>BSBK01001790.1:1100000-1310000 GCA_027943335.1 Chamaecyparis obtusa | reverse complement strand
CGGAGGTTGAAGCTTCTCTTTATTTGGTTATGATGGTGAAAGATTTGGGATGCATGAAATTATGGCTAGAAGGGGACTCACTAAATATAATCAATGCCATAAAAGGGAAATCTGACAGCTCTTGGACTATAGAACACATCATCAAGAAAATAAATTTTTTATTGAACTACTTTAAAGAAAGCCATGTCACCCACGTATATCGAGAAGGCAATAAACAGACAGACAAGTTGGCTAATGATGGTACTTTATTTGACATCATCCAAAAGTGAAGAGGGGAAGCAAATCTCAAGAGTGAGATTTCAAGTCTAATCAACTATGACAAGATTAATCACAATGAAGGAAATATCACTTAACTTAATGATGACAAGGACAAATCATTTACCGAGGAGGCTTGCATGTAAGGTGAAGTGTGGGAACTTTACTTTGCAGATAATAAGGCACGGACAAAGGGTTATTATTGATAACCAAAAAAGCATTGTGAACCTGAGAAGCAAGGTGGAGATTTCTAGTAAGAAGCCGAACCAGCACATGAAAAACCAAAAAATTATGGGAGGTGGTTTGAAGAGGGAGGAACCTTTTGACTGTGACAAATGAAGATAGGATAGAAAAGTGTGGAAGAAGCTGAAAAAAGGGGGGGTTACTTAGTTTCTGAAGAAGCTTCATGGGCACAACAAACAGATCACATCTTTATTTTTGGATGGCTGGAATAATGGTAAGGTGTTTCTTTGGGGAAAGTCCTTCAAGCTTACTATCTCTAGCTTAGCTGATATTACTGGTTTACCTATCGAAGGTACCCATTTTCATAGAGGTAATCATAGGCTAGGAATTGAAGCCTTTTCTATTTTTCCCAAAACTGATGATGAGAAAGCCCTTATGACTAAGGGGAAAGGTGACTATGTGGATATTACTAATATTGATGAATTCTGGGCTAAAATTTTGAAGGCCATGATTGAATATTTTACTCTGGATGGGCGGTATTTGAAAATCTATAATTTCCATTTTGTGTTTGCTAACCACTTCAGGCATAAAAGGAGAATTTCTTTCCCTTACTATCTTTTAAGTTCTTTGAATAGCAGCATTACAGGACACAGGAAAAAGGATTCTAACCCTGAGTTGCATGAAGGCTTGATCCTTCTTATTTCTGAGCACATAAGGGACAACATTCTGGACCCTATCCCTAAAAATATCACAGATAAAAGAAAGGTGAAGATTGAGGGGGAGATTGAACCTGAGACTAGTAAGAAGAGAAAGAAAATTAAAGGAAAATCTCCTATTGCTTCTGGTGACAAAGATATCAAAGAGGAGGAGTTAGAGAATAAGAAACAAACTAGAGGAAAGGGTATTCTTGAGAAAGACAATGAGAAGGAGTCCGATGAGGAAGAGATAAAAAATGAGAAAGAGGAAGAGTATGAAAAAGATCAGGAAGAGGAAATGAATGAATGGCTAGATGAGGGGAATGATGATAAAGAGGAGACTAGCTTTGAAGATGGAGAAGAAAATGAGGAAGTGGAAGAGGAAGAGGAAGGAGCCCAAGTTTACTCTTCTGATGAAGTAGCAAAAGATACCCCTGATAATAATGAGGGTGCTAAGAAAGAGGATGATGGCACTCATTCCATGGAGGCTGATTCTAAGAATGCCCCTGTGGAAGAAAACATGAACAATGCTATGCCAGAGAAGGGGGATGGTAAAACCAGAGAGGAGGATTATAAAGATGAAGATGTTTTTTCGGAGGGAATTATGGGTGGACAAGAGAATGATGGTAAGGAGGTTGGTAAAACTTCTTCTGCTAGTGATACTAGTGAGGAGACCTTGAAAAGAGGGAAGGAAGGTAAGGATGAGATGACCATGTTGGAGATTATTAACAACATAGAGGAACCTGTTATCCTTCAGAGGGAAGATTCTTTGCAGAAGGAGAAGATCAATATGGAGATATAGGATGAGAACAGGGACTGGAAAAAGGAAATCCATGAAATGAAAATCCATATCCAAGATATGGAAAAAAATATGAAAAACATGAATACTAAGATGGGAAAAATTGAAAATAAGCCTTTTGATAAGGTTAAAAATAAAAATACTAAAGAGGATGGAACTGCTGAGATGAGTAAGAAGGTTAAAGACAAGATGAAAGAATTAGAAACTAAAATCAACTACCATGATAGTATGATAAAAGGTGTTTTGAACCATAGCAACGAGGGTCTGAAGGTGACCATTATGAATTTGAAAATGTTGCATAACTACTTGGATAAGAACATGCTGGAAAGAACCACTATCACCATCGATGAGGAAGCTGGAAACACTGGGCCAGGGACAAGAACTAGAGGGCGCACTCAGAGAAAGGTCCCTGAAAAACCTAAAGAGCTGAAGGACTTGGAAGAAACTATCCAGAAGATGGAAGATCTCTAGAAGAAGGCTGAGGATATGATAATACTTAATTACCTTGTTTTGGCTGATAGATGTTTTGATGTTGGTTTTTTCTTTAGTTTCTACTTTTGAACTATTCAATTGGTGGTCCCTGCTGTTGTTTTCCAGCAAGTGTCTCATTTTGTTAACTTTAATGCTCTATCTTTATGTTGTTTTAAACTCTGGTTTTGGGTCCATGTAAAACCTATTTTTACCTTAATAAAAAACATAAACATAAGATAGTAGAAAAGAGAAACAAATCACCAAAAATATGGACACTACATAACATAGGATTAACTAGAGAAAATCATGTGGGCAAAAAAATCCACCAATAAGAGAGGCCAAGTATGCATTATCAACAATAAATGTGGTTACAATACATTCACTTTCATTCTATTCTTTCCTCCAACATAGAAACACCTATGAACAATCTCCTTATTCCTCCTTCCTATCCTTCTTCTTGCAAATTAACTCTACATTCAAACTTTGGTACTTTGACACCATGTTCATTTTCCATCTCAGATCTACCAAAAGTAGGTAGACTTATTTAAGAGGAACTCGCTTCTCATACCAATTGTTGAACACCTCTGGAAGTTGAGAGGGGATGATTTAACATGCACAAAAACTTAAACTTATTTTGTCATACACCTTTAACAATTAACATTAATCCTTAACATCAATGAAAGGTATTGCAATGAATAGGCATACACATGCAAACCTAACTTACATGGAAAACCTAGTATGGTAAAAAACACATTGAGGATATACTCTGTATATGAATAAGAGTTTATACTATTTTTTTTAGGCTCACTATCATGAAATCACACTACTCCTTGATGAAGAACTTGCAAGCTAAAGTGTACTGCCTTAGAGAAAGATATATATTTGCACAAGCTACCAAAAGTGAACATAAACTTCTAGTAGGTGCAGGGAAATGATAAAATGAAAAGATATAGGATCTCTTGATCAAACTTTGTAACTACTCTTTCAAATCCACACTCTTTTGTCTCCTCTCTTTCTCATATATATATGTGTGTGTGTGTGTGTACAATGTGTATGTATGTATGTATGTATGTATGTATATGTATATATATATATACATATACATACATACATACACACACACACACAGATATATATATATATATATATATATATATATATATATATATATATATATATATATATATATATATATATATATATATATATATATATATATATATATATATATATATATATATATACTATCTCAAACATCATAAACTTGATAAGATCGGTCATATGGAAAATAATCAATGTTTTTATAAAGTCAACCACCACGAGCATACATATTTAATGTGGCCCACCCCAATATGTGAATGGCACCCAAGTTCATCATAACAAGTCATCCATAAATGTGTTCATTAAATTGCAATCATCACAACCATCCTTACAGTCATACCTAGATGAAACATGTAGAAAAATATCACAACACATTTGTGGGTCAGCCCAAAAGCACTCTCTAGCGCACATGACACCATGTGAAGACCAAAATTCCATGGAAAGAAATATTTCATCTCCTAGACCTTCCTCCAGAGAATATCTAGAGAAATACATTATAAAATAGTACAACAAAATTAACTGAGTTAGTCATAGACTAATACATACAATAATATTGTACTCAAAACAACATTTACGAAGCAAACCAACATAAGATATCTAAACTAGAACATTGCATATAAATTAGAAACATATACACCAAATTGCACAACCTAATATGGAAATGTGGAGCATTATTCATATCTATCCTAATTATTCTTGTTAGCCAACCTTGTTATCAACAAATAGAAAACACAACTTCTTCATCTTAACTTCTATGGACTTGAACATATGATAGTAAAACATTCACAAACCATACTTTACAACACCAAAACCACATGTCATTAAATTCTTATGAAGAGGAATGAAAATGATTCTCCCATTAGTACTTCAAATAATATTTCTTGCATATTCTAGTTTCTCATACTTCCATCTTTCAGATACACCTCACATTGACTTGTTATCACCACCAGAAATCAGAAAAATAATGTGAGATTATAATACAACTCTAAAAATAATCTTTCATGCATATCAAACTTCACATACTCTTTCCTACAAATTAGAATTCAAATATACTTTCTTGCATACCAAACTTCAAATATGCTTTCCTACATTTCAACCATCAAATACAAGTCTCACAATTCTCTACAATTCTTTGCATTAGGTATAACTACCATACTTCTTCATCCCTTCTTTGCATTAAAGGTTTACATTAATGTACACAACATGATGCCATCAATGACAAAACTAAACATAATGCTAACAAGGAAAGATTATCAGAATATAATTTTAGGGTTAGGGTTAATTTCTTTAACCAAATTTGTAAACCACATCAAAAGGCTTGATAAATAAGTAGTTGTGTGACGTGAATATCATCATATTGCAATTTTCTTATTGTTGGATAATAAAATAAGTGGAATGTTATTTCTCTAGTGGATGTATCTCATATTAGGTGAACAACATTTAATCTTTGTATTATTTTATTTATATCTTCTCCTATTTATGCATTATCTTAATATAGTTTATTGTTCATATCTATCAAAACCGTAAAAACCATGTTTATAAAAAACAAAAGAGAGTTATATTTCTCAAATTTTGGAAGGAAAGGAAGAATGAAAATTTAGAGCTTGTACACTTGGATGTATGAGGAGAAAATCAAGTATCATCTCTTGGTGGATCTTATTATTATGTTACTTTTATTGATGATGCAAATAGGAAAACTTGGGTTTATTTCATTCCGAAAAAATTCCAAGGATTTGAAATCTTATAGAAATGGAAAGATTTAGTTGAGAATGAGATAGGAAATAAGTTGAAGTGTCTAAAAACATATAATGGAGGTGACTATTGCAGAAGAGAGTTTGGCATTTATTATTCATACCATGGGATTCATAGACAAAAGATAGTTTGTAGAAAACCACAAGAAAATAGTGTATTTGAAAGGATGAACTAAATAATCATGGACTACGCAAGGAGCATGAGATTGCATGCAAGATTTCCCTTACAATTGTGGACAAATTTTGTAGATAATATTTTGTACTTAATAAATAGAGGAGCTTCAAATTCCTTAAATGGTGGTATTCTAGAGGAGGTGTGTACAAGGAAAAAGGTAAACCACTCATTTCTAAAAACTTTTGGTTGTGAAGCATTTTTCCATATTGATATAGAGAATCAATTAAAGCTTAAGAAAAAATCTAATTAGTGTACTTTCATTAGATATGGAGATAATGAAATCATTTACATAGATCAGATACATGAAAAAGAGAAAGATAAGGAGCACAGAGAATGCATGGTGCTTGATGAAATCCTAGTAAATTTAGTAACAACAATGCCAAAAAATGTTGGACCAAAACCACAATAGGTTCCTCAAAATCCATTAGGAGGATTTTCTCAGATGATTAGACCTCTTGAACAATATTCATCTCAATATATTATGTATTATTGATTGATTCAAGTGAACTAGAAAGTTATGCAAAAGCAATGTAGGTTGAAACCAGAAAGAAGCGGGAGCAAGGAATGAAAGAGGATATGGATTCCTTTATACAAAATTAAATTTGGAGATTAGTTGAATTGTTTAACTAAAAGATCATTGCCTAAAAAATGGGTTTAAAGGTTAAAGGAAGAATATAGAGGCAAGAAACGATACAAGGCTAGACTTGTGGTAAAAGGTTTTGCATTAAAAACATATTGATTTTGATGAAATTTTTTCTCCTTTATTAAAATGACTTCAATTTAAACTATTCTAAGTCTTGTGGCTGCAAAAGACTTGCATTTGGAATAATTAGATGTCAAGACAACTTTTCTCCATGGAGATTTGGAGGAAAAGATTTATATGTAGCAACCACAAGGATATAAGGTCAAAGGTAAGGAGGGATTAGTGTGTAGGTTGAAGAAGAGTTTGTATGGGCTGAAACAAGCACCCCAACAATGGTATTTGAAATTTGATAATTTTATGGCTGAACAAGGTTATAGGTCAAATGTCATTTTGATCATTGTGTTTATTTTAAGAGAGTGGATAATGATAGCTCTATTATCCTAATATTATATGTTGATGATATGTTTTTTGTCAGGTCTAATATGAAACAAATAAATAACCTTAAACATAAATTGGCATAGACATTTTATATGAAGGATTTGGGTGCAACAAACCTAATCCTAGGTATGAGGATAACAAGAGACAGGATAAATTTCACATTAACATTGTCTCAAAGTGATTACATAGAGAAGGTTTTGAAAACATTTCAGATGCAAGATGAAAAACTAGTTACTACACCTTTTCTTAGTAATTTAAAATTGTACAAGGAGATGAGCCCCAAGACACAGAAGGACATGGAGTAGATCTCTAAGGTTCTATACTCTTTATCAATTGGAAGCTTGATGTATGTCATAGTGTATACAAGGCTATATATTTCACATGAAATGGGAGTTGAGAGAAGGTATACGAACAATCATGGAAAAGAGTATTGGAGTGCAATAAAGTGGATCCGTAGGTATTTGAGAGGTATAATAACTCATTCTTTATGTTTGAAGGATCTCATTCCACTTTACAAGGCTATGTTAATTCTAATTTAGTAAGAGATATTGATAGAAATAAGATCACTAAAGAGCATGTTTTTACTATAGGTGGCATAGTGGTCAACTATGTTTATAGATTTCAAAAGGTTGTATCACTTTCAACAATAGAAGCAAAATATGTTGCTTATATAGAGGCTAGTAACTAGATGATTTGGTTACAAAGGTTTATGGAGGATTTGGGAAAGCGACAAGAGAATAGAAGGTTGTACAATGATAGTTAGAGTGTGATTTGTTTTAAAGAAACTCATCCCTTCACTCTAAGACCAAACACATACAACTTTGGTACTATTTCATGTGCTTAGTTCTAGATATGGGTAGTTGAAGATGGAGAAGATACACACTAGCAATAATCCTAGAGATATGTTGACCAAGGTAGTAACTCAAGAGAAGCTAACTTCCTTCTCAGTTTCTATTAGTCTTAAATCTTGATCATAGTGGAATGAGAAACATTCCAATCTAGGAGCGTTGATCCAGTGGGAGCTACAAGGGCAATAGTGTTGCTAAAGGATTAGTCTCCAAGTGGGTGATTGTTTGGTGTAGAGCCTGATTGGTATCCAAGTGAGATATTTTTGATATGTGGCTACTGATCATGCAAGTACTGTGAGGAGTGGGCTCGAAGGGTGTCTGTAATGGGGGGTGTAGTCCCCCCTAAAATTTTCTCATACGAGTATGAAAATATGAGTACGACTACGAGAATACAAGTATGAGGAAAAGATTATGAGAATATTATTTTAGGGTTAGAGTTAATTTTGTTAACCGACTCTATAAACTACCTCAAAAGGCTTGATAAATAAGCACTTGTGTGATGTGAATATCATCATATTGTAATTTTCTTTTCATTGGATAATAAAATAAGTGGATGGATGTTTCTCTAGTGGATGTAGCCCATATTGGGTGAACCATATTAAATCTTTGTGTTATTATATTTTTATCTTCTCTTATTTCTATATTATCTTAATATTTTTTATTTCTCATATATGCCAAAACCTTAACATAAGGTAGGGCCTAGCAAAATCTAGGGTTAAATTTACAAAGTTGCAAAAACAATTAATAGTTTGCAAAAGAAATTTAGAGAGATAAAGAACAAGATTCTCTCATTTTTGAATGACTCTTTTTTAGGATTTACATTTGAATCCATTTTAAGCCATGCTAATGTAACATGGGAGGAGCATAAAGAGATGCTAGAGGCATATCAATCTCATGATTCTTTACAAAAAGCTTCTAGAATGCTCAATTTTATTTTTGCAAAGATAGATCGATGGCCTCAAAATTAATTTCACTCTAGACACCATATGGATGAAGAAAATCATAAAATAGTTGATTACATGTGCACAAAATTGAATCTTTTGATACAATTTTTTAGTGTGCATAAATGTATACAAAGGTATTAAGCATAGATCTTAGTACTTTTCAGAGTAACACAAGTTACCACATGCTCTCCTTCTTTGATGACTATAGAAATGATAATTTAAAGAATAAGTGAAGAGTCCATACATAGAAACTATATTATAAAAAGTTTTCGTTGATATCAATTCATAAGAGGATAGGATGATAGAGTAATCAGGCTCATATTTAGACTCTCTACCACATTTTGAAGTAGGTTTGACAAGGATGGATGTTGCAAAGCTCTCAACTTTTTATGAAGACTATAAGATTACTTTATGCACATTTAGATATTCATGAGTGGGGGTGTTAATGCTCTTTGATGTTGTGGTTTCCATTTTTTTATTTTTTTGGGGCTCTGTGACTTCCATTGTTTGATAGCTTTGGGGCTCCATTTGATTTCAAAGCTTGATCCAGGAACTAGCCATTGCTCTCCCTCCAATTTTTGAATTTTAAAATTTTTTCTCTTTTAGTTTGATAGATGATATGAAATAAATATAGTTTCATTTCTAAGTTCATTTAAGATCATGTCAAATATTCATTGGGACCTAATTCATAGATATGAGTAGTTGTTGAAGATTTTTGAAAGTGGCAGAAAGTAACTTAAATTGCTAGGATGTTAAATATGTCTGCAAACTATCAGACCTGCTTTCATCTTGATACATAGACTTATGTTGGTGAATCTCATCAGGCTTATCATCAATATCTAAGTTAAATATATATGTCAAAGAGATTTTTTTTTGTTAGTTGTTTCTCAAAAAGATTTTTTCTCTTCTAGTGTGTCAAGTGGTTACCTATTGCAACTACCAATTATAAATGGGTTGAATCTTGTTTACTCCCTTGGCTTATAAAAGAGAATCCACAACTATATTTTTGAGGTTCCTAAAGTTCTAGATACTTGGAAAAGGTTTCAACTCTATAAATTTTAGAGTAGTATGTGTAACCTTTGTTAAAACTAGGATGTTTATGTGACAAAGTCTTAGTCAATATAGTGAATGTTGATTGGGATATCAGAGAAGTTTGTTATCAATATGTATGATTTTCAAGTTGTCTCCATCATTTGTGTATTACAAATTTATGAAATAACTAATCAAGAACTTATTGATTTTTTCTTTGCACTCTCTTGCTTATGTGTGTTTGGATTTATGATTCATTTAAAGTAAAGCACTAGATGTTTAAATTTAAATGTAAAATTTATTATAATACAAATTAGATGTTTAGTAGGACTTGTGAATCAATTTTTAGAGGCTACTTAGTGCAAGGCATTGATATTAAAGTATTCATTTCTTTTGGATTGACATTACAATCTCTTTCTTTTTATTTCTTGGGTTTTGACTCCATAAGCCTTAGAAAAAGACACTAGCTAGATTTTTTTGTCTAACAACTTTAAAAATACATAAAATATCAAAGAATAATATTATTTTCATGTATTTTAAGTTTTGTGTTTTAGTATTAGGCTAGATATTATTTCTCTCATAATTTTTAATGTCTAAAGTCAAAGGATATAGCCAAGTTTTTCTTGTAACTAGACATCATATTGATTTGTGTATGTTGAGAGTCTACCTGTTACCAATATCCAAGTGAAAATGAATTAGGATATTGTAAAAAGGATTACCTGCCTAGGTCTAACAAATCATAAAGTGTACATGATTTTGATCAAAGTGGTTCATTGACCAAATTTTGTCGGTTGGTTATTGAGTCAAGGGTTTGTAGATTGAATTTGGATAATTCATCAAGATTTCTTGAATAATCAATTGGAAAACCAACATGAGCAATAGGTAGAGTAGAGCCCACATAGCCTAAGAAGGCCACACTAGAAAAAAGTGGTGGACTAGGATCCATGGGGCCAAAGGAGGCTACATCAATAGTGAGAGACACAATATCAACTTAGAAGAAGGCATCATCAAGTTGTGAAGAGTCATCAAAAGAAGAATTGAAAGCCATGCCTATTTAGGGGGAAAATGGTGTTGATGAATTTAGTAATGTAAACTATGTGAGGTGTATTCATTAATTAACCATTTCCACACTAACATTCAAAATACAAGAGAAATAGGGGCTTCCAGGCATAACTTTCAATATAACCTAAGTTAGATTAGCAAAACCTAAGAAGATAAAGGGATGCCAATGCTAAACCCAAATTATACTAAGGAAGTACAAAAGAAAGTCCTATTTCATGCAATGTAAGATTTGATTAAGGTTGTGTGAATGTACTTGTAGAATTGAACTAATTGATTTAGCAAGATAAGAAATAGAGATCTAGGTGCTAAATGTAAGCAATCAACCCAATTAAGATACAAAAATAGATCTATCCTAACAAATAAAACAAATATTAGGGTACTTACCTTGAAATATGTGATGGAATGTTCTTTTATGCTCAGAAAACTACTGTTATGGACCTGCAATTAAATCTCTGACTGCGGATCTGCGATCATGGCTAAAAACCTAGAAAATGTTGAAAATCCCAGGCTGTCCGGAATAGGTCAACCATGTCACCGTGTTCCCAAGACACTTTTCTGAAGTTGACCCAATTTTTTCTGGTAGATCTTTGTTTGCAACTTCTAGATCTATACCTACAATTTTGAGATCTTGCTCTTGCATACAAAAAACTAGGCTTTGGGGTTGGGGTGGATAAGGGCTTGCCTTGGTCAAGCCCCAAATTGAGGAATCAACGTTGAATTGAAATGTAAATGAATACATGAAACAAGACAATTTTAAATATTCACCTTTCTTGTAGAAACCCTTGTCAATAAGGATTTTGTTGTGTTTGTATATTGATCATGAACTTGTAATCTAGGAAATCTCCACAAGTGTTATGGATCTACCAAAATCACTTCATGGAGCCATGGATGTAAGTGTGCATAAAATGAAGATTATGATGAATGCCTCAATGTAGACCTCCTCCCTTGATGGTCAACAATATGCTAGATCTTGAAGAGGAAATATTCTCACAAAGGATCCTTGAATCTTTGAAGACTTGAATGCTTGAATGATTTAATCATCAAATTTTCCTCTCCTTGCTTTTGTGCTTGCTTGTGTGTCTTCTCTTTTTTTATTTCATGCCTTCCAAAATGAGGTGCCTAGGCTTCCTTTTATACAATTTTTCAGGTGAGAAAATAAACCAATTCAACGGGGTCACCACATTTTGAGAACTAAAGACCCAAGACAACACTAGGCCTGAGGTTTACAATCCTCAGGGAATAGGTCGACCTGTTCCATGGTTGGCCCACATGGAGCTAACCTTGAGGTCTTAGATACTTCATTGTTGAAAAGGGAGAATATGGAACTAAACATGAGAAAGAAGTGATTGAGCGTGAATCCATTCATGGTTTGAAAAGTTGATAAAGGTTCAAAGCTAAAAGGTCTTAAATGAGGAGTGCATCCATTTTAAGACAGTACATTTAGCCCTCACTTTAGTGGGAGTATTAGTTGCCTCAAACTCATAGTAAAGTAGATCAAAAAGAAAGAGTTGATCTTATCATGGCTAAGGAGACAGATAAATTATCAAGACCCTAAGAGACTTGAGTCTTCATCACATCCAAAGCCAAAAAATAACAAAGATGTCACTAACTAGAAAGCGTATCCAACTTTCCCAATAAGGTTTGTGTTCCTTATTGTGAACTACAGGAACCAAAAAAAAAGAAAAAGGGTGCAACAAAAGATGACATTGAATGGTCTAGAAAGTGTGTGTGGCATGATAGTCAACCCATCAAAGATGAATTGTTTAGAAAGTGTGTGTTGCATGCTAGTCAAATCATCAAAGGATTCAACTTCAAGGGAACTTCGTGTCCCAAAAAGAAGAATACAAAAAATGACCTAGGCATAAGGATGTGTGTGTCCTTAAGGGATCAAAAGGTGACTAGGCTTCCCAAATTTCCAATAGTCCCAAGAAGGATAAAAAATAAGGATCAGGCCTCCCAGACTGTTAATAATCAAAAGAGAGATCCAAAAGAGAAAAGAGCCCCCAAGAACTATCAATAGTTTGATAAAGGAGACAAAAATGCCAATGTGCATGTGTGCAATAATTGAGCGGAGTATATGAACCCACATTAAAGCAATTACAAACAACTCAATAGGAGAAATGGCTTTAACGGAAGTGTACATGCACCCACGAAGAACGTCTCCACTATGAAATGCCCCCAGGAGAGAAAATTCCAAAGGAAATGAACACATAACAAAAGAGAGACCATGAAGGGATCCACTAACTTTGGGGTTAGTATGATCATATGATAATTTATGTAATATTATATCAAGTATGAAATGTCATCATTCCCCAAAGGAAGTAGAACTACAACACAATGGAGGAAAAACATGTAAGATATATACCAAGAAGAGTTTTTTTGGGCTACTACTATGTCACAAGCATCCAAGTAGGCTACACAAGGGAACATTTACGAACAATAGCACATATACAAAAAAATGTAACAAAAAAATAGAAGGAAAGATATACAAATAGAATAACCTCACAACATTTTCGACTACTTTATCATCTTGTGCCAACGGAGTAGTCAAGAATCATCTAAAGAAATCTAGACAAAACATATAACAAAAGCACAACACGGGGGAAACACAACATTAACACATAAAGAATACCATGCTAGAGAAGTCCACATCAAGCGTGTTGCATGCCCCCCAATCACGGTCTAAAATGTTAGGGAAGGGTGAGCAACTCATAAGAGGAACAACATCCAACACAATAGGAACCATCGCTAGATCCAAGCAAGGACTCTGGTGGGAGTCACTATACTCTTTACTAGGAGTGACTATAAGCTACATAGAAATAATGTTAGGTAAATCATAATCCATATCAATATTCTCATATTAATCATCACTAACATGTGCATTAGAGTCATCATCAATATTATCTTCCATATCAAGATTAATAGAATCTAAAATACAAACAGAATCATCATGTTTATCATTTTTCATATTGCTATTTTGATTAACTTCCTTTAAAGGCTCATGCATGGGTTGATCCAAGGAATGAAAAGTTTGAGAGGAAGATTCTATATGAGAAGCAAGGGAATGAGCCTTAGCCTTAGCTTGATGGTTTTTACGATGCTGATGAGCATGTTGGTTACGAATGGTTTTAAGAGATAAACTTGAAGGATTAGGCTCCATAATCATAGGTTCTAAGGAGGGAACGACTACAGGTTGAGGAATAATAGGTGGAGGAATAGGTGGGGTAGGTAGGATAGCTATAGGAATAGCATCCTTAGGAAATCCAATCTCAAGAATCTTTTCTACCTTGTATTTTTTATAGGATCAAAAGAGATGATCAAGATGGTTGGGAAGTTTTTGAGGGAGAGATGGCCAAAATAAATCTATATCAGCACAATCTCGAGGGAAAAAAGGTTTATAAAGGGAATGATTAATGATGATAATTTATCCTTTGTGGGGAAACTTTATGCACTTATGAACAAGAGAGGCTATAGATTGCATGGAGGAAATCCACAGAATGCCATGCTTAACCTAAAATTGATCAAAAGTAGGAATGACAATAAAGGTAGTGTAAACAACCTTACCAATAATAGTCACAAGAAGATTAATAGAACCTTGAGGGCGATAAAGAAAAATATTACAAGTTTGAATCCAAAAACTATGTGTATCATAGGTATCCTTATGCAATCCTTTACTAAAAAGATGTTCTTCAGTGATAACATTCACGATGGAAGAGGGATCAATCAAAATACCATGAGAAGGGATATGAGAAATCCTAGAGGTAATGTAAAGAGGACCATTAGGTTCTTTAAACATATTAGAGTCATCAAAGGTGAGAGGAGATGAAGGTTTAATTGAAGGTTGAGGTTGAGAGTCAACATGATTAGCTTCTTCTACCTTATCATCATAACTAATATTGGTAACCGAAGAAGAATGTTGATTAATGATATTTGTTGAATGTGAAGGAAAATGATTGGTGTAAATTTGTAAATTCTAGTTAGGAGGTGCTACATAATTATTTGTACTATTAACCTCAACATCAACAGATATAGAATTGGAATCAATAAGGTCTTGAATAGAATTATTCAAAGCATAACACTTTTGAGTATCATGACCAAGTTGACGATGCTATTGACAAAAAGCATTTTGATCAAATGAATTAGGCATTGGTTTGCTAGTTTCAATAGGATGGATAGGAGGAAGTTTAAGAATGTAAGCATTGATTAACTTCGTCATCATCACATGCAAAGGTTTAAATAAATTAGTATACTTACGATTATGATGATACATATAAAGGAAAAAGTAGTTGTACCTTTGGATGTAGTAGCCACTTGATTATCAACTATGTTTGTTGACTTGTGAATTTTTATGTAGTTTTTAGGCTTAGATAATTTATTTTGGTTAATAGAAGCATCAATCTTATCCACAGTAATAGGAGCCATTGGAGTAGATCCCTCAAGCTGTCTCACTTGTAACTGATAGTGGTGAAGCATTACGCAAAGATGTGAAAAGGAAGTATACTCAGTAAGGATAATCTTATCTCTAATGTCCTTTTGAAAATTAGAAATTAAAATATGTTGAATATCATGATGAGGCATAGGATAAGAAATTTGAGCATACAAATGTTTAAATCTACCAATAAAGTCACTAACTTTTTCTTTGACATTTTGCTTACAATGCATTAAATTAGTCAAATAAATCTTAGGATCAATGTTATTTTGAAATTGTTGAATGAAGGCATTAGCGAGCATTTGGAAGGAATTAATAGAGTAAGGAGGTAAAGAGAAATACCATTGCAAAGATTTATCCCTAAAAGTACATGTGAATAACTTAGTCATGAGCCTAAAGTTGTGAGAAAAATCACTACATATAGTTTGGAAAGTCCTAACATGAATCATAGGATCACCCTTACCATTATAAGTCTCAAGATGAGGTATCTCCATATGTTGTGGGATAACAATTCGAAGGATATCTAAGGAAAGGGGATTAGCAATATCACATGTAGGGATATTGTACTAGGATTGAGTGAATTGAGCTACTTGTTGTTGTAAAGAAGTGATAGTTTGAACTAAGCTACTAATCATAGGATTAGAAGACCCAATATTAGGCATATACATATTGGATGTACTAGAAAAGTTGTAGGAAGCCGAAGGAAAATTAAAGGATGTTGGTGGAGGATTAGAAGGAATGGGAAGAGGATTGGAATATGTGAAAGGGAAAACATTGTATGAGGGTAATGAGAACGGTATGGAGGTAGGAGGAACACTTGAAGGAAGTGAAGGATTAGGAAGAAAACAACTTAAATGAGTGGAAACTTGTGTAGAAGTTGTCATGAGAGGTGGCATATAAGTAGGAATACTAAGAATGGTAGTAGAAATCAAGATAGAAGGTTCAACAATTGTGGAAGGAGTGTATCCTAACTCTTGAGCACATTTTGTCAAAGGATTAGCATGAGTATAAATAAGGTGTGAGATACCACACAAAATGGATATTTTATTGTCATCATTAGTAATAAGCTTCTTAATAGCCTCAATAGTGGAAACACTATTGGGATTTGGGTTCTCTTGCACAAGCCAATTTTCCAATTTATCAAACTCATGAGAGAGCTTATCAACTTGGAAAGGAGGAATTCTTAAGGTTTCATCTTCATTATGGGAGGAATGAGAAGAATTATGCTTCATTATAGGATTGGGATCTTGAGGGAGAATATTAGTATCATCATGGGTCCTAGGAAGGAGAGAGGAATCATGGTCAAAAGAGCCCATGACTCTACAACTTCTCCTAATGGGAATGCTTGAGATTGGACTTAATGTAATAAAGATCATAAAAGATTAGATCAAAAAAGGAAACTCTAATGAGATCTAACAAAATTATCAGCATAACAAGAGAGATCTAACCACACAAGTATAGCTAAATCTAACTCCAAAATAAAAAAGTGAAGATACATCAGTTTCACCACAAGAAAGGAAACAACCAATGCAAAAAGGGAAAACAAGGGATCTAACTCCAAGAAAGAGGTATAAGACATTAGGTTCACCAAAATGTTTAGGGGGGAAATGGTGTTGATGAATTTAGTAATGTAAACTATGTGAGGTGTATTCATTAATTAACCATTTCCACACTAACATTCAAAATACAAGAGAAAGAGGGGCTTCCAGGTGTAACTCTCAATATAACCTAAGTTAGATTAGAAAAACACAAGAAGATAAAGGGATGCCAATATTAAACCCAAATTACACTAAGGAAGTACACAAGAAAGTCCTCTTTCATGCAATGTAAGATTTGATTAAGGTTGTGTAAATGTACTTGTAGAATTGAACTAATTGATTTAGCAAGATAAGAAATAGAGATCTAGGTACTAAATGTAAGCAATTAGCCCAATTAAGATACAAAATAAGATCTATCCTAATAGATAAAATAAATGATATGGTACTAACCTCTAAATATGTGATGGAATGTGCTTTTCTACTCTGAAAACTGTTGTTCTAGACCTGTAATTGAATTTTCGACTGTAGATCTACGATCACAGTTGAAAACCCATAAAATGTTGAAAATCTCAGGCTGCTAGGAATAGGTTGACCATGTCACCATGTTTCAAAATAGGTCAACCAAGTCATTGTGTTCTTGAGGCACTTTTCTGAAGTTGACCCAAGTTTTTCTAATAGATCTATGTCTGCAACTTCCAGATCTGTACCTGCAATTCCAATATCTTGCTCCTGCATATGAAAAAATAGGTTTTGGGGTTGGGGTGGATAAGGACTTACCTTGGTCAATCCCTAGATTGAGGATTCAACCTTGAATTTAAATGTAAATGTATAAATGAAACAAGAAAAATGTAAATATTCACCTTTCTTGTAGAAACCCTTGTCAATAAGGATTTTGTTGTGTTTGTATGTTGATCACGAACTTATAATGTAGGAAATCTCCACAAATGCTATAGATCTACCAAAATCACTTCATGGAGCCATGGATGTAAGTGTGCATTAAATGAAGAAGATGATGAATGCCTCAATGTAGATCTCCTCCCTTGATTGCAAACAATATACAAGATTTTTAAGAGGAAAGATGCTCACAAAGGCTCCTTGAATCTTTGAAGACTTGAATGCTTGAATGATTGAATCATCAAATTGTCCTCTCCTTTTCTTCTCCTTGATTTTGTGCTTTCTTGTGTGTCTTCTCTTTTTTATTTCATGCCTTCTAGAATGAGGTGCCTAGGCTTCCTTTTATACAAGTTTCCGAGAGGGAAAATAAAGAAATTTGATAGGGTCACCACATTTTGAGAATTAAATCCCTAAGACAACATCGGGCTTGAGGTTTAAAATCCTTGAGGAACAGGTCGACTTGTTCCCAAGGAATAGGTTGACTTCATCCCAAGGAACAGATCGACTTGGTTGACTTGTTCCAAGGTTGGCCCACATGGAGCTAACCCTGAGGTCTTAGATACTACATTGTTTAAAAGGGAGAATATGGGACTGAACAAGAGAAAGAGGTGATTGAGCACGAATCCATCCATGGTATAAAATGTCAATAAGGGTCGGGAGTGAAAAGGTCTTAAATGAGGATTCTGTCCATTTTAAGATGGTACAATGAAAATTGATTGATCACCATTAGTATCTTTCCACCAATTGGCTATGCCTCTAAAATGAATGAGAAAATAATTAGTGTCCAAGTGACCAATAGAGAAGAATCAATGACATCAAAAGGGTGGACCTTCATATTCCAATAATTGCACCCATGCCATAATTCCAACTATGAGAACTACATTTCCAATAAGAGGCATGGAGATGTCAATATCATTCAAAATTCATACTAAAGTAGAATGATCCATGAAGGAAGTGGAATCATCAACCTTTAAGAACCATCTAAAAGAGTTGCCAATGGCCTTAAGACAAGAAATATTGGAAAAATGAAGGGGAATATTGGGAAGACAAACCCACACTTGATATTGAGTGGCTTAGTAAGAGGGCAAAAGGAAGTTGTCCATGGTTTGACTGAGAGGGAGTGAACTCCATAAAATACCCGCAACTTGGTCAGCAACAAGTTGCGATCATTAGAAGAAGCAAAAAAATAATAAAAAAACCCTTAGCACAAGGGAAATGTTAAATGTTACTAGCAAGAAAGGACTTCCAAGAATTCATTACCTAGTGATGAAGATCTAATAGAGAAGGCTATAGACTATAAAATCAACACGCCACCATGTAATGTTGGTAGAAATCTAATTATTTTACGATATCTTGGCCACAAACCACAATTGGGGAAGTCTTCAAGGCACAAGGAAGAGGATGAGATTTCCTCTTGAGACAATGAGCAACAAAAAGTCTAGCAATGTAAGGAAATCTTTGCCACCAGTAGTAGAAAATAACCTAGGATTAGGGATCCCCACACCTACAACACTATCCATAACAACAAGGATAACAACTTCCTCAAATGAACCAAAAAGATCATTAGTGATAGTAGGAATAGGATGCACCTAGGGGGCACTAACACCATAGACTTCAACAACATATCCATAGACAAAGCCCATAGGAGCATGCAAAGACCCCAACCCCAGCAATGGAGCATGGACATGCAAAGATCTTACCCTTGGCAAAGGAAGCCACACATAAGCCTCAAGAATGCTAGGCAAAATGACCTATGGTACATCCCCTAGGCCTATGAAAAAATTTGGACTCATGGACAAGAGCATTGTTGTGGAAGCCGGTTGTGAGAGAACAATTATTGAAAATTAGAATAGTTTTTATATCCTATGTTTCTATATACAACTTTAATGCCTATGACAATTATAATTGTATTGACTCTTTCATCCTTGATTTAGTTACTTATTTATTTAAAAATGTTAATTTTTTAAAAATAAAACATTTGTAAATTTGTATATTCTACTATTAAAAATACCATGTTTAGTTTGATTATGACTATCTTATTCTTTTTATTTTATGTATACATAATTTATTTTAAATTAACATTAAAATATTCTAAACTTGTATAAACAAATATAAGAGGAGATACCAAACGTCTCATCTCTAAAGTAAGAAGACATGTTCCACACCTTTCTGTAATTTCTTATGGCTAAACATCACTTGCTAAATTCTATGAATGAGTTGATGAATTTAAGATGTCTTAACTTTATATGTATCCTAACTTTTCCCTTGGAAATATCATACAATAATGGAATAAAATATCTTTTAATGAGTTGGACATGCAAATTTAATCCAATTGACAAAGGAAAAGAACACCACATAAGAGGTCTAGAGCATCTTTTCTCTTGCAACATTAAAAGTGTTGAACCATGTTTTCTTATTATTATGTTTTATTGTATTGTATATAAAGTTCTAATTTAAAATGGTATAATGGTGGAAAATGTAAGCATATACAATTATTTTGCATATCTAACTTTCTTGCAAGAATGCCTTTTCATTACTTTCTATCCATATGTATGACTTGCAAAAAGTAAAATTAGTTTAGTTTAATATATAGAAAGAGGTTTTAATAGAGCATAATGATATTGCTTTTTAAATTGGATTATATAGATAATGCTATTTTATGTTTATATAGTGAAAGAATATATTTCATTTTGAAGATAGTTTTTCCTTAAGTTGTTATAAACAAGAGATTTAGTTTGTCGAAAATATTTCTTCTAAGTCTTAATTTTGGTGGACAATGTAATTAAGAAAAATGAATATTAAATAAATTATTAAAAGATAAAAGTTTATCAAGAATTGGATTCATTATTCAATTCTTTAAGTATTGTAAACATAGATTGCTTACTACCATTTTCTAGGGTAGATAGGGGATGAAATCTATAAATTAAAAACATAAGTGGTATTGTTAAAATAAATAATGAAAAATTGGAATATGATCTAGTTGAAACATATAAAATATTAGAGGCCTTGCATATTTGTATGAAACCTTCTAAAGTGTACAACATGTTTTTAAGAGAATAATTATTAGAATGAAAACTACTATACATTTCTAGTACTTCTCTCTAACTTCAATGACAATGAGGAGTTTATACAATCTTTATGTACTAGCTTCGTAGAATGAACAAAATTTATTGTGTAAATTCTTCACTTATTACCTATTATACATTTCTAGTACTTCTTTGTAACTTCAATGACAATGAGGAGTTTATACAATCTTTATGTACTAGCTTCATAGAATGAACAAAATTTATTGTGTAAATTCTTCACTTATTACCTATTTTAGGCTTTTTGGTAGACTTATTTGTGACTTTTTTGTGAGAAAAGTGTAACTTAGATCTTTTGTATCTATCCTCTATAACCAAATTGATTAGAAACAAATAATTATAAAAAGATATAATATGAAAAATATAGTCAGGTTGATGACAAGGAATCAAAATCTTGAATTATATTAATTGTGAAGAACGTTTCTTAACATTTTAGCATACAATGATATACACAATATTATATCAAAAGCTCCATAAATTCATATATAAATTTGCAAGAGTCCATTCAACATGATATACAACAAACTATGGTAACTTGTAAGGAGATGTGTGCTCATTTGCTTGTACACTTAAAGAGAACAAATATTATTTCTAATAATAGCTCATTATCTATTGTTTTGATTAAGTAAAATCATAATATTATTTCTAATAATAGTTCATTATCTATTGTTTTGATTAAGTAAAAGCATAATATTATTTCTAATAATAGTTCATTATCTATTGTTAATGTCTAGTATCACATATTTAATTACCTGAATGGTTGTGAAGGATTGCACTTTTTCATTTTATTAAGCTTTAGAAAAGTATTAGAAATGACACCGTTAATTGATGTTTCAAACATATCATTCATAAAAGATTTCAATTCAAGTAGATAATTATTTTCAACAAAGAATATATTTTTTGACAAATATTTTCTGTCAAAAAAATATGAATTTTCTTCCAAATTTTAGTTTTAATTATAGTTATACTTTTCATTGGACTTAGTTGATTTAGTGTCCAAAAGTTTTATTTTTAAGAATTAGGAAAACCTCTTCTAGACAAGATTCTCATCAATATTTATTGCATAGCCTTTAGTTAGTACTTGTTTGAAATAAATCATCTATTAACTAAATTGAAGGGTATTAACAATGTCTTGTCAAAAACTAAGCAATAAAAAATTTGGTTTAGAAAATGTCTATGGAGTTAATTAAGGGAGAAATATTAAATCATGATTTGATTTGGTTTGGTAAAGACTTTCCTTGATGTTGATTGATTGAAATGCTACAAAATAAATTTTGAAACTAAAATTTGAATGTAAATTTACAAATACTATATTGGAAGAATTGCATGTAAAAAGCTTTACTACTACGAATTAGGCCACATTATGTATTCTAGTCCAAATGTTGTGATCATATCTTGTGCTAGAAGAAATCATTTGTTTTCACATTCCTTTGTCTTGTGTACCTATTTCTAATTTTTGGTTGTTCTTAGAATTATGATAGGAATTGTTTTAATACAAAGACATTTACTCTAGAGTAAAGGGTTTCATACACACAAATATAAAATTTGTGGTCTAGTAGTGTAATGCACATATACAAAATGCTAGTTGTGAAGGCCCTTAAACCAAACCATATTTTGTGGTTCCTTTCCATTATCCATAGAATCAATTGACCTAGAAGATTTCCTTAAATATTTGATTGTATTTGTTAATATAAATCGATTATTACAGTCCAAGGGGTTTAACTTAAATGGTTAAAATATTGGGCTTCATTGTGGAGACCCAAGTTCAATTCCCCATAGGGACTTTTTTAGAGGAATTTTAAGTTGTGACTCTTTAAAATCTATAGTTGGCTTTTAATATGGAGGTGGTTGCTAAATACAAGCGAATTTTTCTAGTGTGTCAAAAGAGCAAGATATTTGTAATTGATATGCAACTCAAATAATTTTTTTTACTTGAGATCAAATAACCTAAAAGCTTTCCTTAAGTACATAAGTGTGATTACTAATTTAAGTTATTTAATAGGTGAGTCAGTAATAAAAATGTTATTTGGTACAATTGATTATATAATGAACTTAAAAATAACTAAAATCCCGAATAAAATCAAATTGTAACTTAACTATGACTATACAATTTACTTCCATATCTTATTTGTAAAAAACCACCTACGAATGAACAATATTGACTACGGTAAATAAAATTGATTTCATGTATAAAATAATAACAAATTTAAACTTTAATAACATTAACTAATCTTCTTAGATAAAAAGAATATTAAAATTGCATAATAAATAAGATAATCCATAGTAATTAATGCATGACAAAATTATCTACATTAACAAATGACCAGTGAACACTAAATAGAAGTTAATCCATGTGCCAAATAAATTAAATCGAGAGAATGTTATAACTTAAAAGACACATGTCAAAATAGCCTATAAAACAAAGGAAATGTACATTATACCTTTACAACAAAATACAAATAAGTTAATCATTTATGCCACCTTGTATAGATTTATTTTCGTTATCCAAAAAATAAATAATGTTATTTATGTATAAATATGTTTATACAAGAGGTAGAATGGGTCAACTAAAGCGGTTGGTTATGTGGGCGCTTCTTTTTAACACCAAGCTTAAGCCCCCCACCTTCGTTGTACAATAATCCAAGTTTCCCCTATACTTTGTGGCAAGTGGTCATATTATTATGACCCTCATGTAGAATGGGATTTTCTCATATATAATTTAAGAATCCAAAACAACAACAAAAAATCAAATATTTTCTATAATCATGTTTCAAGCTAAGCACATTGGAAGGATGGCTTGGTGGGTTGGTCAATGTTATTTGTTTTGGGTGGTAGTTATATTTATTTTTTATAATTTTTTTTTTCTTTTAAGTTAAAAAAATGTAAAATTGGTATTGATATGTAATTCGAGTTGGTCTAGTGGTGAACTTTTATTCTTGAAAGAGAGGTCACACATTCAAATCTCGATAGGGGGTAAGCTATGTATACCTCATTTGTAGTATAGTTAGGTTCCGTCCGCAAAGATTATGAGGTACTCTAGCATAGCTAGGTGCATATCATAACCTTCTGCAAGGAGTATGAAGTAGTTTAGCATAGCTATAGGTGCATCCCGTAAGGAGTACATGGTAGTCATGTATTATTATAAGTTATTTGTAGACTCATTTATAGATTGTTCATGGACTATAACAGATTATTTCTTTCTTTCTTTCTATAATAAAATAAAATGATGTTGAAGTATAGTGATTTATTATTTATAGTATATTATATATATTATAGTGTTCAATTCTACAATCTTATCATGTATGACAAGAAGAATTTTCTATTGTGAAGGAAACACATGAAAATAAGATTTTATTTTGAAAAGTATCACTAAAACTTATGTGCTACCAAGAAATGGTTGAAATTTTGTTCTCCTTTATGTAGTTTCCAGGGAATCAAATTTATATAACTTAGACCTTGTTCTTTTACTCTTTTAGATGAGACATATATTTGATAACTAATGGTTAAATCAATTTATAATATAAAAGACAAACTTGTCTTTTAATTTGTGAGGACATCATTTTTGTAAGATGAGACTTAGAGTTTAAACACTAGAATCTAAATTAACTTTAAGCCAACAAAAAAGTATGCTTTCATCAATACACATAATTATATTTATATATTGACAAGAAATGTTTGATATTTAATTCTCTATCTTTTGTAGTTTTGATGGAATCAAATTCATATGTAAAGACCTCACTCTTAACAAAAAAAATGGTTGAGATTTTATTCTCTACTTTGTGCAGCTTTGATAGAATCAATTCATATATAGAGACCCCACTCTTTTAGTTACACTTATATTTTGACAACTAAAGCTTAAAGTAATTTAGAACAAGAGAATAATAATTGTACTTTTATTAGTCTAGAAGAATATAGGTATATTTTAGATTTGTATAATTCTTTTTTGTTTATATGTAAAAGAAAAAATCAGACATGAACATAGTTTAAGTTGATGTTATAAGGTGATAATAGTCCAAATAATGTTCATTTTAATGGTTTACATGCTATAATAATATATTATTGGTTGTAATTTTTATAAGAGAAATATTATTTAGTAAAACCTAAAAGATTTCTTTTATATTTTTATTTTTTAAAAGGTAAGTAAAATATATTGATAATATACATTTAATTTTGTTTATTAGAAGTAAAAAAAGAAGACATGGAATGATAGAAAGTTTAAATAATTTGAGAAAAGTAGAATATGCAAGCTTTTGCAATCAAATGGTTGCTATGTTTAATCATAAACAATTAACATGCTTTTAGTCATTTCATTTCTTTTTGTAAGAATAAATGAACAATACCACTCAATCAATAAAATAGACATTGATTAAAAATCATGAGTTCAATTATAGTTGGTCAAATATCAACAATAATCATATAAGAAATGCTAATAATTGAACTTACAAACTCATGAAATATTTTATTATAATATAGTATAATATTCTTACAATAATAATTATATAATAAAAATTATTATTAAAATCTATTAATACTTTATAAACATATGAAAATGTAATATAAATATATATAATGTAATAAAAAATCATTTACATTATCAATTTTTATTTTCTCAATATGTAAAAAATAAATTATTAAATAGACTCTAAGTTTAAGTTGTAGTTATGATAACCTTTTAAAAGAGCTTCAATATTTTCCTTTTATAAACTATAATAACCTTATCCATAAGCATGGGCTTGCATTATAACGAGCATGATAATGTGTTGATACTAAGTGGATGAATGGAAATCATAGAAAGATGAGTGATATGACAAGGGTAACCACTAAACATAAGCAAATTAAGACAATGATGAGCAATAACAACCCACAATATGAAATAACAAGTGCCTTCCAACATGAATTGGCATAAATGCAACAATGCCATAATCAAAGTGACAATTTCTAGGGTCATTTCAAGGCTCATAGACAAGGACTTCAAATCCAATAAAAATAAAAAAAATGATTGCTAAATATTCATCATGAATAAATTTTTTTTTGAAGTTTATGATGGAGAGATAAATAAAATATTATTGGAGATCCATTATATCATTGTAAATTAACTTTAAGGAAGGGAAATGATTAAATCAATAGAGTACAAGGTTGTTTTATATATAAAAATGGTAATAGTTAATAATTTTGTATATAAAGTAAATTTTTAAATAAAGATTAGAGATCAATTTTTTATAAATAGGAAGTTTTTTGATAGCAAGTTAAATTGTAGTTGAATTTCAAATTAAAAGTAGATAAGGAAAATGTGTTTTGTTCATGTTTCAACTATCATTTATTAGATTTTCTTAATAAAAAACTTATTAAAAAATTATCTAGTGGGTTAATTAGATCAATTGTGCAATTTTTTTGTATATATAATAATTAGAAGAAAAAATGAGTAATTAGATCAATTGTGCAATTTTTTTATACTAATAGTACATGATTAAGTATTGGATCAATTGTGCCAATTTTTTGGTTGTCAAAATGAGTTGTTATAGTGAATACATATGGGACGATACTTTGAAACCACCACTTTTTGACACTTTGTACACAACAAATCCTAAAATGTTTGTCTTTACTAGTGGGTGGTATTTTTTTCGCAGTATATCAAATTATACTTATTTTTCAACAAAAAGTGATATCTAGTTTGACAAATGAAAAATATTTTTATTAAATAATATAGATAAATATTCGATTTTGATAAATATAGATATTTTTATAGGTTGTATCAAATTATAATTATTTTTCAAAAAGAAAAATTAAATATCTATTTTGATGATAAAAAGTAATTTCCATTGTATATCAAATTATATTATTTTGATTAAGATTCAACTATAATTTTAAAGTCCAACTCACTCTATCACTCATCAAGAACTATACAATTCTTAACAAAAACAATATAAAATTAAAAAATCTAAACTTATTAAACAACAATTTACATTTACATAAATATATTAATAAACAACTCTAAACTATAATGGTGTACAATAGTCCACGTTAAGCAGGAGTTAGAACATCAATTCAAGGTAACAGTAACTGAATAGAACAGTCCCTAACAATAATTACAGTCTGAAAGTGAACAGAGATGGCAATAAAAGAAGCAGACAACAGAATAAAAGCTAAATTTCAGCAATATAAAAGCAGATATTTTTGCTCTTTTCTAAACATAAATGTGGAATATCTATAGAAGATATTAGAAAAGAAGATAATTTGCTTTGGAGTAAAGTATGTGTACTGGTGAAACGTATGACAGCCGCCATGAATGTATATTGCAATGCACATGAGTTGTCAGTGTTTTTGACTTTGTTGGCGTATGGTAGTGATCTCCCATTCTTCCTTGACTGGCCATCTGGAATATGAGTGGTAATACTTGTTCTATGGAAAAGGTCAAGGAAGTTGTGTGATGTTGGTTAATCCTATCGTTTCTCAAGACTTCGATACATCCTACTTTGACATGACCTTGATAAGATGCAAGGCTTTTACAATATTAAAACAAAAGTTTGAAAAATCAAGATTTTGATATCAAACTTCACTTTGAAAAAATCTCATATGTAAGGTTAGACTAATGTATAAAACAATATATTTTGTATTTTCATTCATTTTGGTTAGGTTTTAAGGATTGAGGGTTATTAATTTGTATAAAGTTATTTGAAGTTTAAAATTGATTGGATTTCTAGTAGTGTTAAGTCTTTACACTCGATCTAATGATTTATCTGTGGTGGACTGTTTATGAGTCAAACTCTCTTACAAAGTCATTTGAAGTTCAAATTTGATTGTATTTCTAATAGTGTCGAGTCTTTGTCCTCAATAAAGATTGGTCTGTGGTGGGCTCTTTATGAGCCAAGCACTCTTACAAAGTTATTTGAAGTTCAATTTTAATTATATATCTAATGGTGTCAAGCCTTCACGCTCGACAAAGATTGATCTATGGTGGGATCTTTACGAGCCAAGCACTCTTAAAAAGTCATTTGAAGCTCAAATTTGATAGTATTTCTAATGATCATGTCAATTCTCCGCACTCAATAGAGATTGATCTATGGTGGGCTTTGTACATAAGTGTGATTACTAATTTAAACTATTTAATGTGTGAGTCAATAATAAAATGTTATTTGGTACAATTGATTATATAATGAACTTAAAAATAACTAAAATCCTGAATAAAATCAAATTGTAACTTAATTATGAATATACAATTTACAAAAAAAAACCACATACGAATGAACAATATTGACTATGGTAAAAAAAATTGATTTCATGTATAAAATAATAACAAATTTAAAATTTAATAACATTAACTAATCTTCTAAGATAAGAAGAATATTAAAACTGCATAGTAAATAAGATAATCTATAGTTATCTTCTAGCGTCGAAAACCTTGGTTATTTTCGGTCGGTCGCCTCTGCGCAGTTAAATCTCTGACACCAGCAAATCCTATGTGCGTTGCTGCGATTGTGTAGGACCCAATTTTTATCATGTTAGTTGTCACTAGGTCAGGGAATGAAGAAAGTCTAACCAGCGAATGGGAGTTTGCCTTTACTGCCAAAGCTCAAGGGTGGGGCTTGGTTTCCGGATAAATTAGACAGTCTTCACATGTCAGAGCATCAACGGTGGTCGCTAAAGCGCAAGGGATTTGTCAGAGCTATGCGAAATCACGCCGGCCGTTGATTCTTCTTTGCGGTGTAGGGTTTCAAACTGTGGGTCCATGGTGACATGTATGCATAAATGGCGCACCCCTATTGGCCGAAGGAAATAAAGAGGTGGAGTGTTGTTAGCGGGGCTTGCGTTAGAGATTTTGATCGATGGCTGGCATGTGATCGCATGGAATATTCTCTCCCCATGCGATCATGCGCCCACCATCCGATTAGATGCCGTTGGAGTTTTCTTCTAGCGTCGAAAACCTTGGTTGTTTTCGGTCGTTCGCCTCTGCGCAGTTAAATGTCTGACACTAGCAATTCCTATGTGCACTGCTGTGATTGTGTGGGGCCCAATTTTTTTATCATGTTAGCCGTTGCTAGGTCAGGGAATGAAGAAAGTCTATCCAGCAAATGGGAGTTTGCCTTTACTGCCAAAGCTCAAGGGTGGGGCCTGGTTTTCGAATAAGTCAGACGGTCTGCACATGTCAGAGCATCAACGGTGGTCGCTAAAGCGCAAGGGATTTGTCAGAGCTATGCGAAATCACGCCGGCCGTTGATTCTTCTTTGCGGTGTAGGGTTTCAAACTGTGGGTCCATGGTGACATGTATGCATAAATGGCACACCCCTATTGGCCGAAGGAAATAAAGAGGTGGAGTGTTGTCAGCAGGGCTTGTGTTAGAGATTTTGATTGACGGCTGGCGTGTGATCACATGGAATATTCTCTCCCCATGCGATCATGCACCCACCGTCCAATTAGATGCCGTTGGAGTTATCTTCTAGCGTCGAAAACCTTGGTTATTTTCGGTCGTTCGCCTCTACGCAGTTAAATCTCTGACACCAGCAATTCCTATGTGCGTTGCTGCGATTGTGTGGGGGCCAATTTTTTATCATGTTAGTCATTGCTAGGTTAGGGAATGAAGAAAGTCTATCCAGCGAATGGGAGTTTGCCTCTACTGCCAAAGCTCAAGGGTGGGGCCTGGTTTCCGGATAAGTCAGACAGTCTTCTCATGTCAGAGCATCAACAGTGGTCGCTAAAGCGCAAGGGATTTGTCAGAGCTATGTGAAATCACGCCGACTGTTGATTCTTCTTTGTGGTGTAGGGTTTCAAACTGTGGGTCCATGGTGACATGTATGCATAAATGGAGCACCCCTATTGGCCGAAGGAAATAAAGAGGTGGAGTGTTGCCAGCGGGGCTTGTGTTAGAGATTTTGATCGACGGCTGGCGTGTGATCACATGGAATATTCTCTCCCCATGCGATCATGCGCCCACCATCTGATTAGATGTCGTTGGCTTGTCTGCAGTGGGACCACATGATGATTCATCATCGAGGTGTCAGGTGGGGATTGGCTGAGCTAGTAGGGGATTGTCGTGCCCACCGTCCGATAAGGAAAATATGAGGTGGACTGTTGTCAGCAGGGTTGGGGTAGAGATTTTGATCAACGGTCGGCGTGTGATCACATGGAATATTCTCTCCCCATGCGATCATGCGCCCACCGTCCGATTAGATGCCGTTGGTTTGTCTGCAGTGGGACCACGTGATGATTCACCGTCGAGGCATCAAGTTGGGATTGGCTGAGCTGGTAAGGGAATGTTGACACATCGGGGGGCCCAAAATTTTCAGTGGGGTCACAGCATGGATGATCTGATGATGGGAGCATGTTCTGGTTGAGGCTTGAAGGTATTCGCGAAGATGCGACGACTATCGATCTTCCGAATGCAGGCCCAGTCAAAGTTCTCGCCAGTTCGCGGATAAAGTGGGCACTAAGGTTGTGGTGAGGGCTGGAGGCTTGTCGCATGTTCGCATGAGCCAGTCTTGAGTTATGTGATCATGCGACAAGCCCTTTGTGGAAACTTTATGCGACGGCGGTTAACGGTGGTAAAGGGCTACGGTGTGTCGCATGTTTGCATAGCCCTTTTCTTGGCTATGCGATCATGCGACAACTGATGAAAGACACTATTGCGGAATTAAAGGTGGGACAGTGTGTCGGGTCTTGCCGACGTGTCCCTTTCTAATTGACAAGCAAGCGCTGAGATGGATATGCATCGTGGGTCCCATAGCCAAGGGTAGGTACGGTGGCGAAGGCTTATGGGGTGTCGCATGTTCGCATAAGCCATTTTCAAACTATGCAATCATGCGACAAACATCAAGGGAATGTCGTGTGTATTTTGAATCTCAATAGCTTGATCTATGCTCTGGTATATTTTACTATTTTAATATAATATTCTACCTCGGCCCCTTATCGATTAAAAAAAAAGAAAGATAATCTATAGTAATTAATGACAAAATTATCTAAATTAACAAATGACTAATGAACACTAAATAGAAGTTAGTCCATGTGCCAAATAAATTAAATTGAGCGAATGTTATAACTTAAAAGACACGTGTCAAAATAGCCTAAAACAAAGGAAAGGAACATTATACCTTTACAAAGAATACAAATAAGTTAATCATTTATGCTAGCGTGTATAGATTTATTTTCATTATCCAAAAAATAAATAATGTTATTTATGTATAAATATGTTTATACAAGAGGTAGAATGGGTCAACTAAAGCGGTTGGTTACATGGGTGCTTCTTTCTTAAAAACCGTGATCGGTTTACATAAAAATTTAAGCCCCTCATGTGCACATCCATACTTTGCCACCAAAGCAATAATTTGGATTGGGGAGTTTCTCATATATAATTTAAGAATCCAAAACAACAAAAAAATCATATGTTTTCTTGTGCTTGTCTGAAGTATAATCATCTTCCAAGCTAAGCACATGGAAGGGTGGCTTGGTGGGTTGGTCAATGTTATTTGGTTTGGGTGGTAGTTATATTTATTTTTAATAATTTTTTATTATTGTTTTTAAGTTAAAGAATGTAAAATTAGTATTGATATATAGTTCAAGTTGGTTTAGTGGTGAACTTTTGTTCTTGAAAGAGAGTTCACACATTCAAATCTCGATAGGGGTAAGCTATGTATACCTCATTTGTAGTATAGTTAGGTGCCTTCTGCGAAGATTACGAGATAGTCTAGCATAACTATATGCATATCATAACCTTATGTAATAAGTACGAGGTAGTTTAGCATAGCTAGGTACATCTTGTAAGGAGTACATAGTAGTCCCATATTACTATAAGTCATTTATAAACCCATTTATAGATTGCTTGAGATGGACTATAAAAGATTCTTTCTTTCTTTCTATAATTAAATAAAATGATGTTGAAGTATAGTGATTTATTATTTATAGTGTATTTTATATATTATAGTGTTCAATTCTACAATCTTATCATGTATGACAAGAAGAATCTTCTATTGTGAAGGAAACATATGAAAATAAGATTTTATTTAAAAAATTATCACTAAAATTTATGTGCTACCAAAAAATGGTTGAAATTTTGTTCTCTCATTTATGTAGTTTTCATGGAATATATATATATATATATATATATATATATATATATATATATATATATATATATATATAACTTGACCTTGTTTTTTAACTCTTTTAGATGAGACATATATTTGGTAACTATTGGTCAAATCAATTTATAATATAAAAGACAAACTTGTCTTTTAATTTGTGAGGACATCATTTTTTTAAGATGAGACTTAAAATTTAAACACTAGAGTCTAAATTAACTATAAGCCAACAAAAAAGGTATGCTTTCATCAATGCACATAATTATATTTATATATTGACAAGAAATGTTTGATATTTAATTCTCTACCTTTTGTAGTTTTGATGGAATCAAATTCATATGTAAAGACCTCACTTTTAACAAAAAAGAAACGGTTGAGATTTTATTCTCTACTTTGTGCAGCTTTGATGGAATCAATTCATATATAGAGACCCCACTCTTTTAGTTACACTTATATTTTGACAACTAAAGCTTAAAGTAATTTAGAACAAGAGAATAATAAGTGTACTTTTATTAGTCTAGAAGAATATGGGTATATTTTAGATTTGTTTAATTCTTTTTTGTTTATATCTAAAAGAAAAAATCACACATGAACATAGTTTAAGTTGATGTTATAAGGTGTCCATGTTAATGGTTTACATGCTATAATAATATATTATTGGTTGTAATTTTTATAAGAGAAATATTATTTAGTAAAACATAAAAGAATTCATTTATATTTTTACCTTTTTTAAAGGCAAGTAAAATATATTGATAATATACATTTAGTTTTGTTCATTAGAAGTAAAAAAAAGACATAGAATGATAGACAATTTAAATAATTTGAGAAAAATAGACTTTGCAAGCCTTTGCAATCAATTGGTTGCTATGTTTAATCATAAACAATTAACATACTTTTAGTCATTTCATTTCTTTTTGTAAGAATAAATGAAACAATACCAATCAATCAATAAAATAGACATTGATTAAAAATCGTGAGTTCAATTATAGTTGGTCAAATATCAACAATTATCATATTATACATTTAACATTTTTGTTCAGGCATAAGAAATGTCAATAATTGAACTTACAAACTGATGAAATATTTTATTATAATATAGTATAATATCCTTACATTAATAATTATATAGTAAAAATTATTATTAAAATCTATCAATAATTTATAAACATATGAAAATGTAATATAAATATATATAATGTAATAAAAAATCATGAATATTATCAATTTTTATTTTCTCAATATGTATAAAATAAATTATTAAATAGACTCTAAGTTGTAGTTATGATAACCTTTTAAAAGAGCTTCAATATTTTCCTTTTATAAACTATAATAATCTTATCCATAAGCATGGGCTTGCATTATGACGAGCATGATAATGTGTTGATATTAGGTGGATGAATGAAAATCATACAAAGATGAGTGATATGACAAGGGTAACCAATACACATAAGCAAATTAAGACAATGATGAGCAATAACAACCCACAACATGAAATAACAAGTGACAAGTGCCTTCCAACCTGAATTGGCATAAATGCAACAATGCCAAAATCAAAGTGACAATTTCTAGGGTCATTTCAAGGCTCATAGACAAGGACTATAAATCCAATAAAAATACAAAAATTGATTGCTAAATATTCATCATGAATATTTTTTTTTGAAGTTTTATGATGAAGAGATAAATAAAATATTATGGGAGATCCATTATATCATTGTAAATTAACTTCATGGAAGGAAAAAGATTAAATCAATAGTGTATAGGGTTGTTTTATATATAAAAATGCTAATAGTTAATAATTTTGTATATAAAGTAAATTTTTAAATAAAGGTTAGAGATCAATTTTTGATAAATAGGAAGTTTTTTTTAATAGTAAATTAAATTGTAGTTGGTTTTCAAATTAAAAGTTGATAAGGAAAATGTGTTTTTTTAATGTTTCAACTATCGTTGATTAGATTTTGTTAATAAAAAACTCACTGAAAAATTATCTAGTAGGTTAATAGCTATTCATTTATATATATAATATTTTAATTAGAAGAAAAAGTGAGTAATTAGATCAATTATACAACTCTATTGTACTAATAGTGCATGATTAAGTATTGGATCAATTGTGCCAATTTTTTGGTTGTCAAAATGAGTTGTTATAACTTGAATATGTATGAGAGGATCCTTTGAAACAACCACTTTTTGACACTTCATGCACAACAAATCCTAAAATGTTTGTCTTTACTCCTTAAAAGCTATAAGCAATTAAGTTGCATACAAAGACAATAAAAAAAATGTTGAAATACAATGTACCATTTAGAAACTCAAGATGCATCAATTTAGCTTTAACACTAGTAGTATTCTTCCCCTATCCTATTAGACGAATAGAGAATAAATCACCGTGCACCAAATTATACTTTAAAAAAAATAAAAACTAGATGCCCATTTTAATAAGTAGGAGGTATGTTTAGTAGTGTATCAAATTGCAGTTGTTTTCCAAATTAAAGTAGATATCCATTTTGACAAGTAGGTGATATTTTTTTTTGCAATATATCAATTTTTATTTTTTTTCAACAAAAAAGTAGATATTGAGATAGACAAATAGAAGATATTTTTTTTAATGTATCAAATTATAGTTGTTTATCAAATAATGTCTAAATAGTCTATTTTGATAAATACAGATATTTTGAAGATTATATCAAATTATAATTATTTTTCAAAAAGACAACTTAAATATCTATTTAGATAAATAGAAAGTATTTTCCATTGTGTATCAAATTATATTATTTTGATTAAAATTCAACTAACGCACTCTATCACGCATTAAAAAACTCTACAATTCTTAACAAAAATAACATAAATTTTTTTTAAAAAAAACTTATTAAACAACAATTTGCATTTACATAAATATATTAATAAACAACTCTAAATTATAATGGAGTACAATAGTCCACATTAAGCAGCAGTTAGAACATCAATTTAAGGTAACAATAACTGAATAGAACAGTCCCTAACAATAATTACAGTCTGAAAGTGAACAGGGATGGCAATAAAAGAATCAGACAACAGAATAAAAGCTAAATTTCAGCAATAGAAAAGAAGATATTTTTGCTCTTGTCTGAACATAAATGTGGAAAGAAGAAAATTTGCTTTGGAGTAAAGTATGTGTATTGGTGAAACGTATGACAGCCGCCATGAATATATATTGCAATGCACATGAGTTGTCAGTGTTTTTGACTTTGTTGGCGTATGGTAGTAATCTCTCATTCTTCCTCGATTGGCCATCTGGAATATGAGTGGCAATCCTTGCCCTATGAGAAAAGGTCAAGGAAGTTGTGTGGTGTTTGTTAATCCTACTTTGACTTGACCTTGATAAGATGCAAGGCTTTTACAATATTAAAACAAAAGTTTGAAAAATCCAAGATTTTGATATCAAACTTCACTTTGAAAAAATCTCATATATAGAGGTTAGACTAATGTATAAAACAAGATATTATGTATTTGCATTCATTTTGGTTCTAGGTTTTAAGGATGGAGGATTATTCATTTGTATAAAGTTATTTGAAGTTTAAAATTGATTGGAAGTTATTTGTATGAGTCAAACTTTCTTATAAAGTCATTTGAAGTTCAAATTTTATTGTATTTCTAATAGTGTCTAGTCTTCGTCCTTGATAAAGATTGGTCTGTGGTGGACTCTTTATGAGCCAAGCACTCTTACAAAGTTATTTTAAGTTCATTTTGAATTGTATATCTAATGGTGTCGAGCCTTCACACTCGACAAGGATTGATCTATGATGGGATCTTTGTGAGCCAAGCACTCTTAAAAAGTCATTTGAAACTCAAATTTGATAGTACTTCTAATGATCATGTCAAGTCTCCACACTCAATAGAGATTGATGTGTGGTGGGCTTTGTATGAGCCAAACACTCTTTCCACTAAATCCTTGACAACTACTACAATTACATTATTTTATCTCTTTTTGATGTAGAAACAAAAAATAATTTATTTAGAATGTTAAAATGTTTGTTTTTTTTAAAAAATAAGCCTAAAAATGCCCTTATCCCAAACAAAACTAGTAGATAAATTATTCCCAAATATTTTTATGACATATTCAATAAAGAAAAATTTAAGTATTTTTTTTTCATTTATCTGATAATATTATATATTGTATGCCTCTTGTCATTGTAATCAAAGCTTCAAATTTGTCTTTACCTTCTATGCTAAAATTCGTCTTTACCTTCTATGCTTTATAGCAATTGAATTATGCTTGAATAGAATATTGAGGTTAACTTTTATCATGATGAAAATTCAATTGCCTTCTTGAAAATAAGTGGTTAAGGGACTCTATGAAGAATAGATGCAATTGAAGGCATTTAAGAGAAATTTGAAGAAGTTGACTAGATGTCCTTGAAGTTAAGGATGATTGTGAATTTTTTTCATTTGGTAAGCTTTGAAATGCTGTCGAGGTTTGTGCTTTGAAAAACTCTTTTTTATATGGTGATTATTTTGATAATTGTGGAATTTGATTTATAGTTCAAGAAAAATATAAAATATTAGATATATGTAGGGAAAAATAATATTTTGGTTTGATTCATTTCACAAATAAAATATCTTTATATAAATTTTTTGAAATTCTTTTCTTTTTCTTTTTTTATTAAATTAGTACTTCTAGTCATGTTGTAGATTTATTATTCAATTATACTTTCGATTCTATAATATTGATTGTTTTTTATAACGACACATGATAAATATAATATCTTTTACATACAAGAATTATTTGGTTAACTATAGATATACAAAATAATTATTTCAATTATCTTATCCTTTCATTTTTTTGAGTTAATTATACATTAACAAGGAAACCATTTCGTTTAAAATACTTTTATTATATTAATTATAAGGAAGCCACATTACAAAAAAGGTGACATGAGCACCCAATTGAGAGTTCACTGCAAAGTTACAACTCTATACATATATGACGATCACATCAAAAAAGTGACAAGTCGTGTGATTGTACATCTCAAAATGAACAACACTAACAAGACATAACTAGAATATACAATCGATTGATAACAATATACATCAACTACAACAAACAAAAATAAAAATGTATATTTTGGCTATCCTCATGGTGTTTGGAGTCAGCCCTCGAGGTCTCTATCATCTCCACTCCTATCAACCCAGGCATCCAACCCATGTCTCCTTCCATCCATCAATGCTCTATGTCCTCTATGATGTGAATGTTGTATGGGCAGGTGACAACCTTTGCAACCAAAATCTCATCCAATGGGGCTTTCAGGCCAACATTCTTTGCCATCTCCATGTCCTCTCTTCCTCTAGCAAGGTGCATCTCTACCATGAAGTTATGGAGGGCTATCTAAAACATAGTTCTCTCTTATGTCATTCTTTCCCAAGTGAAATTGTGGTATATTTCCCACGTGAAGACTCGAGATAATCCATCTTTGAGTGAGTCTTTCAAACTTTTTCCTTGAGATCTTCATTGCTACCTGTGACTTGCATGTCAACATATGAAAAATGAGTCTCCTTAGAGACCCAATAAGAGCTCTTGACCTGCCACTAAACACATTGTTATTATGATACCTCCAAATAAGCCACAGTATTTCAACTAAAAGAGTAGACCAAAAAACATTGAAACCTTTGCTAAGACTCAAGATGCGACTAATAAAACTTTCATGGATGCTAATATTTTAAAATGAAAGATATTATTGTATCTTGTATACTAAAACATTCATAATGTAAGAGTTCATATAGCTCTTGGTCATTATCAAGGATAGCTATAATTTTGGGTTTGGAAAATATTCAACCAATTTTAGAATGTGGCATGTCTATATATTAATATATTAATAGTTTTTTATAAAACATCTTTATATGCATGCTTACCATCAACCATTTTCCCATGATTATTTTTTTGTAAAATATTTTCTTGTCTCGAAAAGTTTTGAAGCTTTAGTCATTGTTTCAACATTTCTCTTAGATATGGAAAATGGTCATTGTTTCACACACACACGTGCACTCTTGAAGAGGGGTGTGTGTGTGTGTGTAAGTGTACATAAGCTTGCATACACACACACATACCACTTATACTTCTACTAACCATACTCATAGAAAAATAGGAATCGTATGTACATGACCATCAATTCCCTTATTTGTAATTACATATTTCTTCCTATCATTGACACCAACCTTCAATTTGCATGTGTCTTTCCCTTAATAGAATTGATAAAAAAATTAGTGCCTCAGGTGTTGGGAAATAAATGAGTTCAATAACAAAGATTGTGAAGCTCAAGCTCTATCTAATAGACCAACTTAAGGACAAGATACAAGGCTTGGACAACAACACAAAAAATTAACAACATATAAAGAAATCTAGAAATTAAATTTCCTTAATGTGGAAATCCATGCTTAGATCCTTCTTCTTAATGATGCCAAAAATAAACCTATATATCATGCTTAATAATCATATCTTGTGTGAACTTATAACAAAAATAAATAATGAATAGTAGCATTATAAGATAGCAACAAAGACACAAAAATCAGCTACACAAAGATACCACACAACACATGATTTACATATAGAAAACCTATAATAGTCCATCTTTGAGAGAGTCTTTCAAACTTTTTCCGCGAGATCTTCATTGCTACTGTGACCTGCATGTCAACATAGTGAAAAATGAGTCTCCTTAGAGACCCATTAAGAGCTCTTGACCTGCAACTAAACACATTGTTATTATGATACTTCCAAATAAGCCACAATATTTCAACTAAAAGAGTAGACCAAAAAGCATTGAAACCTTTGATAAGACTCAAGATGCGACTAATAAAAATTTCATGGATGCTAATATTTTAAAATGAAAGATATTATTGTATCTTGTATACTAAAACATTCATAATGTAAGATTTCATATAGCTCTTGGTCATTATCAAGGATAGCTATAATTTTGGGTTTGAAAAATATTCAACCAATTTTAGAATGTGGCATGTCTATATATTAATATATGCATAGTTTTTTTATAAAACATCTTTATATGCATGCTTACCATCAACCATTTTCCCATGATTATTTTTTTGTAAAATATTTTCTTGTCTCGAAAAGTTTTGAAGCTTTAGTCATTGTTTCAACATTTCTCTTAGATATGGAAAATGATCAATGCTTCACACACACACACACACATGCACTCTTGAAGAGGGGTGTGTGTGTGTGTGTAAGTGTACATAAGCTTGCATACACACACACATACCACTTATACTTCTACTAACCACACTCATAGAAAAATAGGAATAGTATGTACATGACCATCAATTCCCTTATTTGTAATTACATATTTCTTCCTATCATTGACAACAACCTTCAATTAGCATGTGTCTTTCCCTTAATAGAATTGATAAAAAAAATTAGTGCCTCAGGTGTTGGGAAATAAATGAGTTCAATAACAAAGATTGTGAAGCTCAAGCTCTATCTAATAAACCAACTAAAGGACAAGATACAAGGCTTGGACAACAACACAAAAAATTAACAACATATAAAGAAATCTAGAAATTAAATTTCCTTAATGTGGAAATCCATGCTTAGATCCTTCTTCTTAATGATGCCAAAAATAAACCTATATATCATGCTTAATAATCATATCTTGTGTGAACTTATAGCAAAAATAAATAATGAATAACATCATTATAAGATAGCAACAAAGAGGCAAAAATCAGCTACACAAAGATACCACACAACACATGATTTGCATTCTTTTGTAAATCCTCAGCCTTTAGAAAGTGATGTGAGATTGTTTGTTTCTTATGGAACTGGTTGAGACTAAGGGCACAACTTGATGCAATTTCAAATCCAATGTTTAACTACGGCATTAACGTCTCATTTGGAAAAAGGTGCCAAGCATGGCAGTTTGATTGATGAGTACCAAACTTGATATTGAGCTTGTGCAAATAGAAGATCCATTATCTTTGTCAAACATGTACTTTTTAAAGCCTAAGGTTGTTAATGTAGCTATGAAGAGACTAGAGGGGACACATATGAAATAGTGGAGCTTCTTGATAATGTCCCTTTGTTTCTTCATATGTATGTAAAGGTCGAATTGTAATTGGATGTAAATAGATATCCAAGAAAAATTCATTTGAAGGGACAAATAGAAAAGTTCTTATCCTAGCAATAAAGGAGGAAGTTGGAAAATAGTGCATAACATAGCTTGGTAATTATTAGATAACGAATAAAAAATAAAGTGAATATAGTTAATTTCTTAAGAGGTGTTAGTTGTTGGATTGTTATAAGTTAAAAGGCTATTGCAAAGTAATAATTTGGTATTGAAGATGAATGACTGATTTGTGGCTCCCATTTGTTTCCCATTTTCACTATGTGAAAGCTCTAAAATTCTACAATGTAAACTATGTAGAAATTGGAGGTTGGCAAGCAACCCAAAACAAGGCACAAAGGGGAGGAATAAGTGTGTGGGGGTAAAGTATGGCAAGAGAGTGCAAGGTGGAGATAGAGATGTGATTTGAAAGGATTGCAAGATTGTGCAAAGACAAGAGTTATGTAATGTGGAAGAATATTAAAGTAGGTAATTTGCAAGAATTGCAATATTATGCTAGAACTTTAAAACCCTTAAATGCACATGCCCCCAAACATGGAAATTCAACACAAGGCATAATTTCAGGAACAAAAGTAGCATAACACATAATATAAAGGACAATTTTACAACAAGGGCTCATTTAAGGAAATCTAAGAGCAATTGTCAATGATGGGTGGAATGAAGATTAGGGGTAATACTGAAGGGACAAGACATGTAAATAGATAGCAAGCCAACACATCCTTTGACGATGTCATACACCAAGGTTCAAATCCCTTAGAGCTATGATTCTTGACCAAGTTCAACCCCTAGGTGACTTTGATGAGCTAGATCCCCTTTCTCATGGTAGCATAACCAAACAACAATTTCTAGTTTAGATATATGCTCCCTCATAATGTTATAAAATATGAAAACAAAAGATACCAATATCTATGTATAATCTTATTGTTTCCACAAATAATATAACAATATTGTTGTACCCTAACAAATAACAAAGATATAGAAATTGACAAATATATAGAAAACTAAAACAATGAAGACATACAATTACAAGTAAAGATTTATAACTCAAGCCTGAACATGGAAATGGCCAAAACAAAGTACAACAGAGCATCACAAAAAAAGAACTACCCCTTTCAAATCACTTCCTCTTAATTTTCAAGTCTGAGTTTTAAAACCAGTAATCCCAAGGTTTGATGGAACTTGGGCATGTTCGTACAACAATTACCATGGAGATTCTCAGTATGCCCTTAATCCAGTTATAGGAACATGTGGTATTTTTACCTTGGTAGGTGTTGTTAAAGGATATAGCTGAATGGTCGGATCACTCTAACCGATATTATCAAATGTATAAGTGGCCTATGGGCCTTGAATATTTGATCTCTATCCTAATCCTATCTAATTATGAGTAATGATATTATAATATTATTAATATTATAATCATAATATAATAATAATAATATTGTTGTTGTATATGCTTAATTATTGATAGAGATTAATATCATCAATATATATATATATATATATATATATATATATATATATATATATATATATATATATATATATATATATATATATATATATATATATATATATATATATATATATATATATATATATAAAATCAATGATATAATCGATTGATAATCATCGCTGAGTTGTGTTAATAAACATATTATTAATTGATAGTATAATACTGATATATACTGTTGCGAATTGCATATTGTTTTGATTAAATATTGTTATGGTTAATGTTGTTAATAATATGTGCCTCATGTAGAGGTATGTCTCTACATGAGACACATCGAGAGCATATATTAGTGACGCCATCTCATTCATTGAGATACACAGTGAACAATAATTAAAGCATACACAACAACATGTTGGGATTACCTATTGAAATTGACTATTGTTACTAGGCTATATATATATATATATATATATATATATATATATATATATATATATATATATATATATATATATATATATATATATATATATATATATATATATATATATATATATATATATATATATTGCTTAGCACTCATAGATCGATACCATTACATTAGTGATGCTTGAGAAGCATATATATCAGTGATACTTGAAGCATATATCAACGATACTTGGAGAACATATATCAACGATACTTGTGAAAGTATACATCAACAATATTTGTGAAATATATAAAACATCACTAATCAGATTCTTAGAGTTCTATATACTTATTATGTTATTGCACATCAATTGAAATAATTTAATTTCTTCACTTATATATAAATCAATTACATTTACAAGGTATTAGAGCCAAGTTGAGAGATCCAAACCAGATTTATTTAGACAAAGAATACTATAAAATAATTATTAAATTTTGAGAATCCCTCTAATCAACAAAATGGCAAATGGTGTTAAATTTGAGGACCAACTTGAAGGAGCCTCCAACTTTGTATCTTGGAAATTTAGAACTATGCTTGCCTTAAAAGAAAACAAATTAGATACATTCATGAAGGAAGTCATACTTGAACCTAAAGAAGAAAGTGAGAAATTTCAATGGATGAAAAAGAACAATAAAGCCATGAAAATGTTAGTGGATGCAGCAAGAGATCATATTGTGACAATTATTTCTAAATTTGATACACCCTATCACATGTTCAAATCATTAGAGAGTATGTATGAAATAAACAACACGAGCAGGTCTCTCAAACTAAAACGACAACTTTATCATGTAAAGATGATCAAAGGAGAATCCATTACATCTTACTTCATGAGAATAACATAATTAAGAGATCAATTATCCACCATTGGTCACATTATTGATAGTAAAGAATTAACCCTGTTGGCTTGATCTAAACTTCCTAAGTTCGATCATTTAGAAACCAATTGCATTCAAGAAGAGTCAAGGCTTACAAGTCCTAAACTCTCATTCACACAAGAAGGGTGAGAAGGGAAATTTCAAAAGGAAGAAAGACAAATAATGAAATGGGAAATACTGATCCAAGAAATAGAGGAACATGTCCAAAGTACAATGTTTCAAATGTGACAAATATGACCACTATGCAATCAAATATCCTGATAGGCCTAAACCCCAAGCCTCTATTGCTAAAGTTAGTAAGAATGTCTTAGAGAAGGACTCAGACGGATTTGTATTTTATTCAGCCTTGTCTAGTCATGTAACCAATCATAACACTTGGGTGATTGATAATGGGGCTTCACGCCACATCACATGATTTAGAGAACACCTAGATAGCCTGGTGGAAAACTCAGATGAGGAAGTTACCATTGGAGATGAATCTAATTATACAATGAAAGGAATCAGAACTGCTACTATACAATTAAAATTAGGCATCTCCTTATAGTTAACAGGTGTGTTATTTGTTCCAAGAATCAAGTGGAATTTGGTCTCCATATCAACCTTAAAAGACAAAGGATACTGGATCACCTTCATGGATGGTAAGCTCCTAGCATAGACCAAGAAATAAAATATCAAGAAAGCTCACATCATAGGGGTTCACCATGGATGGTTATATAAACTTTGCACTCTTTCTTCACAAGCCCTAATTCACGAATCTTCAAGTATGTGTGAGATTTGGCATAGAAGATTAGGGCATCTTCATTTTCGTACTTTATCCTCAATGGAAAGGATGGTGACAAGTTTACCCAAACTTAAACAAGAATGTGAAGGAACATGCAAATGATGTGCTTTAGGAAATAATACTAAAGACACCTTTCATAATAGTGAAAGTAGATCCAAACATATATTAGAACTTATTCATTCATATTTATGTGGGCCAATGATTGTAACATCCTTATGAGACTTCTTATAGTATGTTATTTTCATTTATGATTATTCTAGGGAAACTTGAATATACTTTTTGAAAAGTAAAGAGTCTAATGAAGTACTTGTGAGGTTTAAAGAATTCAAGGTTCTAGTAGAAAATATGTCTGGAAAAATGATCAAAACCTTAAGATCAGATAATGGAGGAGAATATACATCTGACATTTCCAAAACTTTTTGTAGTAATGCTAAGATTAAGAGGGAACTTAGTGTTCCTTATAACCCCCAACAAAATGGTGTAGCTGAAAGGAAAAATAGGACAATTATAGAAGCAGCTAAAGCCATGATACATGACCAAAACCTCCATGCCTCTTTTTGTGCTGAAGCCTCTAGAATTGTTGTTTATATTTAGAATAGATGTCAACACACCATTTTGTAAAATAAGTCTGAAGAAGCATTGTCCATAGTAAAACCAAATATAAGTCATTTAAAAATCTCTGGCTGCCCTGTATACATTCACATACACAAAGAAAAGAGATCTAAACTAGAACCCTCAGGCGAAAAGGGAATATTTGTAGGCTACAGTGAAACCTCTAAAGCATATAGGATCTATGATCCAGGACATAAATTAATTGAGCTCAATAGGGATGTAATCTTTGAAGAAGATATTGCACTCAAAAGGTCCAAGGACAATCATGAGATGGATATTGAAGATCAAGAGTCTCCTCAAAATATGGAAGAAGATCATGCTTCCGAGATTTAGAGGGAGATCCATGAACTTATGGAAAATGAAAATCTAAATGAGCCTTTAGATCTTGCTGATGGGGCTAGAGACACCACTGTGAATCGAAAAAGACCTCTATGGGCAAATGATTCAAGAAGCTGAAAGTTTTGCAGCACCAAAAGGAACTTTTAGAGAAAGCAAAAGACCAAACAGGTACTCAAGCTATGTTGCTTTAATGAGTGAAATCATTGAGTCAGAACCCACTAGCTTTGAGAAAGCCTTCAAACTTCAAGTTTGGAAAGTTGTTATGATAAAATAATATCAATTTATCCTTAAGAATGATGTTTGGGACATTGTACCTAGACCAAAAGACAAATCAGTGGTTTCATCCAAATGACTTTTCAAAATTGAGCATGCTTCAGATGGTAGTATTGAAAAATATGAAGAAAGATTTGTTGCTAAAGACTTCTCTCCAAAGAAAGGAATTGATTACGAAGAAACATTTGCTCCTGTTGCTTGATATACTTTTGTCAGGACTATGATTGCTATTGTTGCTTCAAAAGGATGGAAAATCCACCAAATGGATGTAAAGATTGTCTTTCTTAAGCCAATCTCATTCATAACAATATTTAATCAAAACAATATGCAATTCGCAGCAATATATCAGTATTATACTATCGATTAATAATATGTTTACTAACACAACTTAGCGATGATTATTAATCGATTATATCATTGATTATATATATATATATATATATATATATATATATATATACACACACACACACAACAATAATATTATTATTATATTATGATTATAATATTATTATAATCATAATATAATATCATTACTCATAATTAGATAGGATTAGGATAGAGATCAAATATTCAAGGCCCATAGACCACTTATACATTTGATATTATCGGTTAGAGTGATCCTACCGAAGCTATATCCTTTAACACTCCCTCTTAGCTAGGGAGGAGCATTCCTATCCTTGTACTAAGTACAATAGATCCATTTATTGTGAGACAAAGATATCACCTCACCATGATATCAGGAGTTATTGAGAACATATATTATCGATGCCATCTCATTCATTGAGATACATGGTGGGCAATACATTAAAGCATACACAACAGCATATCGGGATTACCTATCGATACTAGGCTATCTCTATATATATATACAAATCAATATTGCTCAGTACTCATAGATTGATACCATTACATCAGTTGTACTCGAGAAGCATATATTGCAATGATACTTGAAGCATATATCAACGATACTTGTGAAAGTATACACCGGCAATATTTGTGAAATATATACAGCATCAATAATCAGATTCTTATAGTTCTATATACTTATTATGTTACTGCACATCAGTTGAAATAATTTAAATTCTTCACTTATATAAATCTATTACATTTACAGGTGTCACCAAAATGCAGTTTCCAAAAGAGCATTTCAGGTTGTTAGAACTTCGCTTATATCCCCCAAACGCTTCAGTAATATCAATATCAAAGTTTACATGGGATAATACAAGAGGAAATGTGTGAACAATAACGCTCAGAGATTGAATCTTATTGCATAGACAAAATGGTCGGTAAATAATATTAGTTCACGTATATAGTTTTTTGTGAGAAGAAAGATAAAGAGTACTCTTCATTACATACATTTCAATGAATTAGTTAAGATACATTCTGTGGAATTTTCCCAATAGCGTTTGAAAATTTTGCTAACAAATTGATAATTATTTTGCAAAATGTGTCTCAATTAGCCTCTTTGGTAAAAGTTTTGCACATAAAAATTAGCATTATGATATCCTCTTTTTTCCAATAATCGGTTTCTATCTTCTCCATGTATGCTTTAACCAAGCATTTAGGCTGTCAAGAGTGTACAGGGATGAAGCAGCGTGCTTTGATCGAGATACAGCAAAAAGATCAGACATACCTAGAAGGAGAAACAGTTATAATGGTAAACCTTAAACTAGGGAGGAGTATAAGACAATAGTTCTGTTCATAACCACCTGAAAGCATGAGTTTGTTTCCCACAGTTTTCAAAAAAGCCTTGCAGCTAGATTCTAATTCCAGATAACCTAACTTCAATTAGTAAATGTGACACGGATGTGATAATGCTGATCAAAAAACAGATTAAGCTGGGTGCAAAATAGATGAGGTTGGGTGCAAGCTGTATGAGGTTTTGTTGAAACCATGTGATTTTATGCAAAATAGATACCTCTCAGATTGGAATTTTTAGTGGAACAGTATCCTATGCTTGATCAAAGGCAGAAAGCTCAGCATCTTCTGAGGAAAAAATTCTCAATCTTCCAAAAAAGAGAAAATGCTTAATTACATTAGAAAGAATCCATTGAAAAGAAAATGTATTCTTCTCATTTCTGTGGGTCGAATTTGATCAATGTCATTTGAGGTTAATTCTTAAAAACTCTGGCCCTAGTTTTTCAATGCATCATCCTTGGCCTGGCTGGAATCACTATTATTTTCAAAAGCATGCCATCCTTTAAGTAAGACTCTAATGATGTATTTCTTAAGACATCATGGGTCTTCATTGAGACCTAGGCATATATTAGATCAAATTTATATGCCTCGCTAATGGAAAAGAGACTCTGGCACTGAATAATCACAGTAAAATTGTCTTTTTTTAGAAGTGATATCTAATAAACACATTCCTCTCTCCTAATACACTACTAATAGAAGGCCAAATGATTTCTCCAATGACACATGTGATTCTTATTTAAATTAAGGAACAGAGGAATGAAGTGGATGTGCAACAGAGGAATATTTTCTCTGTAAAATTATCTCCATGGGTCTCGATATGCAGAAGTGAATTGTTAACTGTTCTAAACAGACAACACTGAAAAACAGAAATATTATTTCAAAACACAAGGTCAGAATTAATTGAAATGTTTAAAATACAATCTGTGCCTTATACAGTTTGTCTGAATCCATGCTGATGCCATGACCAACAACCACAATGAATATATGCATGAATACAATGAATGGTTGTCTGAAGGAATGCAGCGAAAAATAAGTAAAATCAATGTATTGTTACAGATTATTGCCAGTGACAAGCAATTGCTCTGAGTTCTGTAGATGCTTGTTGGAAACAAAGATACATAATATCTGAGTTCTTTAAATTGCAGTTAAATTTTCTCACACAAGTATCCGATGAAAGCCTGAAATGGATAACAAGAACAGACCCAGAAGCAGATTATTATTTTTGTTATATATGCAGAAGTTCAATTGAGTTAGCAAAATGTAGAATGCGGTAAAACCAAGCAATTAATGGTCACTGGAGCAATTAGTGTTTTGCACCATCCACAAGCTTTTGTTTCTTATTGTTACTCTTCGCACAGATGCAAACACATAACTTTCACAACAAAATGAAACAAGTAATCTTGATATCTTGACCTTTAACATATTCTACAGAACAATGGTTAGCAACATGTAATTCAGTGTGAACTATTAATGGGGAATCATTACCGTGCCCAAGATAGTTCCAAAAAGCTCAAAAACCTGCTTTTGTTCTTGCAAAACCTCCTATTAGCTCATTCATTGGCAATTTGGCATCCCACAGAATTTGACTGTCAGTTGGACCGTCAAGTTTTTAATAATTTAGTGCAAGCATACATCCATGAACAGAGTTAATGTTGCTAATGTGCTTTTTCTGTGTTGAAGGAATTTGACATAACAATGCAGATTAGATTGACACATCCTATCAGATTGATCTGTTCACCTTAGTGCAAGCTCCAACTCAGTCTATAATCTTATGAGGAAATTATCCAGATCTGCATATTAATAACTTCTCTTCTCGTTTTTATTATTTTGAAAATTTTACTTAAGTAGACTTCAAGTTATTTACCCTTCCTGCTTGACACTTGGCCAGCTTCTTTCAATAGCTCGACGAGTTTCTCTTATCTGATTTGAACATTCTGCTCTAAAATCCTGATCACGTCTTCTAATCTGCACAATAGATAAGGTTTACAATTTTATCAGACAAAATAGAGAAGTTCAAACCACCATAAAAATCATCATCCATATAATAAAATATAGAGACCACAAGAATTGTAGCTGGACAAGTAAGGGTCAAGACTCAAGAGTCGAAGCATAGTGTGATAAGCATCAAGTTTATAGTATATACATCAAAAGAAAGTCACTCTCTGAATCTTCTTTAGAAAATAGCAAACAGATATACTATCTTTTATAAACAAGACAGATTAGAGAAGTTCAAACCACCATAGAGATCATCCACTATATAAATTATAGACAAGAAGAATTCAAGCTGGAGGGTCAAGTTAAAGCATAGTGTGATCAAGCATCAAAACCATAGTATATACACAAAAAGAAAAATAATCCTTCTCAATCTGCTTTAGAAAATTCAAAATAGCAAACAGGAATTTTATTTCTTCACAAATAATAAATAATAGTATTTTTGTTTGTTATTTTCTAAAAAAGATTCAGAAGAGTGATTTTTCTTTTTATGTATATACTATACAAAACATAGAAGCATAAATCATTTTGGGAAAAAATTGACAAACCAAAAGAGTAGGATTTTTTGAAAAAGTCGAGAAAAAATCGGATTTATAAAAAATGTAAAAATTGAAGAAAAACAGTCAAAAATTACTTTTTCTTTAAACGAAAGGGCATTTCCACAACATAAATATATTGAGAGAAAATAAAATATAGAATTCAACCATTAATTGTAGAAAATAGATTTTCATCGTTTAAATTTAAATGAAGAGTTGGATTTTACCTGTAGATAAAATAAAATGCAGCAACAATTCAATTCAGATGTGCCATTTATTTCATACATCACTGTAGCAGCAATTCAATTCAGGTGTGCAGCTATATGGTGCTCCCAAGGACTTGGAAACAAACTTTAAACAGGGAACTGACAAGCTCAGCCTCTACAGAGAAGTAAAGGCCAGGAAATTGGAGTCAAAAGTAAATTATGCAAGACTAAACACAAACAACCAAGCTTCACATTGAAGCGATTTGTTTGAAGAAGAAATGCAAAAAGGCTAAGGCCAATTGCTCACCACCTATGAAGGCCGACATACTCATTCTCCTTCCACATATACATAGTCTGAGCAAGCTGATTTTCTCAGCTCTCTATAATAATCATATATATATCTCTATACAAATAACGTTTCCACCCTCGAGACACTAAAACTTTCAAGTGAACTTAAGTCAATTTCTATTTATCTGAATTCTAATTTGAATAAAATGATACATTTATTTAAATAGACAGAAAAGCTCCAACTGTCTTAAACCACAAATTCATAAAGGAATACTTCAAAACTTCATTGAATTGAAAGATTTGAGCTATCTAATATAATATTTATTGATTGTACGTAAACCTTGCATGGTTATAACTAATGGTGACTTTGCCTGTCTTTACTGGAAAAATGTGAACAGTATTTCCTAATTGTTTTCTCAAATTGTACTCTTATTTTTTAGATCTTCTAGTAGTGCATAATCTAGATTTAGATCTCTATTAAAGAATAAAAAAGACGTTGTTCCATAAGGGAACAACTTCCTTCAAAACAGATCTAGAAAACATTAGGAGATTCCCAAAAGACTATTCTACGTTTGTTAGGAAAACGAGCATAAAATGAAGTTTGTTTACTTAGCTATGCACTTTCCCAAGCATGAAGGTGACAAGGATTAGAAGAAATATACATATATATACGCAAAGGAGGAGGTGATGTCAAATGCTCAACAAACAAATAAATGATAGCATCTCCCCCTTACAAATAAACGATAGCATTTCCAATAATGCAATAAATGATATAAACAGAATACCTAGAAATGGCGATGAAAATGATGACATGTAGCAGATGGAAATGGCGTTTTCTTCTTGCTTCGCATGGCTCATAGCATGTAGAATCGATTGCAGAGAATTTTCTTCTTGCTTCTTATAGCTCACGTTGCTCAGGCTCGTCGTTTATAACTATAGGTTCGCGTGGCATTGATAAATAAGAAAAAAGGGGTGTTTTATGGTGTCGTTTAGGGTTTTCCTAGCACCAGCAATCCATGCCCTTTTTATTACAATTAATCATGATTTAAACACGATTTTTTGCCCATAAATTGTTGACCATAGTTGACCAATTTTCGCTGATTTTTTGGGGAAAAAATCGGCAAGCTCCGGGATTCAGGGTTAATCGGGTATAATCAGGATTTTTTGTAGATTTTCACTACTATGATACAAAATATATAGACCGGATAAATTGAAGCTGCATGAGTCATGGTCAAGAGTTAGCATAGTGTGATCTAGCATCCAGTGAAGTCTGTAGTATATACATAAAAAGAAAAATCACTCTTTTGAATCTGCTTAAGAACATAGAAAACAAAAATACTATTATTGTGAAAGCATGCCCTTTTCATATGACATTCCAAATAGTTGCAACTCTAACAATCAATTCCTTTGAACAAAACAAGCATTATCAGTTTTTGGAAAGAGAAAATATTAAACTAACTTAAAGACGATACAAAGTTCATCCATACAGAGCAGTATAGGTAGTTGATGATTAAGTTTCACAGAGCTAAAATAGTAAATTCCCATCTAATTTTTTTATATATAAGCAAGCTATGAGAAAGACAACTGATTTTCTATGATAGATCCAACCTCGTTTACTTGTTGATGCAGAGAGTTGATGTGATTTTTATTCCACAACAACATGCAGAAGCAAACACTCAATGTTTCGGAATGAAATACCAAATATTCAATCCTCTCTTGAATAAGGTCATCTCTCATGCTAAGCTTGCAAAGTAAGATAATGAAATGACTTCAAGGTTCCTTCTATTGTGGATACTTGCTTAGTGAAATAATTTGATTTGTTGGTAATCACTTAGGGGTCTTAACGTTATTCATTCAATGGCTATCAACTACTTGCATTTCTAAAGATTTAGCTTCACAATGTGCAACAAAAATATATATTTTGATCTTTCCACTTCAACTTAAATTTGTACTTGCTAACTTCAACTACTTCTACTCCTAACTAGGAATGAAAGGAAGTATGGATAAACTTGGACTCTACTAGATGCAATCTTGTCAGCAACTCCACCCATCTAGTGCAAGCTTCTAAGGAATACTCAAATGGTTTTCACATCAATATCCTCTCTTCAATCCCATCAAATGGATGCAAACTAAAGATTGAATATCAATTGAAGTTAAGTGCTTTCAATCATTGACAAACCACACAAGGCACACTCACAATTAGCAAGAGGCTAGTGGCCTGGATTTGTTCAAGTCAAGCAAGTAAACATCCACAATTACTTTCATTCAACTAAACTAGTTCAACATAAAAAGAAATCTACTCCAAGTGAAAGATTGAGGAAACCATGCAACACTTCAAAGTAACATTAAGTAATTCACCATGAGCACCAACAATGAATTATGAATCACTTTGATAAGTATTACAGCAACAATTTGATCAAGTCTCTCCCTTAGCTAGCCTACCTCTACTAGCTCTCTAATCTAATGCTTCTACTAACTCTTCCACTCCTAATTCCTTACAAATGAGAAGGCTTTGGCCTTTTATAGGTGTTCAATTGTATTGAAGGACCAAGATTGATCAAGGATCAAGGGTCGAGATTCATACTTGCAAACCCTAATTAGGGTTGCCAAACTGTCAACCAATTACATGAGGGCACCAATTCATAGGCCAATAAGAAAATTACAATGATTTTGATAATCAATGAGAAAATAGGACACTTGGCATGATGTGATTGACTGTGCTTGAATTTGGGACTTTCTGATTAGAGGGGACAACTAGGTGCCACCTCATCATCCTTATCTTGTAGATTTGATCAATCTTTTGGATGAAGAGAAAATATCTCTTGGTACTCAACATTGTCAAGCTCTCCAACATGATGGCATATTCCCATTGAACAAGGTTGGGGAATTCTCCCCAAAAGCCAACAAATTCCGCCCTGTCTTTGGGAATTTCCCCACACTTCAATTTTTACCAAAACTTTGTTAATTTGATCATTCTTTATTCTGTTTGCACCAAGTTTGATCTGAATTTGACTGCAACAAAGAGATTTTATCACTTGGTGGGGGTGGAATTTTAGCCTTTGTTGGGATTGGAATCCCAAGAAGAGGGCGGAATTCACCCTTCCTTGGGGAATTTTCAATTTCACCATTGGATTTTTTCCAAGTTTAAAGTTCATGTTTTAGACCCCTTATCTCACATTCTTTAGTTCAATTGGTCACACCATTTCTTGTCACAAACTCATGCCTTGATCCACCTTGTTTTACTCAAGTTCCAAGTTCCTTTGCCATCTCATGTTTGAAGGCTTGATTAGGGAGGTAGAAACGAAGGGGTGTTTGGGACAAATTCCCAAGGAGAGGGCAGATTCCGCCCCTTCTTGGGGAACATTTTCTTTACTTCAACATTACATTCCCTACTTTACCTTGAACCTACTCACCTCAATCAGCACCTTAAATCCTCTTTCAAAGGCAGATTTTATTCTCAATCCAATCTGACTTGCTCATGTTGAAGTCTAACTCCAGATTTGAATGTTGATATCACTCTTGCATATTCTTTCCACTCTCATACTTAGTTCAAAATACATTGGTCTTATGCCTATTCCCTTGAGGAAGACTCCACTCTCTGGCCCAAAGACCTGACTGACTTCATACCATCACTCCATCTAACTAACTTGGAGACTTGAAACGTTGCCAACTAAACCCACCTAGGACCACTACGACTATTGCCAAAGCAAAAAGAGGGGGTCCCCATTTGCAATGGGCTGATGGAGTGAAAACCTCACAACACAGAGGATGACAAGAAACTCAAACAATCATAAACAATTTACTTTGCAACGTAATCCATCTAACCCACAAAACATGCTATGTTGGTACATTTTTTGGAGAAGGCTTCAAACAAAGACCAACTACTAATGCAAATGATCCTTCAAGCTTAGAACAACATGAAAAACTCACGCATACCCTGACACCAACCCTATAACAAGTTTCAATGATGAATTCTTCACAACTGGCTTCAATCCTTATACCCTCCAATATGGGTTTTTGGAGCATAACTCAATGTACAGACATAATCAAATATATATGAAGGCATTTATGAGTACCCATTTGGCCATATTTTAACGTATCTTAGATTCAGCTATGGTTGTTTTGAAACACAAAGCTCAAAAATGGACTGGTAATTTTGTCCTTAAGCCCAATTAGGCTTCTTTTCCAAAGCACCTATATGGATTTCTCACTTCAATTCACCAATTTGTTTTCCTGAGGATTAGGCAAGTTATAAAAGGTCTGAATATACCAATTTTCAAGATTGGGGTGATACCCAAGTCACCACTTTTCAAAATCCTACCTCTATCTAGTTAAACAGGCCCCTAGGGCATGGTATGAGAGAATCGATATATATCTCATGGAATTGGGATTTTCTAAAAATGATGCAGATCCAAATCTATACTTTACGCAAAATAAAGGTGATGTTGATATTGATCTTGTATGTTGATGATTTGTTAATCACGGGAGAAGATCATCTTATTGATCAATGTAAAAGGGATCTTGCTAAAGAGTTTAAAATGAAAGATTTAGGCCTTTCTACATTACTTCCTTGGATTAGAAGCCTAGCAGAACTCAGACAACATTGTGCTAAATCAAGGAAAGTATACCTTGGACATATTGAAGAGATTTGGTATGATGAATTGTAGACCCATGTTTTCCCCCATGGAAACAAACCTTCATAAACTAAAGGATACAGCAGCAGATTCTCCATTTGCAGATCCTACTCTCTACAGGTAGATAATTGGATCCTTGATGTACCTGGTTAATACCAGACCAGACACCTGTTATGTAGTAAATGCTTTGAGTCAATTTATGTGTGAGCCTAAGGAGATACATCCTATGGCTATGAAGCATATTATGAGATACCTTCTGTTGGTTGTTCCCTTTGATCTTCAACTTGTAGATTTATACTTTGATGGATAACTTTAATATAACTTTGACTCTATCACCACTCCAAATTCCACAAGGAAGAGGGCCAATTAACAAGGATCAACAATGAGATCCTCCTACACTTTGAGCCTCAATGCTTAGGCGGGTGTACCCTTGATTCACTTCTTCAAAGGAATCCAAAACCATATGCAACTGTCCTTTACTAACTGATTGAAAGATTTTATCATTTATATGTGTGTGTGATTGATGATGATGGACTGCCTCCAGAGAATGGACCAGTGCCTTAACCAAGGGCAAAGAGTCACCTAACAACATATATCAACTGAACCCTAACTCAAACACACTTGAATTCAGGATAAGTGCTTTGCCTATTATCCTTCTCACTCACATATCAAGACATCAAATCCTTATCTAGCCATGAACTCACTGAAACTACCTGAAAGACTTTAATCCTAACTTTGTTAGGAACTCAAAGATAATTTCAAAATACTCTTTGTTTACCATATGATAACCCACTTTGTGAAATTAACATATATGAGCTCAAGAACAAAACAAGAAGACATACACAAATATGAAATTGGAATCCAAATGTGTTCTCATTAAAATTTGTAGAATCAATACATTATCAAACAACAAAATGCCAAAGAAACAGACCCAAAATCCAGGCTCTCCTTGCTCAGTATAATACCATCAACAACCAGGGACCAAAAAGGAAGTTTTGGAACCCTTACAAAATAAAAAATGCTACAATATATACCCCCTAGTCATCTTGAAATCCCAAAACAGGATGCAACAAGCTACGGATGACTAGGGTTAGGGTTTTACCCACCAAATCAACTAGAAACGGTCACAAATTTATTACAGGGGAAGAAACCCAGGCAACCAGGAGAAGACAGATCCCAGAGTGATCCTCAATCATGATAATTTCACTAAGAAGGTACTGAGAACCACAAAAGTGCCCAAATTGTCAACCTGTTCGGCCACTTGCAGCAGGCCTCGAGCACAAAGAACACAGTACAGACCCCTGCGGACGATCATGGAACACCCTGGACCACATTGTAACAGCAAGCGCCACCAAACAAATCAAATCCGGCCGTGAAAGCATTCAATTATGGTCCTTTCTGTCGCTGAGAAACCCTCAGAAATTTGAATTTGAATTGCAACAGTCACATTCAAGCGCCAGTAGCAAATCGACAGTCAATATTTGAATTAAGATCAACTTTATTTCATGACCGTCGGATCCTTTTATTTCGCGAGCTTTATGATTTACCCTTTAAAAAGACCCCTCGCCACACTTAGCGAATTGGTGACTGAAGGATACCTCCAAGTCGCAAAATACTTTATGCCTTCGCCAAATCATTTAGCGACAAAACAAACGCTTGTTCGCCAAATCGCCAAAACATTTAGAGTACTGCCACCTTTCCACGTGAATAAGCGAAACCTTTGAACATTTATCAGGACCGCTAAATACTTTGTCAGGACCACTAAAACATCAGACCAAAACCTGGGCCCCCCTTTAATGAAATCAACGGCTGTCTTAAGTTCGCATGTGGCATAAAGATTCTATCAGAACTTAAGACAATCGTTAGATTAACCTTTTACCTCCGCTCTACAGATCCTCTGACAGGATATGAAATCAACAGTGGGCACATGATCTTAAACCCTCTGACAAAACCCAAAAGATCATACGCCCGCCGTTGATCTACTGACAATGTCAGGACCCACTGAACCTCGAAAAACCTGGCCCCACTGACATAATCCAATCACTCACCCGTGGACCAATCACAGCTTGCCATTTGTACTTACGTGTCACTTTGGACCCACCTGTTTGAAGCGCCGTGTCATAAAGAGAATCAACGGCCATCGCAAAAGTGCATAGCTTTGACACATCTCATGAGAACATACGACCACTGTTAGATCAAGATGGTGTCAGAGCCCGGCCCAGGAAAGAATGAAGGCCGAAACATAGGAAATATTAATCGCTGAGACTTAGGAAAATTAAAGGCCGCCGGGGGGGAGACTTAGGAAATATTAAAAGGGGCCCGAAAAACATTAGTCGCAAGATCGCATAACATGAAAAAGATTCACGTGATCATGCGAAAAAGGGGGTAACAATTAAGCACATGCGTTAAAAGGTTTTTAAGTGGCCCAAAAAGTAATGACAAATTAGAACAAGGCCAGGGCTTTTCTACACCAACGGCTATATTTTCAAAAATTTGAACAAAGGGCTTATGCCAGAGACCTAAAAACAACTGCAGAGACCAGGGGGAAATTGCTACAGCTATGAAATTTTTTTCACGTGCTAACAGTGGCTCTATCTGGGGATGTGTGCCTCCTACAGGCATAGCAAGGATCTAGAATCACTGGTTAAAGCTGACCATCCCATTGGAAAAACTTGACAACAAAGAGCAACAGGACCAAAACCTTATAGACCAGGACAAAACAGGACAGGGGCAAGCAACTTTACAAAAATTACAAAATGTACAGACCTAACTACTATTCATGGAAAATAAAATACGTTCAATTGAAGTATTTATTCAAGAATTGTCCATGAACTGGCAATTCCTGAACTTCACCATTTCACTCTTTCACAATGTATGAATCTTGGCCCCATTTCTCATGAATTAGATATGGCCCTAGCCAGATTAGATTGAATTTACCATGTTTTCCCTTATCCTCCAATCTGGCATTCCAAATTAACACCAAATCACCAAGCTCAAACCTTCTATCAACAGTCTTCTTGTCATATAAATTTTTAACCTGCAATTGCAACTTGGCATTTTTGGCAACTGACTCCCTTCTAGTCTCATCCAACCTAATGAGGTCCTCAATTCTCAATTGCATCTCATCATCTATGTCATCATCATATAACTGAACAAATTTGTACATTTCCAATAAATTATTCTGAGGCATTCTTGCATGTATTCCATATACTAAGTCAAATGGTGCACAACCAATTGCCTTCTTCACAATCACCCTATCAGCCCATAGAGCTAATGGCAGTTTTGAATTCCATGCCTTCTTATTCTTTTCAAGAATCCTCCTGAGGATCTTAATCAAACTCTTATTAGTAGATTCTGCCTATCCATTTCCTTGTGGATGATAAGGTGAGGAAAAAAAAATCTGAATTCCTAAACCTTTGCAGAAGTCCTTATATTCAGCAGACCTGAAGCACATGGCATTATCACTTACTATTCTCTCAGGGCAACCAAACCTTGTGACAATATTGTTCAATAAGAAATCAGTCATCACCTTACTAGTTGCATTTCTTGTAGGTATAGCCTCTACCCACTTTGTAAAGTAATCAGTGGCAACTAAGATCCATGAGTGTCCTCCACTTGACTTGTTTGGTATCTCCCCTATGAAATCAATTCCCCATTGTTGGAAAGGAGCCTGCACTTCTACTGGTTTTAATGGCATGTTACCTGAGAATTTAAGCTTACCAGAGAACCTTTGACAAGCATCACACCTCCTTACCAACTGTTCTGCATCCTTGAAGATTGTGGGCCACCAGAATCCTACTCTCAAGATTTTATGAGCAATTGTTTTACCCATATAATGTCCACCACAAACCCCCTCATGCATTTCTTTCAACAATACTTCAGCCTGATTTTCATCTACACATTTCAAAAGTATGCAATCTAAATTCTTTCTATACAACTTACATTTTACAATTACATACTTGATGGCCTGTAATTTTAATGTCCTCTGATTATCATTCATTCCATCTGGACACTTCATGTTTCTTAGATAATAGATAATATCTTGATACCAAACACAATCATCCATATCACATCTATAATCAATTTCAGAATGATTTACCTGATTTGCATCAAGATTGGATTGAACCATCAGTTTTGCCAATCCTTGTCCTCTAACCAATTTAGTAATTTGGATATCAATGTTGAATTCTTGGATCCTATTGATCCATCTGCATCTTCTCCCAGACAGCTCTTGCTGTGAGAAAATATCTTTGACTGCTGCACTTGGCACAAAAGCAATCACAACTGCCCCCATCAAGTAACATCTAAAAGCCTTGACTGCCTTCACAAGTGCATATGCTTGTTTCTTATTTATGTCATACTTCAATTTAGCAACCTGCAAAGATTTACTGAAGAATGCAATAGGCTGCTCAAAACCATCCTTATTCTTTTGTAACAAAACTGCAGCAATAGTATGAAAAGATGCAAAGGAAAAGATATGCATTGGGACATTATAATCAGGTGCCTTAAGCACTAGTGCATCTTTGATAGCCTACTTGATATTTTTGAAAGCCTCATTAGGCTCACCCTCCCAATTGATTGCAGATCCCTTCTTCAACATCTTAGAAATAGGTTTAGTAACTTTTGCAAAATTTGTTACAAATTTTCTTAAGAAATTGACCTGACCAAAGAAGGACTGAATCCCTTTAACATTCTTTGGTCTCTGAATTTTATCAATAGCTGCTACCCTCTCAGGGTCAATTCTAACTCCTTGCTTCCCCACTAAGTGGCCAAACAACTTTCCCTCAGTGACACCAAATGCACATTTCCTTGGGTTTAATGAAATGCCATATTCCAAAGCCCTCACAAATATTTTCTCTAAATGAGTACAATGGTCTTCTTCCTTCTTGGAATAGGCGGTTAAATCATCTTGATAAACAAGGAATTCATTTATGAAATCTGAAAAGGCAACATCCATTGCCCTCTGAAAAGTAGCACCAGCATTTGTGAGACCAAAAGGCATTCTCACATAAACATATGTCCCCCAAGGTGTTGTAAAAGTTGTCTTGAATTGTTCTGATTCTTTCACAATTACCTGATTGTAACCAGAGAAACCATCCATCATAGACATCAATTCTGATCCGGTCACTCTCTGCAACATAGCTTCCATATTGGGCAGACAATAGTTATCCTTTAATGAGCTGATGTTCAAATTCCTGAAGTCCACACAAAGCCTGATGTCACCATTTTTCTTCCCGACAGGAACTAAATTTGACACCCAAGAAGAGTGCCTTATAGGCTTGATAATTCCAGCATCTCTCAACTTCATCAATTCTTCTTGCATCTTGGGTGCCAAAGTGGGATTAATAGGCCTTTGTTTTTGCCGGAAAGGTTTAGCATCTTCTCTCAAAGGAATGATATGATGAAACAAGTCTTCCTATAAACCTTTAGGTCATCATATGACTATGCAAAAACATGCTTGAATTTTCTTAACAATTCAATCAAAGATTTTCTCACATTGTGAGACATGTCCCTACCAATGTATACCTTCTTAGGTGCCTCATGTGTTCCAAGATTTATCTCCTCTAGATCAGCATGATCTTCTCTTTTGATATTCTTTTGAACTCTATCCTGGTTATCAAAGACAGTTTCCAAAACAACAAGCCCCTTGGGCACCTTGTTAGTCCTGAGCTGAATAACTTCATTGCCAAAGACAACCTCATTTCCTTCTATTAACTCAACCAAGGCTGAACAATCAAATTCCTGACCATGATACTGATTTTCACAACTCATAAACTTCAAGATATCATTATCATCATCAAAAACTTGCCAATTTTCAATATTGTCTGGTATACTAGGCCTAGCCTGAATTTCAACTTTAGAGATACCAGCAAAAGTAATATCACTGGGATTGATTGCAATATTGGCTAACAAGTCAGCCATCTTATTGTTACTCCTATCCTTCCACTCAATATTGAAGGCATCAAAATGTTCAATCAAATCCCAAACTGCATTCCTCTATTGTTTTAACCTTTTGTTCTTGGAAGCATATACTGACTTGACTTGGGACACCACCAACTCAGAATCACCAACAACACTTAAGCACTTAATACCATGTTTTTGTGCCAACCTCAGTCCTAACAACAATGCCTCATATTCTGCTATATTGTTGGTACAAAAGAAATTCAATGTGAAAGAAAATTTGTAGGTGTTTCCATTGGGAGAAATAAGTAAAATACCTGCTCCTGCTCCATCCTTGCAATTTGCACCATCAAAGTACATTACCCACAAATCACCCTTCATAGAATTAACACTTACCTCAACAAAGATAGGTGACAAAATAGGTTCCTTCTCAAGTTCAGGGATCTCTGCCCTAAAAGCATTAATATCAGTATCCACAAAACATGTAGTCTCATTGTCAATATTTCTCTCAATCATGTGGCATACTCTTGGCTCTCGATCAATCTTGAAAAACTGGTCATCAATCTTGAAAGTGGCATAGGACAGATCACACTGTAAACTTCCACCCATGGCAGCACTCCACCTTCTAGATAGTAGCATCCCATAATGAGGAGGGATGTCCACCACCAAAACACTCATTGTTAACTCTTTCTCTGGATATGCTGTCAGCCTATATGGCATTGCATTGATAGTCCCAATAACTGGTACCTCCCTCTGATCCATTGCACAACATCTGCCTTGAACTGTATCAACTTTAAGGCCCAACTTCTCCATGATTTTAAAAGGCATAACAGTATTAGAGGCACCACTATCAATCATACAATTTCTTAATTTCATTCCATTCACAAGGACACTTAAAAAGAATGGATCAATGTTTTCAAGGCTAGCATTGACAGAACTGTCCAAATATATAGGAGGAATTTGAGATACAATTCCCTAAGCAGCAACACCTTTCAAAGCTTTATCCTGAGACCCATTGCATGCAACATCATTGTTATGAACATTATCTACCCATGCAATAGCTCTGTCTTTGTGTTCAGGGATCCTCAACAATTCTGACAATGGAACCTTAACTATAATTTGGGACAATACAGATAACATATCAACAGAAGCAGAGTGAGGAATTTCAATCTGCATAGCCTTAGTATCCTTTTGCTTATCTGATACATTAGGTGTATTGGCCACCCTCATTTTTTCAATCTTAGCCATTGTGTTAACTGGCTTCTCAATCTCACTAGAAAATCTTTCAACTCCAACTCCCTTAGGCTCACAATTCTTACCTTTTATATTCTTGAATTTCACCATGTGATCACCTTTTGATTTGTTCTCATTAGGCTCTCCGGAGTTGGTACTCTTTATAAACATTCCTGCAGCTTTTCCATTTGTATTCCTTGCCACCATGCCCCTAGTTTGCACTTGGGCAATCATTTCTGCAGTAATCATATCCATCTCTTCTCTAGAAGGCCTTCTTAAATTTACTGGCTCAGAAGAAGAGTTCATGTTACATGTCTTCTTATCAATGTCTTCACTATCAGAAAATACCTCTTGATGAAAAAGGGTCTGATTGTGTCTCTTCACATTTACATTTGCTTCTTCATCAAAATCAGAATCATCTTCATATCCTAGATATGAAGTAGCCATGTTGCATCCAACATCATCTTGATCTTCTTCTTGATCCATCTCCTCATTGCCACAATCTTGATTTGCAGCCATAGAATGTGCAACCACACAATGCTCTGCAGAATGAGGGGACTGGCATGCAACACACCAAGGTATATCCTCCATGACATTTATTGAAGCCTTTTGTAGAGGGTCAGGGACACCTCTGTCATTGTTTCCTCTTGCAGCAGGGACAATAGGCTTTCCATCCTTCCATTGGGTGTTGTAGGGGTAGTTCTACAATCTATTCTGCTTATTGAAATTGTTGTTGAACTGAGGCCTTTCATTGGTAGGAGCACTGATGTTCCTATTTGCAGGTGCCTTTAAATCCTTCAATGCATTGAGCACCTTATCCAATTTATCTTCTCCTTGCCTCCTAGTTCCAACATTCCTATCATTTTCTTTTTTGTATTTCTTGTCTCCAAACAACTTTGGATCATCTCGTTTCCCACCCAATTTCCCTGATATCTTCATATTATTCTCAATATTGACAGCAATCCTAAAATCATCTCTCAGAGTTCTTGGTTCTTTGTCCCTCAACAAATATCCCATCTTTCTATCAAATGCATTGAAGTATGTAGTTAAACAAACATTGTCATCTAACCGCATAACTTGAAATAACTTATGCATACCCTTCTGAAAGCTCATGTTGAATTCAGTTGCAGACTCATTCTGATTTTTCCTTATGGTATTGAATTCATTCAATATGAAACTAGCATTAGGCCTATCACCATACTGCTCTTTAAAACATTTCTCAAAAGAATCCCAAGTATCAATACATTTATCAAGAAGTCTCTTAAACCAATCTCTAGCATCCTCCATTAAAGATTGAGCAAATAATTTCATGACTACATCCTCATGCTCAACCTCATAATCATTAAGCATATCAACAAATAACCTAAGATGCTCCTCACAACTAATAGCATTATTACCAGCAAACTTAGGTACCTTATCTCTTATATCATTTGGAAAAGTATTTGGGTAACCAGGAATTCCATCAAAACTAATTTGCCTATAGCCTTCTAATTGCATAGGTCTTCTTTGAAATCCTAAACTAGTGTTCCCACTAGAATTATTATTTTTATCTACATTCCCACCCACTTGCACATTTGATTGTCTATTAGGATCAACAAATGATTTGGTAGATACATTAGGAATTAGATTACTAGTAGTAGCATTGCTAAGTGGAACAGTAGTGTTCATAGATGGCATACCTAGTTTAGTAGCAGAAGGGCCATGAACATTAGCTGATGAAGCCTTCAAGAACTGGATCTTTCTTCTCTTCTCTGCAATGGAGGCTTCAATTCAGCCCTCTCTAATTCTCTTGCGAGGTCCTCATCTTCTTTTCTTCTTCTTTCTATGTCTGTGTCCTTATTTGAATTGGGTGGTGGGACCCCTGGTATTGTCAATGATCTGCTTGTTTGATGTCCCACCATCTTTTGCTTTCCTTTTTCATTAATAACTACAGTAGGCCTAGTAATCTCATGTCTATTCTTACCCTTAGGCAAAGGAGCATAACTTTGCACTTGTCTGATCACAGGGCCCTCCTTATCAAATTCATGATCTTGCAGTAAGTGCTCCTGCTCACTTCTTAGAAATTCAAGATCACCAAAAACATCATGCTGCAAAGTCTTAGGAGCAGAAGCAAGCATCTTGTTTCTCTCCTTCATTTCATTAATCTTTCTAAGGAGAGACTGTCGTTCAATTAGAGCATTCACCTTTTCAGCTTCTCTCTCCTCATGTAACCTCTTATGTATGGCATCCTGCTCTGCCAACTGTAACCTTAGTGCATTTAAATCATCTGGGTCTATCATAATGTCATCAGAGCCTGATGACACATCCATATCAGTGAGATTTTGATGTGGGAAATGGACTTGCCTTGGTCTTATGGGCTCCCTTCTGAAATTATCTTCATCAAGATCTAAATCAATCTCATAACCCATCTCTCTGGCTTGTTCATCTTGACTTGCAGGCAATGAACCCTTGTCTTGAAATACAGCCTCTGGGGTATCATAAAATTTATCTTCAGAGCGACCACCATCTGATCTAGAAACTCTGTCTTGTGAACCTTCCTCACTTGAGGAAACATGTGGTGCTCTACCTCTGGTATTTCTTTGTTCTCTTATGGGAGCACTAGTAGACTCACCATTTCTTCTGATCCAACTCTTCTTCTCCTGTCTAGGCAATTGTTCCAGAGTGACCTCCGGATTTTTTCTGACAAAGGACCTAGTATTCCTTCTTTTGTCCATCTTTTACAATATGACACTGGTTCTAACCTTTTTGAGTCGCCACCCACCTAGATGGGAAATCTTTCAACTGAACACAACAGGAAAACAAGAGTGCACTTTGAAAACTTTTATCTCTAGACTCTCCCCAGTAGAGTCGCCATTTTGTTGGTGACTCGAATGGGTAAATCAATCTGGTCAACAAAAGATTTTGAATATAACAATATAACCCCAACCAGAGATCCTAACATATATACTTCTTCATTGTTGTTCTCCCCAGCAGAGTCGCCATTTTGTTGGTTGTTTCCTTTGATCTTCAACTTGTAGATTTATACTTTGATGGATAACTTTAATATAACTTTGACTCTATCACCACTCCAAAGTCCACAAGGAAGAGGGCCAATTAACAAGGATCAACAATGAGATCCTCCTACACTTTGAGCCTCAATGCTTAGGCGGGTGTACCCTTGATTCACTTCTTCAAAGGAATCCAAAACCATATGCAACTATGTCCTCTACTAACTGATTGAAAGATTTTATCATTTATATGTGTGTGTGATTGATGATGATGGACTGCCTCCAGAGAATGGACCAGTGCCTTAACCAAGAGCAAAGAGTCACCTAACAACATATATCAACTAAACCTAACTCAAACACACTTGAATTTAGGATAAGTGCTTTGCCTATTATCCTTCTCACTCACATATCAAGACATCAAATCCTTATCTAGCCATGAACTCACTGAAACTACCTGAAAGACTTTAATCCTAACTTTGTTAGGAACTCAAAGATAATTTCAAAATACTCTTTGTTTACCATATGATAACCCACTTTGTGAAATTAACATATATGAGCTCAAGAACAAAACAAGAAGACATACATAAATATGAAATTGGAATCCAAATGTGTTCTCATTAAAATTTGCAGAATCAATACATTATCAAACAACAAAATGCCAAAGAAACAGACCCAAAATCCAGGCTCTCCTTGCTCAGTATAATACCATCAACAACCAGGGACCAAAAAGAAAGTTTTGGAACCCTTACAAAATAAAAAATGCTACAATATATACCCCCTAGTCATCTTGAAATCCCAAAATAGGATGCAACAAGCTACGGATGACTAAGGTTAGGGTTTTACCCACCAAATTAACTAGAAACAGTCACAAATTTATTAGAGGGGAAGAAACCCAAGCAACCAAGAGAAGACAGATCCCAGAGTGATCCTCAATCATGATAATTTCACTAAGAAGGTACTGAGAACCACAAAAGTGCCCAAATTGTCAACCTGTTTGGCCACTTGCAACACGCCTCGAGCACAAAGAACACAGTACAGACCCCTGCAGACAATCATGGAACACCCTGGACCACACTGTAACAGCAAGTGCCACCAAACAAATCAAATCCGGTCGTGAAAGCATTCAATTCTAGTCCTTTTTGTCGCTGAGAAACCCTCAGAAATTTGAATTTGAACTGCAATGGTCACATTCAAGCGCCAATAGCAAATCGGCGGTCAATATTTGAATTCTGATCAACTTTATATCGTGACTGTCGGATCCTTTTATTTCATGGGCTTTATGATTTACCCTTTAAAAAGACCCCCCGCCACACTTAGCAAACTGGCGACTAAAGGATACCTCCAAGTCACAGAATACTTTATGCCTTCACCAAATCATTTAGCGACAACGCGAACGCTTGTTTGCCAAATCGCCAAAACATCTAGAGTACTGCCACCTTTCCATGCAAATAAGAGAAACCTTTGAACATTTATCAGGACTGCTAAATACTTTGTCAGGACCACTAAAACATCAGACCAAAACTTGGGCTTGCCTTTAATGAAATCAACGGTTGTCTTAAGTTCGCATGTGGCATAAAGATTCTATCAGAACTTAAGACAACCATTAGATTAACCTTTTACCTCCGCTCTACAGATCCTCTGACAGGATATGAAATCAATGGTGGGCGCATGATCTTAAACCTCTGACAAAACCCATAAGATCATACGCCCGCCGTTGATCTACTGACAATGTCAGGACCCACTGAACCTCGAAAAACCTGGCCCCACTGACATAATCCAATCACTCACCCGTGGACCAATCACAAGTTGCCATTTGTACTTACGTGTCACTTTGGACCCACCTGTTTGAAGCGCCGTGTTATAAAGAGAATCAACGACCGTCGCAAAAGCGCATAGCTCTGACACATCTCATGAGAACATACGACCACCGTTAGATCGAGATGGTGTCAGAGTCGGGCCCAGGAAAGAATGAAGGCCGAAACATAGGAAATATTAATCGCTGAGACTTAGGAAAATTAAAGGCTGCCGGGGGGAGACTTAGGAAATATTAAAAGGGGCCCGAAAAATATTAGTCGCAAGATCGCATAACATGAAAAAGGTTCGTGCGATCATGCGACAAAAGGGGTAACAATTAAGCATGTGTTAAAAGGTTTTTAAGTGGCCCAAAAAGTAATGACAAATTAGAACAAGGCCAGGGCTTTTCTACACCAACGGCTATATTTTCAAAAATTTGAACAAAGGGCTTATGCCAGAGACCTAAAAACAACTGCAGAGACCATGGGGAATTTGCTACAGCCATGAAATTTTTTGCACGTGCTAACACCTTCAAGGTACTCTAAATTATGGACTCAAATATGAGAAAGTCAACTTGAATCTACATGGATTCACAGATTTTGATTGGGCTGGAAGTGTAACTGATAGAAAAACCACCTCCGGTTGTTGCTTCAGTCTGGGATCCACAATGATATCTTGGATATGTAGAAAACAGTCTTCAGTGGCTAAGAGTTCTACAGAGGCTGAATACATTGCAGCTTGTATGGAAGCAAGAGAAGTAGTATGACTCAGGAAACTGCTTGTGGGATTATTCGGTGAGCCCATGAAACCTACAGTTATTCATTGTGATGATCAGAGTTGCATAAAGCTTTCTGTGAATCTGGTATTTCACGATAGATCCAAGCACATAGAAATTCTTTATCATTATGTGAGAGACGTGGAGGATAGGAATGTGATTCAGTTGGAATATATCAGTACAGGAGATCAGACAACAGATATATTCACAAAGCCACTTGCCAGAATAAAAGTTGAACACTTTAGGAAAGGTCTTGGTATGATTGAATTGTATTTTGTATTGTAATTCTTACTAATATATATATATAAATAAGATGTTTAATGTGTAAACTTCTTTTGTCATATGTGTTGATATATGACTTTATGGGCTCTACCCCTTGTGTTCATCTCTAAAAGGTGACGATCATTTGGAAATGAACACTTGTATTCAAATGTTATAAGATGACGATCTTGTAATATTGATATCATGCTGACTTGATATCATTCATGGATGTGCCATGATCTGTTATGGTGGACATTATGTGACGTAATGTCAGTGCACACACCATAGCTAGGATGTATAAGGAGAATATAATATTCTGAAGCATATCATCCTTTAAGTATCACGAGTTATGTGATACTTATCATCTTGTGTTATGTGATGATTGTCTTCACAAGATATGTGAGACTTCTTATCACGAGTTATGTGATACTTATCATCATGTGTTTGACAGTCCCAACCGGTGTTGAGAGCGGAGGGGTGAATCAGAACTTGTAAAACTTCTCCCTCTTTAAAACTAGTGAACTAAACTTACAACTGAAAGGCAGTTTAGATATAGGCATATAATAATAGTAAGCAAACAATCACACAATGACACCAAATTTATCACGTGGAAACCCGGTTAGGATAAAAACCACGGTGTGAGGAGACCTCATTAATTTTGTACTCTTTCGGAGTATGTCCTATAAGGAGCTTTTCCGGTTAAAGGATAATAACACACTGCTAGGTGCGACCCGGTTAAGGGATTTGTTACAATAAGGCTGGTTAGTGCCTGCCTGATTAAAGGACTTTGAACACCTTACAAGATGCCACCCTGCTAAGGGATTTGATATAGGGGACCTGTTGGCATCACCAACCGGTAAGCTCTCTACCGGTCCAAGTGTTGTCATTGATTGGCAAAAGAGGATAGAGATTTGTTGTCTCTATTATAGAGGGGACTCTTCATCAAGAGAGGCTGTGAAACCAATCACTACACTAAGCATCAGCAACCGGATAAAAGCACTCAGCAAAGAAGAGTGTATCCCAGTATCAACCCAGGACCGACCTCAACCGGTATAGACAAGCTCAAATAAAAGCATATCCAACTAATGTCTATAACACAACCGGTAATCTGCCACACCAAGGGCATGTACCTGGTAAACCAAGAAAGAGACGTTCTAAGACTCTTACCTGTTTATAGCGTGAAGAACTCAACCGATATATTATAAAACTCCGGTATGAACCGAGGAAGTCATAGTCAACTGTCTGTTCCAAACCAAATCTTCTTGACCAGGATTTATTGCAGTAAATCCGAGTGATCTTGAGTTGTCTTGGTGATCGGTTTGAGGTGTAGGTAAAGGATTTAAAGCCGGAATCAATGGTTTCTTGAGGCGCGACTGAAGGATTTAAAGTCGGATTTGGTGGCTTTAAATCGAAGTGTTATCTCTTGTGAAGAAAGGTTGCCTGACACACAATTGTTGTTTTCTTCATGAAGTGGATGAAGCCAAAGCTTGCATCGGATGCTTGCTCAGAGAACAAACACTTCACTAAGTGATGGATTTGTTGGATCTCAGGATTAGGTCATGCATTTGAGGCGCAGTCAGGGAAACAAAATTGAATATATTCTTATGTCTGTCGAGAAGAAGAATTGCCTTCATTCTGCCGGGAAAAAGAGTGAACCTATATGCTACAGTAGCAAGGGTTAGAGAAGTAGCAAGGGTTAGAAAAAATCAACAAAGAGATAATAAGTTGTGCAAGGCAGCACAACAATAGTTGAGAATATTCCTGTGTTAACCGGTGATAATTCTCAGTAGAGCACAAATAGAGATCACATCTGGCTGAGCAGAGCCTTCGGTAAAGATCTTGATTCTATTGTTTTCCAGCAAACTACAATAGACAAATCCCAGTATTTGGGTGGACTCTAACAGGTCCCTTGTATCAAAATCCCTTAACCGGGTGACATCTTTTAAGGTGTTTGAAGTCCCTTAACCGAGCAAGATTTAACAGACTTTACTGTAACAAATCCCTTGACCAGGTCACACCTAGCAAGTGCGTTTTATCCCTTGACCGGGTAGGCTCTTAATAGGGCATACTTTAGAAGAGTACAAATATTGTGAGGTCTCCTCACACCGTGGTTTTCACCCTAACCGGGTTTCCACGTGATAAATTTAGTGTCACTTTGTGTTTGTTCACTTGCTATTTTATTTGCTTAGAACTGCTTGTTTTTGTGCTGCAAGTTTACTTCACTGGATTAAAGAAAAAAAAGGAAAAGATTTTTCAAAGTGTTGATTCACCCCTCCCCTCTCAGCACCGGTTGGGACTGTCAATTGGTATCAGAGCCTTGTTCTGTTTTTCTTTGTTGCTTAATTGCATAGAGAGAAAGCTATGATGATGAGAAAGGAAGGACCAAAGTTTTCAAAAGAAAACTTCACCTTATGGTGCAACAGGATGAAGCTATTTATGAAGACCAACAGTGACCAGTACTGGAATCATGTGACCAATGACTATAGTGAGCCCGCTGGCACCTTGACACCTGATGAAGAGAAAATTAAGACTGAGCACACGGCTACCATGGACATGATAGCTAGCACCTTACCCAACCACGTGTTTGCTGAAATTGAACATCTTAACTTTGCCTGCAAAATGTGGAAAAAGTTACAAAGAGTCTATGGAGGAGATCCCAATGTTCAGAGAGCCAAGGTCGAAAGCCTCAGGGGAAAGTATGACAACATGAGAATGAATGATGGAGAAGATATCAAGCAATATAGCAACCGAATCAAGGAAGTGATCAACTCCATCAGAAGTGCTGGACGCAAGCTAACTGAAGAAGAGGTGGTGAGCAAAATACTGAGAACTCTCAGACCTCAGTATGCCATCAAGATCTTTGCCATTCAAGAGCTCAGATCCGTAAGCAATGATCAAGTCACCTTAGACTCCCTAATCGGTAAGTTGGCTGCTTTTGAATTAAGCAACTTTGATAATAGCCTATCTATTCAGGAAGCAGCATTTAAATCATCGGTCAATGCCTCTTCCACCAAAAAGGGAAGAGAAACCGGTAACTCCTCTACCAGTAAGATCGACAACCTCATTGAGAATTTGCTCTCAGAGGAGACGGAGCAAGATGAGTTTGAAGCTCTGATTGCTAAGAGATTCCCTAGAGGGAAAGGGAAGTATAAAGGGAAACTCGCTTTAAAATGCCTCTCTTGTAACTAAATAGGACACATTGCTGCCCGATGTCTAGATAATGAAAATAGAGACAAAAGAGACCGGTTCAAGAACAAAGCAAAGCAGGAATGCTATCTTGTGGAGGAAGGAGTCACAGACTATGAGTCTGAAGACTCAGAAAATCCAAAAATTGCATTTGTTGCAATAAAGGAGGAGAGTCCAGCTCTTAATGAAGTTGCATATCCAGATCTCATCAGTATGACGATTGGATCATTGACAGCGAATGTACTCACCATATGACCGGTGACAAGAGCAAGTTCATCAATTTGGAGCTCAACGACAGAGGATCAGTCACATTTGGAAACAATGCCCCTTGTGCCATCAAGGGTAAGGGATCTATTGTTCTCTGCAATAATGTTGTTTGTGAAGACGTGTACTGGGTCGAAGGACTCAGGTATAACCTGATGAGTCTTGCACAGCTAAACAACAAAGGTTTCCAGTTGGAATTCGGTCAAGGCTCCTGCGTAGTCAAAAATCAATCTGGATCTCACGTTGCAACCGGTAGACAGAGCAAAGGCAATCTGTTCTACCTAGACTCAACAGAAGGAGCCTATTTAATTGCTTCTGTCAAAGGAGAATCAAGTAAGATTGGTCTTATCTCCAAAGAAGACAATAGCTGGCTATGGCACAAGAGACTCTGCCATATAAACTTTGACAGCTTTGTCAAAGTGAGCAGGAAGAAATCAGTTAGAGGACTCCTAGAAATTGCAAAACCCATGGGAGGCATTTGTAAGGATTGTCAGTTAGGAAAATTGACAGGAGCAAGTTTCGGTAGCAAGTCCTTCTCTGCTGAAAATGTCTTAGATCTTGTACACACAGACCTGTGTGGACCAATGAGGACAAAGAGCTATCATGAAGACCGGTATTTCATGTTGTTTGTAGATGATTTCCCGAGAATGATGTGGACACTCTTTCTCCATGAGAAATCGGAAGCCTTTCACATGTTCAAAGTTTACAAGGCTAGAGTGGAAAAGGAAATAGGTAGAAGCTTGAAATGTCTGAGGTCGGACAGAGAAGGTGAGTACACCTCTCAAAAGTTTACTCATTACTGTGAGGAACACGGCATACAGAGATAGTTCTCTACACCTAGGACTCCTCAGCAGAATGGAGTAGCAGAAAGAAGAAACAGAACGTTGATCGACTGTGCCAGAACCCTGTTGATCAAAAAGAATCTTCCTCATCACTTCTGGAGAGAAGCTGTCAGCACTGCTGTGTATACAATCAACCGAGTTCAAGTCAAAAAGGGAACCGGTAAGACACCTTACGAACTATGGTTTAAGCATACTCCCAATGTAGGCTACTTCAGAATCTTTGGTAGTAAATGTTATATCAAAAGAGAAATATTTTCTGGAAAGTTTGATCCCAAGAGCGATGAAGGAACATTTCTGGGTTATTCTACCAAAAGCAAAGCTTATCGGTGTCTGAACAAAAGAACAGGCAAGATAATTGAAAGCATCAATGTAAAAATTGATGAATCATCAGAACCAAACAAGAGGACTAGACATGTCAATCATGAAAATTTTAAACTTACTAATGGAGGAGATGTCTTTGAGTTTCATGAAGCAACAATTGAAGAAGAGGAGGTAACTCCCACTGACAGAAATCAAGAGCAAGAGACTGTGCCCGAAGCTGACAGGACACCCTAGGATGGTGAACAAGTAGATGATCAAAACCATAACAAAGATATTGCTCAACAAGATGAACCGGACTAGGAATAGAGGTCGGCTCTTCCAAGGTATGTCACATATCACTCTACTGACAATATAATTGGTGACAGATATGGGAACATCCTGACCAGGAAAAAGGCTAAAGAGAACGTTTGTCTTCTCTCGTGTGTTGAGCCCAAAACCACCACAGAAGCCCTTGAAGATGAAAATTGGGTCAAGGCCATGGACGAAGAAATTGAGCAAATAGAAAAGAATGACACATGGGAACTTGTGCCAAGACCTCATGACAAAAACGTAATTGGGACTAAATGGGTTTACAGAAACAAATTGAATGAGGATGGTAAAGTCATCAGAAATAAAGCAAGGCTGGTTTGCAAAGGCTATGCTCAGGAAGCTGGACTAGACTATGGAGAAACTTTTGCACCAGTAGTGAGACTGGAAGGGTTGAGAATTCTTCTTGCCTATGCAGCTCACAAAGGCTTTAAAGTGTACCAGATGGATGTGAAGTCTGCATTCCTCAATAGAATACTAGAAGAAGTCTACATTGAGCAACCGGAAGGGTTTACATCTGCTCAAAAGACTGATATGGTCTGCAAACTAAAAAATGCTCTCTATGGGCTCAAGCAGGCCCCAAGGGCTTGGTATGAAAGGTTGCATTCATATCTTTTGACAATTGGATTCATCAGAACCGGTGACAACAACATGTATCTTAAAATCGGAAAGGATGAAAATCTAATTGCTGAAATCTTTGTTGATGACATCATCTTTGGAGGAGATGACAAAATAAGCAAAGCATTTGCTGAAGAAATGAAGAAAGAATTTGAGATGTCTATGATAGGGCCCATCAAATTCTTTATTGGACTATAGGTCTATCAGATAAAAGATGGTATCTTCATCTCTCAGTCCAAGTACATAAAAGAAATTCTCAAGACTTTTGGACTAGAAGAATCCAAACCGGTTGGAACTCCAATGATAACTAATCTTAAGTTATCAAAGGAGGATGATGCCAAAGAAGTAAATGAAACAATGTATCGGTCCATGATAGGAAAATTGCAGTATGTTGTTCACAGCAGACCGGACATTGCTCATGCAGTTGGCATAGTGTCAAGATTCTCTGCTAATCCCAAAGAAACACATCTAATTGCAGTAAAGAGAATCTTAAGATATCTAAAGGGAACTGAGGAATATGGCTTATGGTTTCCACACAAGGGTGGATTCCAAATTAAAGTCTACACAAATGCAGACTGGGCTGGCAACATGGATGATAGAAAAAGCACAAGTGGTGGTGCATTCTTTCTAGGTGGAAGAATAGTATCATGGACAAGTAAGAAGCAGAATTGCATTTCACAATCCACTGCTGAAGCTGAATATGTTGCTGCTGCAATAAACTACACAAGGGTAATTTGGATCAAACAATTGCTGGAAGGTATTCAGAAACAGGTACTTGAACCGATCGCAATTCATTGTGACAGTACTAGTGCCATAAACATATCCAAAAATCCTGTTATGCACTCCAAGACCAAGCACATTGCCATCAAGTATCACTACTTGAGGGAACTTGTACAGAACAAAGAAGTAATATTGGAGTATGTGTCCACCAAAGAACAGATTGCTGATATATTCACAAAGCCATTACCAAAGAGTACTTTTGAGTATCTCAAAGGTAGACTGGGGGTTGTACCCTTCTCAGATCATCAGTAATCATCAACAGGAAGTCATCAGTTCATTATGATTCAAACAAAAGACTACATCTTATCTTTTATGAACTGATGAAAAGGACTGCTGCTCGCAGGGGGAGCAAAGTATGCAAATCTTCCTGATTAGCCTTTTGGCATTCTATTGTCAAAAAGGGGGAGAATATGATTACCTATCATATTTTTGCCATCAATGCCAAAGGGGGAGATTGTTGGCATCACCAACCGGTAAGCTCTCTACCGGTCCAAGTGTTGTCATTGATTGGCAAAAGAGGATAGAGATTTGTTGTCTCTATTATAGAGGGGACTCTTCATCAAGAGAGGCTGTGAAACCGGTCACTACACTAAGCATCAACAACCGGATAAAAGCACTCAGCAGAGAAGAGTGTATCCTAGTATCAACCCAGGACCGACCTCAACCAGTATAGAAAAGCTTAAATAAAAGCATATCCAACTAATGTCTATAACACAACTGGTAATCTGCCACACCAAGGGCGTGTACCCGGTAAGCCAAGAAAGAGACGTTCTAAGACTCTTACCTGTTTATAGCGTGAAGAACTCAATCGAAATATTATAAGACTCCGGTATGAACCAAAGAAGTCATAGTCAACTGTCTGTTCCAACCAACTCTTTTTGACCAGGATTTATTGCAGTAAATCCGAGTGATCTTGAGTTGTCTTCGTGATCGGTTTGAGGCGCAGGTAAAGGATTTAAAGCCGGAATCAATGGTTTCTTGAGGCGTGGCTGAAAGAGTTAAAGCCAGATTCAGTGGCTTTAAATCGAAGTGTTATCTCTTGTGAAGAAAGGTTGCCTAACACGCAACTGTTGTTTTCTTCATGTAGTGGATGAAGCCAGAGCTTGCATCAGACGCTTGCTCAGAGAACAAACACTTCACTGAGTGATGGATTTGTTGGATCTAAGGATTAGGTCATGCATTTGAGGCGTAGTCAGGGAAACAAAATTGAATATATTCTTATGTCTGTTGAGAAGAAGAATTGCCTTCATTCTGTCGATAAAAAAAGTGAACCTATATGCTACAGTAGCAAGGGTTAGAGAAAATCAACAAAGAGATAATAGGTTGTGCAAGGCAGCACAACAACAGTTGAGGATATTCTTGTGTTAACCGGTGATAATTCTCAGTAGAGCACAAATAGATATCACATCTGGCTGAGCAAAGCCTTCAGTAAAGATCTTGATTCTATTGTTTTCTAGCAAACTACAATAAACAATAACAGGTCCCTTGTATCAAAATCACTTAATTGGGTGACATCTTTCAAGGTGTTTGAAGTCCCTTAACCGGGCAGGTCTTAACAGACCTTACTATAACAAATCCCTTGACCGGGTCGCACCTAGCAAGTGTGTTTTATCCCTTGACCGGGGAGGCTCTTAATAGGGCGTACTTCAAAAGAGTACAAATATTGTGAGGTCTCCTCACACCGTGGTTTTCACCCTAACCAGGTTTCCACGTGATAAATCTGATGCCACTTTGTGTTTGTTCAGTTGCTATTTTATTTGCTTAGAATTGCTTGTTTTTGTGCTGCAAGTTTACTTCACTGGATTAAAGAAAAAAAAGGAAAAGATTTTTCAAGTGCCGATTCACCCCTCCCCTCTCAGGACCGGTTGGGACTGTTAGGACCTATTAGAGTCAACCCAAATACTAGGATTTAACTATTGTAATTGCTAGAGACCAATAGAAAGTTTGACCTTTTACAGATGGCTAAGAATAGCCTGATAAAATCTCTGTTTGTGCTCACTGAGAAGCATCACCGGTCACTGCAGGTGTCTTCTCCTCTCCTAGTGTGTAACTCTGCATAATCTTCTTTCTCACTTCTTTCTTCTTTTCACCCTTGGCTTCTTTAGCGTACAGGTTCACTCTTTTACTCGTCAGAATGAAGACAACTTCTATTTACCTTGGACAGAAAAATATATAGGGTCCTGGCCCTAATTGAGCTCATTAAACATGACCTAACTCCAGATCTTTATTGGATTCATTGCTCAGTGTTGTACCAATTTTCTGAGGAAACATCAAATGCATGCCCTTGCTGTATCTGTTTAATCAAGAAAGCAGTAGTTGTGTGGTAAGCAACTTTCCTTCATAGGAGATAATGTTTTGTTTTAAAGCCACTAGTCTCGGCTTTAAATCCTCAAGACTCGCCTCAATCCAATCGCCAGTTCTAAAGCCACTGATCTAGGCTTTAAAATCTCTAGGCTCGCTTCAAACCGATTGCCAGTATAACTCAAAGACTTCCGGATTTAGTGCAAGAATTCTCTGTCAAAGAGTTAATTGGAACAGTTGGTTTGACTATGACTTCCTCGGTTCATACCAGAGTTATTAATAGATCGGTTGAGATCCTTATGCTGTGAACAGGTAAGGATTGTTGACCTGTTACTGCCCCTTTCCTTGGCTCACCGGTTGCACCATCCTCGGTTGTATTGTTGACACCGGTTTAGTGTTGTTGTCCTTGTGTTTGACTATATCGGTTGTAGCCAGGTCCTTTGTTGAATCCTCCTTTGCTATACTGTATACACTACCTAGTTGTTGTATAGTGACCGGTGATAGCCACTACTTCTGCCAACCCATCTTTCTTTCATACAAATCTCCTTGGATCTGTAGACTTTATAGAGATGACAAGTCTCTACACTCTTCTTGCCAATCAATGACAACACTAGTACCGGTAGCAAGCTTACCGGTTATCATCACTTAATGCCAATAATCTCCCCCTTTGGCATTGATAGCAAAACCTTGATGGGCAATAATCATAGTATCACTGGATTGTTGTGCTTGTATCTTTGTACCACTGCAATTGTTACAGTCCTCCAGTTATTGCCAAACAGTCACCCTTTTTGACAATGATGCCAAAGGTTATTCAAAGAGACTACCTTTGTCTAAGCTGCTCCCCCTATGAGTAGCATTCCTTTGTCATTAGTACAGAAAAGATGTGTAACCCTCTATTGAAGCATAATGAACTGATGACCACCTTTCTAGGTTTACTAAAGATCATGAAGGGGTATCACCCCTAGTTTATCTCTGAGATACTCAAAAGTACACTTTGGTAATGGCTTTGTGAACATATCAACAATTTGTTCCTTGGTGGGAACATACTCCAGTCTCACCTCCTTGTCTTGTACCAGCTCTCTCAAGCAATGATACTTGATAGCAATGTTCTTTTTCTTGGAGTGCATAACTAGGTTCTTGGATATGTTAATTGCAAAGGTGCTATCACAATAGATAGCTATCGGTTCAAGTATCTGTTCTTTAATTCCTTCCAGCAGTTGTTTTATCCAGATCACCTATGTGCACTTGATTGCTACAACAACATATTCAGCCTTTGCAGTAGATTGGGATATACAATTCTGTTTCTTGCTTGTCCAAGAAACAATTCTTGCACCGAGAAAGAATGCACCACCACTTGTGCTATTTCTATCATCAATGTTTCCAGCCCAATCTGTATTAGTGTATACTTTTACTATGAGTCCTCCCTGGTGAGGAAAACATAATCTATAATCCTTAGTTCCCCTTAGATATCTAAAGATTCTCTTAACTGCTATTAGATGTGTCTCTTTGGTATTTGCAGATAATCTTGCCACTATGCCAACTTCATGTGCAATGTCCGGTCTACTGTGAACAACATACTGCAGTTATACTTTTACTTCGAATTCTCCCTTGTGAGTAAACCATAATCCATAATCCTCAGTTCCCCTTAGATATCTAAAGATTCTCTTTACTGCTATTAGATGTGTCTCTTTGCTATTTGCTGAGAATCTTACCACTATGCCAACTGCATGTGCAATGTCTGGTCTACTGTGAATAGCATACTGCAGTTTACCTATCATGGACCGATACATTGTTTCATTCACTTCTTTAGCATCATCCTCCTTTGAGAACTTGAGGTTAGTTATCATTGGGGTTCCAACCGGTTTAGAATCATCAACTCCAAAGGTCTTAAGAATTTCTTTGATATACTTGGACTGAGAAATAAAAATTCCTTCTTTCAGCTGATGGACCTGTAGTCCAATGAAGAATTTTATTGTTCCTATCATAGACATCTCAAATTCTTCTTTCATCTCTCCAGCGAAGGCTTTGCTCATCCTGTCATCTCCTCCAAAGATGATATCATCGACGAAGATCTCAGCAATCAGATTTGCATCTTTTTCGGTCTTGAGATACATATTGTTGTTGTCCTCGGTTCTTGTGAATCCTATGGTCAAAAGGTATGAATGCAACCTCTCATACCAAGCCCTTGGAGCTTGCTTAAGCCCATAAAGAGCTTTCTTCAATTTACAGACCATTCCATCCTTATGTGCAGATGTGAAGCCTTCCGGTTGTTCAATGTAGACTTCTTCCAGTATTCCATTTAGGAATGCAGACCTAACATCCATCTAGTATACTTTGAATCCTTTGTGAGCAGCATAGGGAAGTAGAATTCTCACTCCTTCTAGTCTTGCTACTGGTGCAAAGGTTTCTCCATAGTCTAGTCCATCTTCCTGGGTGTAGCCTTTGCAGACCAATCTTGCATTATTTCTTATTACTTTTCCATCCTCATTCAACTTGTTCCTATAGACCCACTTGGTCCCTATGACATTTTTTTCCTTTGGTCTAGGTACAAGCTCCCATGTATCATTCTTCTCAATTTGCTCAATTTCTTCCTCCATGGCCTGACCCAATTGTCATGTTCTAGAGCTTCCCTGGTGGATTTGGGCTCTATACTGAAAAGTAAGCAGATATTCTCTCTAGCCTTTTTCCTGGTTAAGATATTTGCATGTTTGTCACCAATTATATTGTCAGTGGAATGATATGTGACATACCTTGGAAGAACCGGTCTCTGTTTCCGGTCAGGTTCTTCAGGTTGAGCATTATCTTCATCATGGTTCTGGGCATCACCTTGTTCGCCATTTTGCATTAACCTGTTAGGTTTAGGTACAATCTCCCTCTCTAGATGTCTGTCCATGTGTATTTCTACTTCATCTTCAGTCATTACTTCGTTGAATTCAAAGGCATTACCTTCATTTAGGCCTTTAAGACTATCATGTTTATCATGACCGGTCTTCTTATCTGGTTCTGAAGATTCATCAACTTTTACATTCTTGCTTTCAATTATCTTGCCTATTCTTTTGTTCAGACACCGATAGGCCTTACTTTTGGTAGAGTAACCCAAAAATGTTCCTTCATCACTCTTAGGATCATGCTTCCCAGAGTACATATCTCTTTTGATATAACATTTACTACCAAAGATTTTGAAGTAGCCTACACTGGGAGTATGCTTAAACCATAGTTCGTAAGGAGTCTTACCGGTTCCCTTTTTTACTTGAATCTGGTTGAGTGTGTAGATAGCAGTACTAACAGCTTCTCTCCAGAAAAGATGAGGTAGATCCTTCTGAATCAGCAAAGTTCTAGCGCAATCAATCAGCCTTTTGTTTCTTCTTTTTGCTACTCCATTTTGCTGAGGGGTCCTTTGTGCAGATAGCTGTCTTTTTCTTCCATGCTCCTCATAGTAGTGAGTGAACTCTTGAGAGGTGTATTCACCTTGTCTGTCTGATCTCAGACACTTCAAGCTTTTACCGGTCTCTTTTTCCACTCTAGCTTTGTAGATTTTGAACATGTGGAAAGCTTTTGATTTCTCCTTAAGAAAGAGTGTCCACATCATCCTGGAGAAGTCGTCTACAAAGAGCATAAAGTATCGGTCTCCATGGTAGCTCTTTGTTCTCATTGGTCCACACAGGTCAGTGTGTACCAGGTCTAGAACATTCTCAGCAAAGGACTTACTATTGAAAGATGTTCCGGTCAGCTTTCCTAACTGACAATCTTTACAAACACCCTTGATGGGCTTTGTAATCTCAGGAAGTCCTCTTACCATTTTCTTTTTGCTCACTTTGATAATACTGTCAAAGTTTATGTGGCAGAGCCTTTTGTGCCATAACCAGTTGTTGTCTTCTTTGGTCATAAGACAGATTTTGCTTGATTCTCCTTTGACCGAGGGTATGAGACAAGCTCTTTCCTTTGAGTCTAGGTAGAAGAGATTACCTTTGCTCTGTCTACCGGTTGCAACATGAGTTCCGGATTGATTCTTTACTATACAAAAACCTTGTCCAAATTCCAGCAGGAATCCATTTTTATTCAGTTGTGCAACACTCATCAAGTTGTATTTGAGTCCTTCAACCGAGTACACATCTTCACAGACAGCATCGTTGCAGAGTGTAATAGATTCTTTACCTTTAATGGCACAGGGAGCATCATTTACAAAGGTAACTGATCCGCTGTCATTGAGCTCCAAGCTGATGAATTTTTTCTTGTGACCGGTCATGTGGTGAGTGCATCCACTATCGATGATCCAATCATGGTAATGATGTGATCGTGAGATAAGCGCAACTTCACTTATCAAAGGGCTCTCCTTTATTGCCACAAATGCAATTTCAGGATCATCTGAGTCTTCTTACTCATTGTGTGTGACTCCTTCTGCAAGGTAGCATTCCTTCTTTGCTTTGCTCTTGAACCAGTCTCTTTTATCTTTATGTTCATTGTCATGACACCTTGCAGCAATATGTCCTATCTTGTTGCAAGAGAAGCATTTCAAAGGGAGCTTTCCCTTGTACTTCGCTTTTCCTCTGGGGAATCTCCTAACGATGAGTGCTTCAAACTCATCTTGCTCCATCTCCTCTGAGAGCAGATTCTCAACAAGGTTACCAGACTTACCGGTACAGCAATTATTGGTTTCTCTTCCCCTTTTCGTGGAAGAGATATTGGCAGAGGACTTAAAAGTTGCTTTCTGGATGGGCAAGCTATTATCAAAATTGCTTAATTCAAAAGCATCCAGCTTACCGATTAGGGAGTCTAAGGTGACTTGATCTTTGGTCACCGATCTAAGCTCTTGAATGGCCGAGATCTTGATGGCATACTGAGGTCTGAGAGTTCTCAGTATTTTGCTAACTACCTCTTCTTCACTAAGCATTCCTCCAACGCTTCTGATGGAGTTGATCACCTGTTTGATCCAATTGCTATATTGCTCAATGTCTTCTCCTTCATTCATTCTCATATCATCATACTTTCCTCTGACACTTTCAACCTTCGCTCTTTGAACATTTGGATTTCCTCCATAGACCGTTTGCAACTTGCCCCACATCTTGAAGGCAGAATCAAGATGTTTTATCTCAGCATACACATGATCAGGTAGTGTGCTAGCTATCATGTCCTGAGCAGCCGTGTGCTCGGCTTTGATCTTCTATTGAACGAGTGTCAGTGTGCCAGCGGGTTCAGTGTAATCAGTTGTGACATGGTTCCAGTATTGATTGTCGGTGGTCTTCATGTACAGCTTCATCCTGCTGCACTAGAGAGTAAAGTTTTCTTTTGAAAACTTTGGTCCTTCCTTTCTCATCATCTTGTCTTTTTCTTTGTGCAATCAAGCAACAAAGAAAACAAAACTTGGCTCTAATACCAATTGACAGTCCCAACCGGTGCTGAGAGGAGGGGTGAATCAACACTTGTAAAACTTCTCCCTCTTTAAAACTAGTGCAGTAAACTTACAACTGAAAGACAGGTCAAATATAGGCATATAATAACAGTAAGCAAACAATCACACAGTGGCACCAGATTTATCACGTTGAAACCCAGTTAGGGTAAAAACCATGGTGTAAGGAGACCTCACAAATTTTGTACTCTTCCGGAGTATGCCCTGTAAGGAGCTTTTCCAGTTAAAGGATAATAACACACTGCTAGGTGTATACACCTAAAAATGGTCATCTAGACTATTAGCCCCTTTTGCTAAATCATAAATTGCTTATTCTTGATCAAATCCTAGCTTTATCATTTATTCGATTATTTTCTATGGGCTAACCATCTTATCCTAAGTCTTTATTTATTTAAAAGGAATATTTCCTCCCCTTTTAATAAATAAAAAGCCCCCTTTTTCCTCTTATCCTAAGTTGCACAAATAAAGCATTATTCTTATTTTATAAAAAGGGAAAAAACACTTTTTGTCTCATATGGACACAAAAGTCAACTCTTATTTTCTCATTGGAAGATATGTGTGCACATGGATTGCTCCTTTTTCGAGCTCTACCGTTAATTAAATCTTTTGCCTCTTAATCTTCATGGTCCATTTCTCCTCATTTCCTATAAAAGAAGAGCTCTCTTCTTCATTCTAGATCCCCAACTTTTTATGCTAACTTTATGCTGCAGGATTTCTAGGTACACTTTGGAGCTTTTGGAGATTTGGAGCATTCTTAGCATCTACATCTCATTCTTGCATTCTACATCTCATTCTTGCATTCTTAGCTTAGCTTCATATTTATGCTTTCTTAGATTAGCTTCATTTCTATGCTCTAGATTAGCTCACATAGATTAATTAGCTTGGGTTGTAACACTTGCATATTTCCTTTCATAGCTTAGCTTGCATTTCCATTTCTAGTATAGTTGCATTACATTTTCATTCTTGATTCTTGAGGATATTGGCATTCTTGCCCTTGTCTTCATTGAATCTCCCATTGCATGGTTTACTAGCAAGGTTATAGGCTAAATAGCTCTAGCTAAGAGCATTCTTAAAAACCCTTGCACTCCATGCCTAGGGAGCTATGGATCGATTTGTGAGGGCTCATTCTTGAGTTTCCTTGCATGTAATGATCCATAGAAGTGTGACACAATTATAGCACACATTTTTGGCGCCCACCGTGGGGCAAAGTAGATAGACTTTGTCCTTTAAATTCTGCATTTTCGTCAATTTCTGTCAATTTTTCGGCAAGTTTTTAGCTTAATTTTTAGTCTCTGTTTTTTGTCTCAAACTATCGCGCGATACTTTCCAGAAGTATTGCGCGATATACCTCTGTATGCGCGTGCGATACTTCGCCTGTCAGAAGTATCGCCTGGCTATAGTAGAGTATATCGCCTGGTCTCGGGCGAAGTATCGCCCCAGTCTAATGCGAAGTATTGCGCGATACTATGTCTGTACCTGGCAGTGACCTATTTTTGAGTTATTTTATCCATCTTGCAAGTTTCAGGTTCTTAGCTATCTTTTTAAAAAAATTTGAAATTTCCAGCGTTTTCAAATCCGTGCCTCTGGAAAACGGGTGCCCATTTTTTTTTGAAATTTTGCAAATAGTATCAAAAGTTTAAGTGTGATATATCGTTGGAAACGTCTTTCCGAGCCTAATCCAACTATGATGGTTTCATTTTCAGATTTTTCCATTTGATTAGCTATTTTACATGCAGATTATCTGATTTTTGATGTGCTAACCATTGTGGAGCTAACAAGTTGTGCTTGTAGGTGCTCTCATTGCTTGAAATTTGCCAAAAGAACGCATGTCAAAGAGGGCTACTAATGGTTTTTGCAGGGCTGCCCTAAGCATAAAAACCAAATCAAGTGCTTGTTTAATTGCTTTCTTTATTAAGTGTGGCATATACTAGTTGTTTCCTTTCATAGGCACTTAATACCTTGTTGTAGAAATTTTGAGGTGGTAGGAGAGTATGCTCTTCACCCTTGTGGTGAAACAGAACTCTTGACCCATCTTAGGATTTTGAAAGCAAGGGGGTAATTGAATCTTTGCTTGGTGTGTTTGGGAGAGATTCTTGAGATAGGGGAGTATGCTCTTCACCCTTGTGGTGAACCAAAAACCTTGAACCTCAAGAATTAATCCACTCTTTGTTTAGCTTAGGATCCTTTAGCGGGCCTGCTCTTGAGCAATCAAGAGGAACGACCCAAGTGGGGACAACATTGTCATCATTTTCCTTGGTGGCGAGTGATTCCAACTCACTATAATCTCAAGGCTATCAAGGACACAAAACCTTGGTAGACATAGTACTTATCTTCGCTTGATGTGAGTAACTTGTGGGATTGTGACCATGAGAAAAGCATTAAGCAAGAATGCTTAAGGTACTCTTGAGGCCGTGAGGTCCTAGTCTTTTATGAGGAGCAAGAGGGGTGCTATGAACGGAAACCCTTACTATGAACCATTAGATAGAAGCCACCCTATTTTAGCCGCTTAGCTTCTTGGTGCAAGGATTGATCCAAGTGGACTTACCCGAATCACCCCAAGACACTCAGCATATGTGTTCCTTTGGTTGTGTTTTTGACACTTCTATGACAACGCCAATATCTCTTGCGGGCAACCACTTGGTGTGAGGCAAGGGAGCATCAAGTTGTGGGCCACGTTGCTAAGTAATGAGCCTTGTCCTTCTAGGTAGTAATTGCTTGAATTGTCTTCGATTGTGCTATGCCCATGTAAATGTTTTCAACATTCAAACATACGGTAGCGTTCATAAGGTTTTCTATTTTGATATCACAAGTGCTTGTCTTGGCAAGGTTGCTTTTGCCCTTGTTTCAAGTGTTCTATGACATGTTTGATCACCTACTGTTTGCAAACCTGTCTTTTATCTATTGTTACTGCTTGTCAAACTGAGAAATTGCACTATCCAACCTTTGAACTTGATCAAAATGCTTTAAAACTGAGAATTTTATGTTCACTGGTCAAAAAGTCATACGAATCTGCAACAGTATCGCACGCTACCGAGAAATATCGCGCGATAGTTCGCGCCCTGCTATTTTATCGCGCGCTTTGCTGAGGTATATCGCACGATAGTTCGTGCCTTCTGGACTATCGCCCTGCTAGCTTGGAGTCTATCGCCCAACCATACTGCAGTCTATTGCCTGGCTTAAGGCGAAGTATCGCCCGAACTGAGAAGTATCGCCCTGTCTGCCTGGAAAGTATCGCCCAGAATCTTTTTGCTGTCCTGTCATTGCTGCAATTCGGAGTGGCTAAACTTGCACTTTAACCTGTCGTAGAGTGTCTTTTTCTGTTCTTACCTAAAACTGGTTTGTTACCTACATGCTTAGATTTGTTCTAGACTGAAACAAATGAGCTAAAACTATTGGGTTTGAGTTTAACAAATGCTACTCTTGATCACTTGTCGCATCACGGTTACCTCTCTAGCTACTTGCTTATCTAGCTTCTTGCTCATTGCTCGGCTTTAGTCAATTGATTGCTGTAAGTGCTTGAGCACTTTTGACGAGCCATCTCTCTATTGTTCTACTTTGACAAGTGATCCTTATTAGCTTTGCTTATCTCATATCTGAGAAACTTTGTCTCATTCTATTAGTCAACCAACATCTCTTTTCATGCCGGTTACAACTCGGTCTCAATTTGAGCAGGAGAGTCATCCTCTGTTCAATTATACACAGTTACCTTCTCCAACTAGACGTTCAAAAGCACCCATTAGCAACAACAGTTCTAGTTTTGACCAATCTGAGAATTCTAAGGCTACACCGTGGTATAAAGGAGGTTTCCTCTTTTCCGCATTCAAGACCTCCAAAAACACAGACAGTGTCTCACTCACTTTGATTGAACAAGAAAAGTTTCAACTCTTGCAAGAACACTTTGAGCGTAAGGATAATCAAGCGCGCTTCGACAAAGAACACAATCAACAAAGGATGGATGCTACTAGGCGCATGGCTTATAGAGGGACATTTCATGAGAAACCTGAGACTAGTAATCATGAGCATAGACCTCTTTTTAACAATGGCAACAATGACAACAACACGCCACCAAGATCTCCTCCAAGAACCACTTTTGGTATGCCTTCTTCACCTCCTAGACCTCCTCCCTCTCAACATGAGGCAGAGGCTAATGATGAGATTTCTAGTGAGGATCTTATGAGATGTGAACAAGATGTGGATTTCCAACGAATGATGCATAAGCTTTTAGAGCGTAATGGCAATCAATATTTTCAATATATGACTTCTAGACGATACAAGCTTCCTCCTGGCTATGATGTCAGACAAATTGTCCAACAAAGAGTACCAACTGAATTGGAAGTCCTTCAAGAAGAATTACGTCGGACAAATCAATGCCTTACCCAAATGGCATTAGAAAGAGAGCCTCCAAAGGTCTCTTTTGTAGAATCAATTTGTGCTCTTCCTTTTGATAAAGATCTATACATGGTCCCGTTTCCTAAGGATATTGAGGTTCCTAAATATGACAAGTATGATGGAAATGGTGACCCTCATGACCATGTGCGTCACTTTTACGCTCTTAGCATGGACTTCCTTCATGAAGACACATTTCTTCTACGACTGTTCCCTCGAAGCTTAAGAGGCCAAGCTTAAGAATGGTTTGCGAAATTGACACCACCACTTAAGATTTTTGATGAGTTAGCTCAGCGATTTACCCAGCAGTACTCTTACAACATCCAACAACCTGTCACTGTGATAGATCTCGGTAATCTAAGACAACATCAAGGTGAGCCATTTGCAACTTACTTACAACGTTGGAGGTCATTGTATTCTCGATATCCTCGTCAGCTACCTGAAAGAGAAAAGATTGACATTTTCATCAACACACTTGTGCCTGAGCTATTTTATGATCTAAGGAAACAACTGTTCTCCTCTTTCAATGACATGGTTGAAAGTGCATATCGAATTGAGGATGTAGCTATAAGAAAAGGGGATATTGTTATTAATAAAGATGCTAAAGGCAATGGCAAAGACAAGAACAAACCTTGGAATAAGAACAAGTATGTTGTTAATGATGGGGTTGTTGATGCTCCTAAAGTTAAAGAGCCCGCTTTCAATCTCTCCAACGCTATCTATGCAGCAAAACAACAAGAAGCTAGCAACACTCACAATGCTCCTAAACCTCAATATGCAGATAAGCCTAAGAAGTCATTTCGAAAGCGAGTCTATACCAAGTTGGCAGAACCTTACGATGTGATCCTTAAGACTTTGGTTGACAATGGATATCTTACGCTTCCTGATAAACCTGGTAACTGGGACCCGATAAATAAGCCTGATTGGTGGAGAGAGGATCATTACTGCCATTATCACAGAAACAAGGGACATCCAACAGACAATTGTTTTAGGCTTAAGGATGATATTCAGGATCTTATTGAGAACGGCACAATCTCCACTGATGGCTTAACTAAAAATTCTGATCACACAGCTTTCAAAGATCCTCTACCTAAGCATGATAAGGGGGAAACCTCTCAAACACATAAGAAGAATCATGATGCAAAGATCAATTACACGTATCCTTCTAATACACTTGTGATTAACATGGTAGAGCCCGTTGAGAGTGTTCTAATGATGAAGTCTCAAGATGATAATAACACCAATCATGGTAAGCCAAAGTTAGTCTTGCAAACACGTGGTAGTTCATCTTCCCAAAGTGAGACACTGAATGCTGTTACTAGGGGGCAAGCCAAGATTGTCCTTAAAACTGCGCAAGATCCCAAGCAAGCTTTGCCTTCCAAACAAGTGGCTCCTTCAGCCACCCCTAGCTATGATCTTGTCCAACATTTGCAAAAGACACCAGCACAGATATCTATCCTTGAGTTGCTTCGGTTATCCTCTTCGCATAGAGAGATTCTTGATGAGGCTCTACGTACAACACGTGTTCCCAATGACATTGATCCAAATCAATTTTAGGCTATGGTCAACCACATTTCATCTCCGCTATCTCTCTCCTTTTCTGCAGAAGATGACATATCTATTGCTCACCCACATAATCTAGCTTTACACATTGAAGTTCTAGTCTACAATACCCGAGTCCACCGAGTCCTGATAGACAATGGTGCAGGGTTAAATATTATTTCTTTCAATGTCATACAACAATTGGGTTTGTCAGAATTGGCTGTGGATTCCAAGAAGAAGATTACTATAAAAGCTTATGATGAAGTGGAAAGATCTTCCAAAGGTCTTGTCACGCTGCCTGTCCGAGTGGGCCCTATCACGAAAGATATTAGCTTCCAAGTATTGGACATCCCACTCGCATATAACATTCTTTTGGGTCATCCTTGGATCCATGACATGCAGGCTGTTCCTTCCACTTATCATCAGTGCGTCAAATTTCCGTACAATGGCACTGAGGTTGTGATTCCTGGAGACCATACTATTGCTATTAATGCTCTTGCTGCTGCTGAAAAATTTGTTCCTCACAATGAACCTTCTGTTGATCCTAGTACATCTCTAGTTGCTGCTGAGAAAACACTTAAGATGATGAGCCTTGGTATGGGTGAATATACGCTGGATTCCTTTTCTTCTATACCTGTTTCTCCTAGGTCATATGGGAGACCTTTTGATCAGATGAAGCCTTCCACTTCTGCTATGGTGATCTTTGATACCTTTGTTCCTTCATCCGTTCCTTTAGAAGCAGAAAGAGAAGAACAAGCTATTCAAGAGTGGATCTATAAAGAGGATTCTAGAAATACTCCCATACTCAGTAATTCAGACACAGATACAGATGAGTCACCACTACACACTATGGTTCAAATGGGAGATGATCTTCCCTCTACTTCACTTCTTTGGGGAGAAAAACGTATATCTACTGATGATATGGATGTTGATATGGTTCATTCTTGTAGTAACCATCCCGACGTGGTTGATGGGTCTTGTGTGGGGTCTGATGAGTTTGTTCCTCGTATTGCCTTACTGGACCACGCTGGTTCTTCTATGACAAGTCTAGATCTAGCTACTTTTGGAGATTACCCTATAGGCTCAACCTCTCTTATTACCAGAGATGACACCCCTCGCATAAATGCTATTGAACCAGTCACTTCATTTCATCTCACATCAACACCTGTTACTTCTTCCACCAAAGCACTAGCAACAAAAAAGATTGAATCAGCAATCAAACATCACGGTCATCAAGTCAAAAGAAAAGAGCAATGGTCGGATGGCGAAAACCACATTGTGGCAGTATCCGCACCTAAGAAAAGTAAAAATAAAAATCTGCTCAAATAATGATTCTCAAATAAAAGATGACAAGCTGATTCTCTACAAAAAAATGGTGCACTACTTTAAGCATGATCTCATATCTGTTATACTTCAGCCCATTCCTAGAGCTGAGAACAAATTTGCTAATGCCTTGGTTACTTCGGCATCCATCTTACAAATGAAAAAGCATAAATTTTGCTTCAAGTTCCTGGTGGACGAATTACGCTATCCTGCTCACAAATCTTACAATCCTACCATCTTTTCATATCTTCCACCTCATATTCCTCTTGCAAATCCACCACGCCATTCCTTCCGCCATCGCTTACACTTTGCCTTTGTCTTTGGTGACTTGTATAGGAAGGGTCTAGACGGAACTCTCCTTAAGTGTCTAGAAATAGAGGAGTCAGAAAAAGTGCTAGCTGAAATCCACGATGACATATGTGGATCACATTCTAACGATCCTCCACTAGCTCAAACATTGCTTAGGGCTGGTTATTATTGGTCGAATTGGTTGAGACCTCCTATCGTCACAGCTACAGCATGTAGGCCTGGGGCCTATCAATTCTATACATCAGAGGAAGCAGATGCTTGATGCCCATTTCTGTATGGGGCATTCTTTGTACATATTTATTGATCCTGAAAAAATTCCAAGAAAAAAAATTTTCATATATGATGCTGAAAAAATCCTAAAAAGCATAAAATGTCCTTAAAAAATACAAAAAAATCAAAAATTAAAAAAATTAAAAAAGTGCCTTGGTGAAAACCTGGAAACAAGTGCCTTGGTAGCAAAAATACAAAAAAAATGATAAAAAGTCCTGAAAAAATTGCAATAAATCTATCAAGTGGTGAAAACCTGGAAACAGGCGCTACTTGAGACCCTCTGCACCTATGTCTATCAGTCTTGCGTGGCGCTCATTCACTCCACTTCTCGCTTTGCCCCTCCTAGCCTGGAATTGACTCTTGTCTTAGTCTAGGGGGCATATGTTGTTTTAAGCTTATCTTGGGTCTCTTTGTGCGTCTGGGATTCTTAGGCACCTTGTAAACAGTGTTTTTCAACACCACCTCAACTGTGTTTTTCAACACTGCCCTAGCATCAAGTGTTTCTTAACACTTATCAGATATCCTTCCCGCCGTCTTGGATGATGCAATATTTCTCACTGGCAGATGCGATACTCAAAGCTTGACTCTATGACCTACACACACGCACTTAAACATTTGACTCGCTGAGACTTGCTTAGCTTTATTTCTTTGTGTGCTGTCTATGATGCTTTCTTTGCTGAGTGTTCTCCCCCTATGATCATTTTCGATGATGCATAGCTAGAAGACTGAGGGAATGAGAACATGTTTTATTTCTTTATCTGCTTGTGGGTATATTTTGTTGGTCCTCACTGTCATGAGCATTTATGCTAGTCTTACTTGACACTATGGACCTACAAGGTATTATCCTTGACTGTTTCGCAAGTGTGTGCTTATAGTCATCTTGACTTTCTTGTGTCTTGATGCAAGCATAATCTTGCTATATCAAACTTAGGTAATCTCACTACACTAGTCATCTAGACCTACATATCTTTGATGCCTACGTGGGATTTCCACATTTCTATCTGATAAAGATCATATTCATATCCACATAGTTATGCTAGTGTGTATTGTATGATCTTCTGATGCCACCAATAACGCTCGATGATGATAATTAGATGTCTATTGGCTTTGTAACCTTGCAAGTAAACCACTTTTCATGTAGCTTGCATTTTTAAGTTCATGTTAGTTTAGTTTTGCATCTTGCATATGGAGAGAGCTCTCCTTTCATCTTTCGTGGACTTGTTAATCAACTGCACTCACCTTTCGCTTCTTCCTAATCATGTCTTTCGCTTCTTGTCTTTCATATCCCATCATTTTCTCTTCATTTCGGGATCGAAACCGAAATCCAAGTTCACCTTGCTCATCCAAATCACCTTTTCCCCCTCTTTCGTGCAGTTGGCTAACCTTTTGAGGCCTGATCCTTTGATCTTCGCTGGGGCATTCTTCACCTCTTCATCCCCATCTCTTTCAAACTTCTAGTCTTTCATTCACTTTCAAATCCCAAATTCAAATTCTTCCCCTCCATGGTGTTTTCGGGTTGAGGGACCGCTTGGTTCGTGCCCCGGGTCCCATGTGTGGGGCATATCTTCACTGCTTGATGGTTATTTTGTTCTCTTTCTTCAATTATGATTTCTAGTGATTTGATCATGTTTCTCTTGCTTCTGCATTCCCTCTACCTGGATTTCACTTTCGATCCCGAGGGGGCAGACACATCATATCTTATTGGCTATCTCTTTCCTAAGTGTTCAGTACTGTCGCTACCAGGCTGATCATGCAGGATTTGCTATCTCTCTGCACTTCATTCTTTGGAGTCAGATCACTATCTGCTTGCCTTCTTGGCTATCTGCTTGGTTTCTTGGCTGATCTAAGTTGCTTTGTGATCCCAAATCGATCTCACATTTCAACTTCATTCTTTGACTGCATGTGTTCCCAGATCGATCACACATTTGTCAAAGAGGGGCAAATGTATACACCTAAAAATGGTCATCTAGACTATTAGCCCCTTTTGCTAAATCATAAATTGCTTATTCTTGATCAAATCCTAGCTTTATCATTTATTCGATTATTTTCTATGGGCTAACCATCTTATCCTAAGTCTTTATTTATTTAAAAGGAATATTTCCTCCCCTTTTAATAAATAAAAAGCCCCCCTTTTCCTCTTATCCTAAGTTGCACAAATAAAGCATTATTCTTATTTTATAAAAAGGGAAAAAACACTTTTTGTCTCATATGGACACAAAAGTCAACTTTTATTTTCTCATTGGAGGATATGTGTGCACATGGATTGCTCCTCTTTCAAGCTCCATTGTTGATTATATCTTTTGCCTCTTAATCTCCATGGTCCATTTCTCCTCATTTCCTATAAAAGAAGAGCTCTCTTCTTCATTCTAGATCCCCAACTTTTTATGCTAACTTTATGCTGCAGGATTTCTAGGTACACTTTGGAGCTTTTGGAGATTTGGAGCATTCTTAGCATCTACATCTCATTCTTGCATTCTACATCTCATTCTTGCATTCTTAGCTTAGCTTCATATTTATGCTTTCTTAGATTAGCTTCATTTCTATGCTCTAGATTAGCTCACATAGATTAATTAGCTTGGGTTGTAACACTTGCATATTTCCTTTCATAGCTTAGCTTGCATTTCCATTTCTAGTATAGTTGCATTGCATTTTCATTCTTGATTCTTGAGGATATTGGCATTCTTGCCTTTGTCTTCATGGAATCTCCCATTGCATGGTTTACTAGCAAGGTTATAGGCTAAATATCTCTAGCTAAGAGCATTCTTAAAAACCCTTGCACTCCATGCCTAGGGAGCTATGGATCAATTTGTGAGGGCTCATTCTTGAGTTTTCTTGCATGTAATGATCCATAGAAGTGTGACACAATTATAGCACACACTGGGTGCGACCCGGTTAAGGGATTTGTTACAATAAGGCCGGTTAGTGCGTGCCTGATTAAAGGACTTTGAACACCTTACAAGATGCCACCCTACTAAGGGATTTGATACAAGGGACCTATTATAGTCCACCCAAATACTGAGATTTAACTATTGTAATTGCTAGAGAAGAATAGAAGGCTTGACCTTTTATAGATGGCTAAGCATAGCCTGATAAGATCTCTATTTGTGCTCACTAAGAAGCATCACCGATCACTGCAGGTGTCTTCTCCTCTACTAGTGTGCAACTCTGCACAATCTTCTTTCTCACTTCTTTCTTCTTTTCACCCTTGGCTTCTTTAGCATACAGGTTCACTCTTTTACTCGGCAGAATGAAGGCAACTTCTATTTGCCTTGGACAGAAGAATATATAGGGTCCTGGCCCTAATTGAGCTCATTAAACATGACCTAACTCCAGATCTTTATCGAATTCATTGCTCAGTGGAGTACCAAATTTCTAAGGAAACATCAAATGCATGCCCTTGTTGTATTTGTTTAATCAAGAAAGCAGTAGTTGCGTGGTAAGCAACTTTCCTTCATAGGAGATAACATTTTATTTTAAAGCCACTAGTCTCGGCTTTAAATCCTCCAGACTTGCCTCAATCCGATTGCCAGTTTTAAAGCCACTGATCTCGGCTTTAAAATCTCCAGGCTCGCTTCAAACCAATCGCCAATATAACTCAAAGACTTCCGGATTTAGTGCTAGAATTCTCTGTCAAAGAGTTAATTGGGGCAGTTGGTTTGACTATGACTTCCTCGGTTCATACTGGAGTTATTAATAGATCAGTTGAGATCCTTATGCTGTGAACAGGTAAGGATTGTTGACCTGTTATTGCCCCTTTCTTTGGCTCACCAGTTGCACCATCCTCGGTTGTATTGTTGACATTGGTTTAGTGTTGCTGTCCCTGTGTTTGACTATACCAGTTGTAGCCAGGTCCTCTGTTGAATCTTCCTTTGTTATACTGTATACACTACCCGGTTGTTGTATAGTGACCGGTGGTAGCCACTACTTCTGCCAACCCATCTTCCTTTCATACAGATCTCCTTGGATCTGTAGACTTTATAGAGATGACAAGTCTCTACACTCTTCTTGCCAATTAATGACAACACTAGTACCGGTAGTAGGCTTACCGGTTATCATCACTTAATGCCAATAGTGTTATATGATGTTTGTCTTCACGAGATATGTGAGACTTCTTATCATGAGTTATGTAATACTTATCATCACGTGTTATGTGATGTTTGTCCTCACGAGATATGTGAGACTTCATATCACAAGTTATGTGATACTTATCATCACGTGTTATGTGATGTTTGTCTTCACAAGATATGTGAGACCTCTTATCACGAGAAATGTGATACATATGATTTTATCTTATCTAGCTAAGAGGGAGTGTTGTTACTTATAGCCTAGATCAGATAAAATCATGCATATATCAATTAGAGAAATAATAATGAAGCATCGATCATATTAGAGACACACACACACACACACATATATATATATATTAATAAATATATGATTCCCATCGTGCATTATATATTCTCTATTAAACCTGATTGCTATATGAATAATAATCGACCAACCCGATTCTTAATAGATAATAACTATACTACAATCAGTGTCGACCAAATACCATTAAGCCGTAATTGGTATTGAATCTGCGACTTACATTGAATCATATTAAGTTTGAAACGGTATCAATGGATAGACATATCGGGATACTTTACCATCGGTTGTGACTATTAAGTCACGCCTATGATAGGCATGACTCCTCAAGGAGTCATGTCTATCATAGACGTGACCAATCATTGGTCGCCATGCTAATATAAAAGTGGTATGACTGTTCAGTATAATGCACTGAAATCAATAAGTGCAGAGTACTGTAAACAGTAACACAGCAGTGGATATATATTTCATACAAGTTATTGCATGTTTTTACATTCCAGTCTCAGATTTCTGCAAATAAAAATCAGCACAGTTAGATACATATAAATATATAATCAACATTGCATATTCAATTTAAAATTGAAATTTGAATAATAAGTTTGTTTAGATTCAACATTATGCATTTAAAAGACATGTAATGACTTATTTAAAGCCCGTGTTGGGCATTTTTATCAATATACAGCCTTATTCATAAATGTAAATGCATAAGAAAAGCCCGTTTTTGGGCATAAAGTGATTTAAAATGCTGTTTATTACATGCAAATGCAACCAAAACACCCATCACTTTGTTGGGCATGCAAGAACACATCCATTATTGCATGTATTTGCACATCTAATACCATTTTTAGGGCTGAACAGAAAAAACGACCCAAGTTATGCATGTATTTGCAACTTCAAAGCCCACTTTTGAGCTGGGAGGTTAAAAACCTGTTTGTATCTTGCTGTAAATGACAATGCAAAGCCCGTTTTTGGGCATTATCAGCAAAAACGACCCACATTCTTCGTGTATTTTGCATCTAGAAACACGTTTTTGGGTATAAACAGCAAAAGCGTCCGATTTGGGGCTTGCAAATGAAGGTAAAAATCACATTTTTTGAGCTGGAAGTGCAAAAATGCTATTAAAGTGACTGTATTCTTCATTCTAAAGCTCATTCTTGGGGCTGGAAGTTCAAAAACGGTTCATTCATGGCATGGTATGAGCATTCTAAACCACGTTTTTGAGCTGTAACAGAAAAAACACCCATTGAAGTGGTTGTATTTGATATTCTAAAGCCCGTATTTGGGCATTCTTCATCAAAAACAGCATATATATTATAGAGCATTGATTGCAAGTGTCTAAGCATGTAAATGCAAGGAAAAATCTCGTCCTTGTGCAAACACTTCATTTGCAAGTTTGAATCTTTCTTTCTTGTTGCTATTCCTTTGCATTTTTCCTCTCGTCATGGCCATTTGTCAAAGATTCAAAGAGGACAAAGTTTTCCATTCATTCTTGTGAAGACTTGGTCAAGCTTGGTTGCCTATATAGTTGAAACTTGGGGATCTTTTCCCAAATTCGAACCAGCAAAGATTTGGAGTTTTTCTTCAAAGTTCAAGCATCTTTTCTTTCACATTTTGGTTCCTAGCAAGAGAAATAATGCAAGTTCAACAATGCAAATTCTTCCCAAGAAGAGATGCAAGTTCTTCCAATCATGAGAAAGCTCCAAACACTCATTCTTCTTGCATGTTAGTCGGGATTAAAAACCACGTTCATAAGGTTGTTCTACCCAAGAAGAAGAAGATTTTTCCCCTATATGTAATACAAGCTAAAAAGCCCACCTATAAGTGTTTTTCACACACTTTTGATGCTCTTTTCAATATGTGCAAATGAGTATGAAGAGCCCATTTGTAGGCAGCAAGTAATTTCAAAAATAACTTGTAATGGGACTTAAAAACCCCACTTACAAGAGGAAAATATGTGCTCATGCAAGGAGGTAAAAAATAGAATGATGTGGGCATAGAATGCTTTCAAGACTGATTTCAATCAGGCAGTTGGTTGATGAACAATCAAGGATGCATATTCATATTTCGGTTCGAGATGCTTTCACCAAATTTGAACACTTCAATCATGTAGCATCATGAAGACCAACAAAGGATGATGTAATAGATGTTATGTCTTGTTAGACACTTAGAATATTTTCATCATATATTTGTAATTTGTATTTGACAGATTACATGTAATGTAAAAGCAAGCTATAATTGCATGTGATAGTATCACGTGCAAAACTATTTCATGTAATCATGTTACAAGTGCTGTAAGCTTTGTAGCATTGAATAAGTCAAAGTCAGTTAGTTAGTTAAAGAATGAGTCAAGGTGGTTAAAGGCTTTCCCCTTCTTTATCCATCTTTCTCCCCACTCTTTTCCTATATAAAGGAGGGAGCTCATTGTAAATAATCATCTTTTGGCAAGGCAAGAAAATTCGGCCAATTTGCATATGCACTCTAAGGCTTTGAGCTTAGATGTGTGAGGCCTCACCCCGACCCGTCATAGCATCTTTCCTTTTTTGCATTTTGATACAGTGATACACTTGTTGATCTATTTTGGATTGAGACTCGAGATACGATATTTTGATGGTGATTATTATATTATGTATGTGTGGATGTGAATCTAGAGTACATCATGATTTTGATTATGCATGGTTGTTAGAGTAAATTATTCATGTTAGATTTGAATACTGCACATGATGATTATGTATGTATGATGTTCGAATATTATTGAATGGGAAATTGTGATTTGAATTGAGCTATACATATTGGGTTATGATACTAAATAGGAAATTGAATATGTATATTTCGTGCAATGTTATCATCTTGTACTACTGATGCTCGATGTGAAGTGTGCAGGTATGAGAACCATGGGAATTATCGGAGAACCAAGGTTAAACACATGTGAACTGAGTAAACCAAGGCTTAGTCCAATGTGAGATTACAAAGCCTCGTTGTAATGTGAACTTGTCGTAAAAGTGAATTTTCATGTGCATTAGTAGTTAGCTTCGTGTTGTCTTTCTTGGCATTTGTATGTAATGTGCAATTGTTAGTGTCACTTGACACTTGTAATGTACTCATTTAAATTTATTTTATTCCAGCCACTTCTAGAGGCCAATAAGAAGTTCTAGGGGTCATTTTTGGCATAATTTATGTACCTTAATGTTAGGGGTATGGGTTAGGAAGGTTTTGAGCATATCCTAAACCCCCTAGAGACTTTGGCAACCCTTTTTTGAACCCATTTACCCTTACCTACGAGATTGGATGGATCTTGACCCTTACCCAACTTCACCTTTCCTTCCAATCAAGCATTAATCATGGGGGGACAAGGGAAATCAAGGAGACCTTAGAGTCAAATCTGCAATTATGATTGGTGGGTGGGTAGAATTTGGAGCCCTTTTTAGAGGCCTTGGATAGAATTAGAGGGTGTTCACCCACTCTCTAATTTTACAGACTTTAGGGTTTTAGAGGAGGAAGAAAAGTGGATAAGCTCTTCTCAAATTTCCATTTCCATCACACTTGTGGAGGTTGGTTACTCTTCTCATGGAAGTCTTTCTACTTGTGCATTAGATTAGCTTGTATCTTTCTCTCTCATGTATATGAATCTTGATTCTTGTTGTGACAATGTGTTGTAAGGGAGGGATTTTGGGTTTGATTTCATGGTTTGATCTTGTTCTTTTTGCTTGATTGAGGGAGTTCTTGTTTATGGGTGTGAGGCATTACTCACCCTTTTTGGAAGGGAAGAAGTGGCCTATGGGTGGAGGGGTTAGTTGGGCTCTCCATGAGGTGAGAGTCTCTTCTCTTGGAGAAGAGGGATAAGTCCATGGTGTATGGGCACCATGGAAGCCATTGCATTCTTATATTTTGAAGAGGATGTTAAGCAAAGTATGTGTATGAAGAGGCATTTGGATATGCATGGATATGTAGCCTTGAAGAGGCATTTGGATATGTAGCCTTGAAGAGGCATTTGAATACTCATGGTGAGAAAATTTGTATGTAATGGCATTCTCCCCTTGGAAAAGCCCACCTCCACCCTCTCAATGAGCTTGTAAGACTCATTTGTGTAACCTTGGAAGGGAGTAATTTGTTGTATGTGCATTTGTGTAAATTGTTTGTGAGCATCTTGTTGATCTTGTTGCATACCCGTTTAGCCTTGGTTCTCCAAGCTTGGGGGTGGTCTCATAAGAGACCTTGGTTGGGTGGTGAGCACCCATGGTTCTCTCCTTTGTTGCAGGTTTTGAGGTCAACACCCAAGTGGAAAAGCTTGAAGAAGTTTCTCTTGTTGAGCTTGTATCAACTCTCCTAAGTTGTTATATTATTGACCTTGAAGGAGATCTTTCTCTCTTGTATATTGTAAAGAATTTCCATTATTGAGTTCATTGTAAAATAGTAGATGTATATGAAAGGGTATATGTAATATGATGAAGTGAAGTAGCTCTTTTATGTTGATCTCTCATTGAGTATTCCATCAAAGTGTAATATATAATTGTAATGTAAATGCTTCTTCATCATAGAGATTATGTAATGAAATTGATAGGATGTCTATAATGAAAATGCAATGTATTTCTATCTTGTCTAATTGATTTTTGCTTCTTAAGATAGTGGAGTTATTTTCTTTAAAAAAAAGTTATTCAAAGTTGGCAAGAGAAGATATGAAATCATTCAATAGTATGTAAAATTGCATTAATATGGATAGCCATGAAACTCTTATTACTTGGATTCATAGTTGAAAGCTCCTTGCAATCTATCTTATGGTAGACCAAACTCATACTTAAATAGACCATACTTGGATGAAGAAACTTGATCATCTCTTATTCTCTTTCAAAAGAATTATCCATGGAATAACTGATAAGATGAAATATCAATGAGAGACATATATGCATTCTAGACTTACTCATTTCCTTCTTTGAGCAACTCTTAAACTAAACCACTAACTGCATTCTAAACACCTCACCTATGGCTAGTAAATAAAACAAAGAGATCCAGTTGATGAAGTATTAGTCATATTGTAAAAAAAAAGACACTTCCAGAATTTGCAAGAGCAATTTTGCTCTCTGGAAAATGTATGGGGATAAAATTATCCCCATACTACACAGAGAATATTCCTTGTTTTTATTATTTATGCACTAAATAAAGTTAACTAAACTAAAACATACCCTAGACTACCACTAAAATAAAGACTTAGCATATATAATGCTAAAGTGGGTGTTTAATATACCTCCACTCATGACCAAGCTAGTGGCCCCGACTAAAGCTCTCTTCCTAGGCACAGGTGATGGGCTTGGGAAAGCTTTATGTTAAATTTCTTAACCAAACACCTCCCTACGTGGGTACAAAGGGGCCTTGAGAAGTGACCCTTGTCAGCAAAAAGATTTAAAGCACTGTTATTTTACTTTAGTCCCTTGTTCCATGCACAAATGGTTTGTCAAGGCTTTAATACATTTGCCAACTTTCAAGTTACCCCCTTACATGCGTACCTGACTTAGAACTTTAAGTCTGACATTTCCCTCTTGTCATAAAAAGTACTCCATTCCTTGTCCTGCGTACCATCTTCTTGGTCTCCTCTTTGGGGAAGGCAGATTAATTGTCTTCCACTTGGTTTGACTTTAAAACCATTTCTCTCATTCATTAGCCTTGGGTTGCGAAAATCCTCTTCATGAGAAGAGTGGGGCCCACTTGATTTGCCCTCCCTTGCCTAGAAATGCGCCCACTTTGCCTAGGGCTTAGTCTAGCTTGTAGGGAAGCTAGTGGGAATAGGTGGATGTTAATGGGTTTGAATAGTAGCTTAGTAGGATTTAGAGTTTAGTTTAGTTTATTTTGAATTTGATCTTTTTATGTTATTACTATTATGTAGTGGTAAAAAAAATAAATAATAAATCATTCCTTTTCCACTAATAAAATTATCTTGTTATTTTAATTGCCCACCTCATTGGGCTTGCTAATACTAGTTATTAATCTCACATTATTATTATTAGTAGTTTATTTTATCTAAGTGTTATAGTTTTAACGAGGCTATCATATAGTTAATTAGGTGTGTTTAATTTGTAACTTGATTATTAATCTAAAGCATATTTGGGTATGTTGGAAACTCAATTGATTAGATTCAGTAGGATTAGCGAGTATATTTAGTAAGTTAGATCTGTCAATTATTATCCTTAAACCATTAAGTCCCAAATCTGGTATTAGTGTATTAGGCTTTTAGTTAGTAGTATTAATGTTCCAACCTAACTAAGAATGAATTAAACGATTATCTAGTAGTTTTGTCGGGTTAGGTTCTTACACTGTTAGCAGTGGAACTTCTTAACAAACTAATAAGTCAATTCAATTAAGTCCATTCTGATAACGGGACTGGAGATTCCCCTTGCTAGATCCTCCTATTGTTACATTCATTACAAGCACATCCCTAACCGCTTTTTGCATAGGAGTATCTGTGTCGATCCTTAGGCTTAGTAGAGCGAAGTGTTGACATAGTCATATGTTATTTCATATCTTCTTTCAAAAAAAAATTGTTACGTTTTTCTGGATGTTTAATTTGGGCATGACAAGATCTAAATCTGAATTGCTTTCAATAAAAAAGGCAAGTTGTTATGAGAATTTGTGCTGATCCAACTTGTTATGTGACGACATTTTCTTGAATTGATCGTGAGTTTTAATACTTTGTTCAAGAGGGATTTGAATTCAAATGTGTAAACTTTGAGCTGCCTATTGTATTCAGAGTCAATTTGAACTTTTGAAGATTGTGTTGCAGGAGGACAAATTGTTATAGTTATTAGTGGCTACAATTACTTAAAGCTGAAGACTTTGGGCTTCAGTTATAAGTATCTTTATTAAGTTTGTCCAGTAAGGGACTTTGTGCCTTACTAGTTATTCTGATTATTGAATCCTCATTCAAAATAAGCACAAGAGACTTTGGGTTCCTATTTTTGTTTCACCAATAGATAAGTAGACTGTTGTCTTAGGTGTTGTTCTTATGTCAATTCCCGAGCCACCGATTTTATCGTAGCAATAGGACCTTTTTGTTAAGTTTGAAAGTTGTAGTTATTTGTAAATCATTCATGAAAAAGAGAAATTGATTAGAAGAACCACCCTTTTTGTAATTTCAATTAAGTTCTTGTTGAAGCCACCTATAGTAAGAAGGGTGCCTCCCCTATTGCTGAGAGGAGAGAGAAATCTCATGAGACATTGCCTAAAGTCACAATTTTGTAAGTTGTGGTTTCAGTGACTTACAAAAATTTTAGCCAACATGATTGGAGACAAGAGCAAGTTTATCAATCTCAAAAGCACTAATGGAGGTAAGGTAAGATTTGTTGGTAATACATTTGCAAAAGTTAGAGGTACAGGTATACTTGTTTTTGTTTGATGGTAAGACAAGTAAAAAATGTCTTATATGTAGAAGGTCTAAAACACAATTTTTTAAGTGAGTCAATTGTGTGATCAAGGACATAGTTTAGTTTTCAGTTCAAATTGTTGTGAGATTAGAAAAGATGGTAATCATATTGCTAATGCAAGCAAGGCTGCTAACAATCTATACATTCTTAATGGTATCAAGAGGGAGAAGTTGGGAGTGATTTCACTCCATCATTGATTTGTTGTTTGGACTCTAGGGGAGTATTCTTTGTCATATTCTTTAAGCCCCGTTTTAGTTATGTAGGATGGTTTCAGGTATGCAGGTTGGTTTTGTCATTGATGTCAAAAAGGGAGATTGTTGAGTATGTTGTCATTGATGTCAAAGGTTGATGATCGAGGTCGAATAAATCTCAAAAGATTACTCAAAGTAACAGAAAATTGGGGTGAGCTACTTGCTTACTTGCTTGAGTTGCTTGACATGCTTGACGTGCTTGAGTTGCCTGAGGTGTTTGAGCTACTTGCTTGCTTGGTTGAGCTACTCGTCAAATGTTTAGATAGATCATATGCCATGTCACTAGTTGAATATTCTAGAGGCACATTTTAATTAAATAAGGAATCGTTTTTATTCCATAGTTTTAAGTAATGCCTTGAATTCCGAATTTCATCATCGTATGGAGATGAAATGAAATAATAATGCCAATTTTTTGTTCAACGTGGATGTGGGGGAATCTATTCTTAATAGTCTTCGAGTTATTCAATATGATTATGATTGAATTGTTTTATATATATATAAAAAGGAGTTGATGCCTAATGCATTGAATGAGCCATTTTTGTATTCCAAAAAAAAAATCATATTACTACATCAGTTTTTGGTCTGTAATACATTATCGAGCATGATGATTTTATTTGGAATTGTGCATATATTTCCTTGACTAGGCGGAGGAGTTTTTGTGTGTTTTAAACAGTTGAGCATAAACAAACATAAGACACTTATATTTTCGGAGAATCATTGATGCCGTGCGTTTTGAGTATGTTGACCTTCAGTTCTTTTTGATAGAGTTGTCGATAGTTGACTTTGAATGAAAAATGAAGATTGTGTGAATCATTTGATACACCCGCGTGAAACATTTGGTTTTGAAATATGTTGAATCGAGCATGAGCTGTATTTGTTGGCTGAGTCGTTAGCTGCTTAAATAGATTGGTGACAGGTAGTATTTGTTAGGCTGCATTAATAATGTTAAAAATTAAAAAAGGGCTCTTTTTTGAGAACTGATAATTAGAGTTGGAACAGCAAGTGAGTGTGATATATTTTTATCTCCTAGACTGGACGAGTTGGTGGAGTCAATTTGAGTCGGGCAATGTGAAGGATGTTAAAAACTTCCATGTAGCATTTGAGCTAGTTTGATGATTTTGTGCAGTGTGGATATTATTCTTGGTGCTTCATATGTGACTGGGTCATAATCAAGTTCAAGTTGATGTTGGGAATGGAGCTGAAAAAATAAATTACTTTTCTTTTGTGCTGCTAAAAGAGAATAGAACATTATTCTTGGGCATTTTTTTATACTTGTAGTGCTTCATGTGTGTGGTATTAAAAGGTAAGTAAGAGAAGATATATAGTGAAGAGAAGATGATTGGCATCGAGGATGTGATTCAGAGGTGAAGGAATTTTCTGAGTAGAGCAGCATTTTGATTTAGCAGGTTAAGGAGTCCATAATGCATGTTGGAAGTGGAGTGTGATTCTGTTTTGAAGAATAGTGTGTTGTTGCTGTGTATTTCTGATTAAGAAGTTGTTTTCAGAATTAGTGATTTTGAGTTGGTACTCAATTGAGGTTGGTGCCTCAGTTAGAGTTGGTGCTTCGAAGAAGGTTGGTGCTCCCTGAGAGTTGGTGCTCTCTATGGGTTGGTGTTCACTTTTGTATTCTAGTTTGGTGCCCATTTTGTTTATGAAAGCTTTGTATATCGTGGTTTTCACTTGAAAGGGTTCTCCACAAGAAATTTGGTGTTCTTGATGGTTGCACTTATTAAGTTTTATATGGTTTCATGCTTTTAAAAGTTTAAAGTTCTGAAATACTGATTCTATTAGAATATTAATTTATTTTTATTTTAATGGTCATCTTTTGTATATTATGTAAATTAGGTAGATAAGATCGTTTATACGATCTTCTTCAGTTTCTTTTAGAAACTTTCTATTTTGTAAATTTGTAAATTCTTTATAATGATCGTTTTGATCATTTGTTAATGCAACAAACATTTTTACCAATTACTTCTTAGTAATAGATTCACCCCACCGCCCCCTCTCGCCCCACCTCCCCAGTATTTCCTGTGTGCTCTTCAGCCAAGTTATAGCTAGAATAATAATTAGAATATGCATTTCAAATTATCGTACAACAACTATTGATGCTGCTATTACATACTACTATAATTGCAGAATATAAGATTATTGCAGGTCATATACTTTCAGTCTGCTGTTGCAATTTAGACTGATCTGACTGGATGTCATTTCCCTCTTGGATCCTCATCGCTGCTTTCTTGGATGAGTGTTATTGCTCAATGGTTCGATGCCCTTCTTCAATCAAAGTCTTGTATCTTTATATCTCCATATCTATTTAAAGTGGGACAACTTCGGAAGTTGTTGTCCCCAAGAGAATGGTTACAACCTTTCATAATCATGCCTCTTCACAACTAAAATCAACCAATGCCTTTATTATTATTATTATTATTTCTGATTATCTTCTAACATAAATCACTTCTTATTAACAAAGGTAATTGCTGCTCCTTTATTATAAATCCTTGTCTACATGATAATTAAAATGTTGCTTTCAAGGTAATCGCTATTCTCTGCTCTTAATTTAGGATATCGCTGCCTGACATTTGGTTTTGATGATCCCCTCCTTAGAGGTAATTACGCCTTAAATATACGCCCTTTGGCTTTATTCAAAAGGGAGTCTATCTTAGCGCAAAATAGATTTAATTTAGTAAAAATATCAACAGGTCAGCTAGCATGGATAATATACTCAGTTGGCTCCCTTTAAATAAATCGCTGAAAATTAATCTTCTTTATTCTTGGTTGGCCTCTTACAAAGGAACATTGTTGTAGTTTATTTCATCGCCTGGTTTAGTATTAAATGGGCTGCAATCTATTTTGTATAAGCCATGCCTTCATGGTGGGGCGTGCCAATGAGATTAAATTACTAATGCATTTCAATTGACATGATTTGACAAGGTCAGTGGAAAAATGTATGCAGAACACATTTAAGAAAATATCTACAATAATTGGGGCAAACTGGTTGGACTGATTTTATTTAAGCTTTTGTGTGTGTGTGTGTGTGTGTGTGAGAGAGAGAGAGAGAGAGAGAGAGAGAGAGAGAGATTGTTTGAACTTTGATATGTTATATATTTCTTACCTTGTTGTCTTTATCATTTTCTGATTGATGGATGCTCTCATCCTCAAGCGATGTAGAGAATGAGCAAAGGTTAATTCTGTCAATTGAATTGCTTGTTGTCAATTGGCTTCGAGCCTTTTTGGCTCTAATTATCTGCATTAGAAAAAACATGCATAAACTAATATCAGGATACACATTATTTATAAGTTACGATTCTTTTAATAGATAAGCTATGAAATAGACTTGAGACAGTAATGCATTAAGAGAGATACTCACATATTTGTTATTTATTACATCTTTGTAGAGCATGACAAAATCTCCTGGTCTAAGACCATGTGCTTTGACAAATCCTCCTAAAAGATAAGATTTCTTATGAATATAAAACAAGTCTATATATAAGCAGAGACTTGTACACCCTCTAGGTTATGAACTAGAGTAAGACACTTACCAGTATTTTCCATGATATACATTCTACTTTTGTTGTTTGGCCAATACCTACATGTCAAAAAGGGAGTATTTGTGCATCAAGTTTCATATATTATAATATTTTAAGAAACACCAGGTCGCAGACAAAAGAAAACATGCAAAATTGTCATTACATGAGATTAAAAATGACTAGTTGAATCACAATGCTATACCATACTTTGGATAGAAAAATCTAAATCTTTATCACTACAAGGAAGCAGATAAATTCTAATTTCACAAATAACTGAAAAGTTCCTATAAGAAAACTTTCCAATTTACTTAACTAATTAAAAGTAAAGCCCATTTATAGCCTCAAAAATTATAATATTATTTAGATGTGCTTAAAGAAAAATGTTGAATCTTAGTTTTAAGTAATTAAAATAATAACCTGTACTTGAAGTTCCATGTTTGATATGAATGTATCTCCTCCATACATATTTGTATTCCCTCTTTTGCAGTTAGAATTGGAAGATTCACCTCTGCTTCTTTCTGTAAATTTTAAATCATATCTTTCAAATAACTAGATAACCTATAGAAATTTTCCCATAGAATGCTAAAAAAATTTCATACAAGAGGACAAATAGAACTTTCTTTAAGTTTCACCAATTCACTGTCTTTCTAGTTACAGATATTTTACAATCATCATTAGTCTTTTCTCGTGTGAGTAGACTTAAAAAACTAAAAAATCAAAAATCAAAAAGACAAAATCATATAAATTCTCAAATGTATACAATAGACTTCTACAAAGTGAAGAGTTGCTAACCTTAGGCAGCACCATCCTTCCAAGAGGACTTATATCACTGTTTCGTAACTCCTTTTGTAGAAGAAAATTTAAATTCTTGTATTTGAACTCCTAAAAAAATCAGAGAAAGATGATAGTAAACATGCAGATATAGGAATTTCAACATGGCTACAACAGGTCTATGTTTCATACAAGAATTTGAACTGAATATGAAAAAACCTCAGAATTTTATGGACAAAACCCATACTTATTCAACTGTAGTGACACCTTCATGAATGTTAAGGCCAAAGTCCAATTCTGTTTTCAGACTTTGTTGATAAAATTCAAATCAAGAAATGAAAATAAGAACAAATCATAGACGATAAGCCTTACTACAAAGTATAAATTCAGCAAACTATTGTTCAATTATGTAACATGCTAAACTACAACAAAAGAAATTCTAAATATTTACTGACAAATTCATATTAAATAAATCTTTTTCTTTAATTAACTTTATAACAGATAAGAAATTGTTTCTCTTTCACATGAACATGAAACCTTTCCAATAACTGAATTAACTACCTTCAATTAAAAGCTAAGTTGCCAATTCAGGTTCAAGGACGGATTCGGGTACGAGAATCCGGTTCATGGATTCATGAATTTTTTTTTCCCCATTATGATTCGTATGGGTTCGTGTGTGTATATATATATATTATATATACAAAAAAATAAGAGAAATATACATAATTCTAAAACTAAATCATTTCATAGTATGAATCTATGATGCGTGATCATTGATCAATGCCAAATGTCAAAGATAAACATTAAAAATTTAAATAGTATAGTTGATCATTGATCTATGTTCACGATTCTAAAGAAAATCAGCACATTGAATTACTGAATTAGAAAATGAAAATTCGAAATTAGAAGAAAAAAACCAATAAAAATTTTTTTTTAAGTGGTTTTGACCCACTTTTTAAGTTGCCTGGCCGCGGGTCACTGGGGATCTGTGCAGGATCCTCGAGGGTCCGTGCTGGATCTTGGTAGGGTCCGGATCTGGACCTGTGGGTCCGTCGGGATTCACAAATTTGCAAATCCTGAAAGACCAACAGGACCTGCGAATCTTGACAAACCCACAGGTCCAGATCCGGACCCTGCCCGGATCCAGCACGAACCGGTCCATGGATCCGGACCCGGATTGGACCCAGACCTGGTTCGAGGGTCCAGGGTCTGAATCCGGTAATGTAGATTAAAAGAAAATAAAGCATATATAAAAGAATGTATGTCACATGACAAGAGAACAACTAACAATCTATAACTGATTCATATGAAATGAAATATAACTGACAGTACCAACTGGCGCTAAAAGGGGAGGGGTGAATTAGCACTTGTAAAACTTCTCTCTCCTTTAAATCTGGTGAAGTAAACTTATAGCTGAAAGACAGTCAGATATGGGCATATAATAACAGTAAGCAAACATTCACATAGTGACACCAAGTTTATCACGTGGAAACCCAGTTAGGGTAAAAACCACGGTGCGAGGAGACCTGACAAATTTTGTACTCTTCTAGAGTATGCCCTGTAAGGAGCTTTCCCGGTTAAAGGATAATAACACACTGCTAGGTGCGACCCGGTTAAGGGATTTGTTACAATAAGGCCGGTTAGTGCCTGCCTGATTAAAGGACTTTGAACACCTTACAAGATGCCACCCTACTAAGGGATTTGATACAAGGGACCTGTTAGAGTCCACCCAAATACTGAGATTTAACTATTGTAATTGCTAGAGCACAATAGAAGGTTTGACCTTTTATCGATGGCTAAGCATAGCCTGATAAGATCTCTGTTTGTGCTCATTGAGAAGACCGGTCACTGCAGGTTGTCTTCTCCTCTACTAGTGTGCAACTTTGCACAATCTTCTTTCTCACTTTTTCTTTCTTCTTTTCACCCTTATCTTCTTTAGCGTACAGGTTCACTCTTTTACTCGGCAGAATGAAGGCAACTTCTATTTGCCTTGGACAAAAGAATATATAGGGTCCTGGCCCTAATTGAGCTCATTAAACATGACCTAATTCCAGATCTTTATCGGATTCATTGCTCAGTGGAGTACCAGTTTACTGGGGAAACATCAGATGCATGTCCTTGCTTTATCTGTCTAATCAAGAAAGTAGTGGTTGCGTGTCAAGCAACTTTCCTTCATAGGAGATAACGTTTTGTTTTAAAGCCACCAGTCTCGGCATTAAATCCTCCAATCTTGCCTCAATCCGATCATCAGTTTTAAAGCCATAGATATCGGCTATAAAACCTCTAGCCTCACTTCAAACCGATCGCTAGTAAGTCAAAGACTTCTGGATTTTGTGCAAGAATTCTCTGTCAAAGAGATAATTGGAACAGTTAGTTTGACTATGACTTCATCGGTTCGAACCGGAGTCATTAATAGATCGGTTGAGATCCTTGTGTTGTGAATAGGTGAAGGTTGTTGACCTATTACTGCTCCTTTCCTTGGCTCACCGATTCCACCGTCCTAGGTTGTATTGTTGACACCAATTTAGTGTGATGTCCCTGTTTCTGACTACAACAGTTGTAGCTAGGTCTTTTTTTGAATCCTCCTTTGCTATACTGTATACACTACCCGGTTGTTGTATAGTGACCGGTGGTAGCCACTACTTCTACCAAACCATCTTCCTTTCATACAAATCCTCTTGGATCTGTAGACTTTATAGAGATGACAAATCTCTATACTCTTCTTGCCAATCAATGACAACACTAGTACTGGTAGCAGGCTTACCGGTTATCATCACTTAATGCCAACAATCTCCCCCTTTGGCATTGATGGCAAAACCTTGATGGGCAATAGTCATAGTATCACTATATTACTATGCTTGTATCTTTATACCACTGCAACTGTTACAGTCCTCCGGTTATTGCCAAACTCTCCCCCTTTTTTGACAATGATGCCAAAGGTTAGTCAGAGAGACTACCTTTGTCTAAGCTGCTCCCCCTATGAGCAGCATTCCTTTGTCATCAGTCCAGAAAAGATGAGTTGTAACCCTCTGTGAAGCATAATGAACTGATGACCACCTTTCTAGGTTTACTGAAGATCATGAAGGGGTATGACCCCTAGTTTACCTCTGAGATACTCGAAAGTACTCTAAGGTAATGGCTTTGTGAAAATATCAACAATTTGTTCCTTGGTGGGAACATACTCCAGTCTCACCTCCTTGTCTTGTACCAGCTCTCTCAAGTAATAATACTTCATAGCAATGTGCTTTGTCTTGGAGTGCATAACTGAGTTCTTGGATATGTTAATTGCACTGGTGCTATCACAATAGATAGCTATTGGTTCGGGTATCTATTCTTTAATTCCTTCCAGCAGTTGTTTTATCTAGATCACCTGTGTGCAATTGATTGCTGCAGCAACATATTCGGCCTCTGCAGTAGATTGGGATATACAGTTCTATTTCTTGCTTCTCCAAGAAACAATTCTTCCACCGAGAAAGAATGCACCACCACTTGTGCTCTTTCTGTCATCAATGTTTCCAGCCCAATCTGCATCAGTGTATACTTTTACTTCGAATCCTCCCTTGTGAGGAAACCATAATCTGGATACTCCTCAATTCCCCTTAGATATCTGAAGATTCTCTTTACTGCTATTAGATGTGTCTCTTTGGGATTTGCAAAGAATCTTGCCACTATGCCAACTGCATGTGCAATGTCTGATCTACTGTGAACAACATACTGCAGTTTACCTATCATGGACCGATACATTGTTTCATTCACTTCTTTAGCATCATCCTCCTTTGATAACTTGAGGTTAGTTATCATTGGGGTTCCAACCAGGTTAGAATCATCAAGTCCAAAGGTCTTAAGAATTTTTTTGATATACTTGGACTGAGAAATAAAAATTCCTTCTTTCAGCTGATGGACCTATAGTCCAATGAAGAATTTTATTGCGCCTATCATAGACATCTCAAATTCTTTCATCTCTTCAGCGAAGGCTTTGCTCATTCTGTCATCTCCTCCAAAGATGATATCATCCACGAAGATCTCAGCAATCAGATTTCCATCTTTTCCGATCTTGAGATACATATTGTTGTTGTCCCCAGTTCTTGTGAATCCTATGGTCAGAAGGTATGAATGCAACCTCTCATACCAAGCCCTTGGAGCTTGCTTAAGTCCATAAAGAGTTTTCTTTAGTTTATAGACCATTCCATCCTTATGTGCAAATGTGAAGCCTTTTGGTTGTTCAATGTAGACTTCTTCCTCTAGTATTCCATTCAGGAATGCAGACTTAACATCCATCTGGTATACTTTGAATCCTTTGTGAGCAGCATAGGCAAGTAGAATTCTTACTCCTTCCAGTCTTGCTACTAGTGCAAAGGTTTCTCCATAGTCCAGTCCAACTTCCTGGGCGTATCCTTTGCAGACCAATCTTGCTTTATTTCTTATTACTTTTCCATCCTCATTCAACTTGTTCTTGTAGACCCATTTGGTTCCTATGACATTTTTGTCCTTTGGTCTAGGTACAAGCTCCCATGTATCATTCTTCTCAATTTGCTCAATTTCTTCCTCCGTGGCCTTGACCCAATTGTCATCTTCTAGAGCTTCCCTGGTAGATTTGGGCTCTATACAGAAAAGTAAGTAGATATTCTCTCTAGCCTTTTTCCTGGTTAAGATATTTGCATGTTTGTCAACAATTATATTGTTAGTGGAATGATATGTGACATACCTTGGAAGAACTGGTCTTTGTTCCCGGTCTAGATCTTCTGGTTGAGCATTATCTTCATCATGGTTCTGGGCATCAACTTGTTCACCATCCTGCATTAGCCTGTTGGGTTCAAGTACAATCTCCCACTCTGAATGTCTATCCATGTGTATTTCTTCTTCATCTTCAGTCATTGCTTCATTGAACTCAAAGGCATTACCTTCATTTAGGCCTTTAAGACTGTCATGATTATCATGACTGGTCTTCTTATCTGGTTCTAAAGATTCATCAATTTTTACATTGATGCTTTCAATTATCTCGCCTGTTCTTTTGTTCAGACACTAATAGGCCTTACTTTTGGTAGACTAACCCAAAAATGTTCCTTCATCACTCTTAGGATCAAGCTTCCCAGAGTACATATCTCTTTTAATATAACATTTACTACCAAAGATTTTGAAGTAGCCTACACTAGGAGTATGCTTAAACCGTAGTTCGTAAGGAGTCTTAGATGTTCCCTTTTTTACTTGAATCCGGTTGAGTGTGTAGACAACAGTACTGACAGCTTCTCTCCAGAAGTGATGAGGCAGATCCTTGTGAATCAACAAAGTTCTAGTGCAATCAATCATCGTCCTGTTTCTTCTTTCTGCTACTCCATTTTGCTGAGGGGTCCTTTGTGCAGATAGCTGTCTTTTTATTCCATGCTCCTCACAGTAGTGAGTGAGCTCTTGAGAGGTGTATTCACCTCCTTTGTCTGATCTCAAACATTTCAAGATTTTACCGGTCTCTTTTTCCACTCTAGCTTTGTAGATTTTGAACATGTGGAAAGCTTCTGATTTCTCCTTAAGAAAGAGTGTCCACATCATCCTAGAGAAGTTGTCTACAAAGAGCATAAAGTATTGGTCTCCATGGTAGCTCTTTGTTCTCATTGGTCCACACAGGTCAGTGTGCACTAGGTCTAGAACAATCTTAGCAGAGAAGGACTTACTGTTGAAAGATGTTCCGGTCAGCTTTCCTAACTGACAATCTTTACAAACACTCTTGATGGGCTTTGTAATCTCAGGAAGTCGTCTTACCGTTTTCTTTTTGCTCACTTTGACAATACTGTCAAAGGTTATGTGGCAGAGCCTTTTGTGCCATAACCAGCTATTGTCTTCTTTGGTCATAAGACAGATTTTGCTTGATTCTCCTTTGACCGAGACTATGAGACAAGCTCCTTCCATTGAGTCTAGGTAGAAGAGATTACCTTTTCTTTGTCTACCGGTTGCAACATGAGTTCCAGTTTGATTCTCTACTATATAGGAACCTTGTCCGAATTCCAGCAGGAATCCTTTGTTATTCAGTTGAGTAACACTCATCAAGTTGTACTTGAGTCCTTCAACCCAGTACACATCTTCATAGACAACATCATTGCAGAGTGCAATAGAGCCTTTACCTTTAATGGCATAGGGAGCATTATTTCCAAAGGTAACTGATCCGCTGTCATTGAGGTCCAAGTTGATGAATTTGTTCTTGTCACCGGTCATGTGGTGAGTGCATCCACTCTCGATGATCCAATCATCGTACTGATGTGATCGTGAGATAAGCGCAACTTCACTTATCACAGGGCTCTCCTCCTTTATTGCCACAAATGCAATTTCAGGGTCATCTGAGTCTTCAGACTCATTGTCAGTGAATCCTTCCTTTGCGAGGTAGCATTCCCTTTTTGCTTTGCTCATGAACCGATCTCTTTTATCTTTATGTTCATTATCATGACACCTTGCAGCAATATGTCCTATCTTGTTGCAAGAGAAGCATTTCAAAGGGGGTTTTCCCTTGTACTTTCCCTTTCCTCTGGGGAATCTCCTAGTGATGAGTGCTTCAAACTCATCTTGCTCCATCTCCTCTGAGAGCAGACTCTCAACAAAGTTGCCAGACTAACTGATAGAGCAATTAACGGTTTCTCTTCCCTTTTTAGTGGAAGAGATATTGGCAGAGGACTTAAAAGCTACTTCCTAGATGGGTAAGCTATTATCAAAATTGTTTAATTCGAAAGCAGCGAACTTACCGATTAAGGAGTCTAAGGTGACTTGGTCTTTGGTCGCCGATCTGAGCTCTTGAATGGCCGAGATCTTGATGGCATACTGAGGTCTAAGAGTTCTTAGTATTTTGCTGACCACTTCTTCACTAAGCATTCCTCCAGCACTTCTGATGGAGTTGATCACCTCTTTGATCCGGTTGCTATACTACTTGATGTCTTTTCCTTCATTCATTCTCATGTCATCATACTTTCCTCTGAGGTTTTCAACCTTGGCGCTTTGAACATTTGGATCCCCTCCGTAGACCGTTTGCAACTTGCCTCACATCTTGAAGGCAGACTCAAGATGTTCTATCTCAGCATACACATGATCAGGTAGCGTGCTAGCTATCATATCCTGAGCAGCCATGTGCTTGGCTTTGATCTTCTGTTGATCGGGTATCAGCGTGCCACTGGGTTCAATGTAATCAATTGTGACATGGTTCCATTATTGATCGCCATTGGTCTTCATGTACAGTTTCATCCTGCTGCACTAGAGAGTAAAGTTTTCTTTTGAAAACTTTGGTCCTTCCTTTCTCATCATCTTGTCTTTTTCTTTGTGCAGTCAAGCAGCTAAGAAAACAAAACTAGACTCTGATACCAATTGATAGTCCCAACTGGTGCTAAGAGAGGAGGGGTGAATCAGCACTTGTAAAACTTCTCTCTCCTTTAAATCTGGTGAAGTAGACTTACAGCTGAAAGGGAGTTAGATATGCGCATATAATAACAGTAAGCAAACATTCACACAGTGACACCAGATTTATCACGTGGAAACCTGGTTAGGGTAAAAACCGTGGTGTGAGGAGACCTCACAAATTTTGTACTCTTCCAGAGTACGCCCTATAAGGAGCTTTCCCAGTTAAAGGATAATAACACACTGCTAGGTGCGACCCGATTAAGGGATTTGTTACAATAAGGCCGGTTAGTGCCTGCCTGATTAAAGGACTTTGAACACCTTACAAGATGCCACCCTACTAAGGAATTTGATACAAAGGACCTGTTAGAGTCCACCCAAATACTGAGATTTAACTATTGTAATTGCTAGAGAACAACAGAAGGTTTGACCTTTTACAGATGGCTAAGCATAACCTGATAAGATCTCTGTTTGTGCTCACTGAGAAGCATCACCGGTCACTACAGGTGTCTTCTCCTCTACTAGTGTGCAACTCTGCACAATCTTCTTTCTCACTTCTTCTTTCTTCTTTTCACCCTTAGCTTCTGTAGCGTACAGGATCACTCTTTTACTCAGCAGAATAAGAGCAACTTCTATTTTCCTTGGACAAAAGAATATATAGGGTCCTGGCCCTAATTGAGCTCATTAAACATGAACTAACTCTAGATCTTTATTGGATTCATTGCTCAGTGGAGTACCAATTTACTGGGGAAACATCAGATGCATGTCCTTGCTTTATTTGTCTAATCAAGAAAGTAGTGGTTGCGTGTCAAGCAACTTTCCTTCATAGGAGATAACGTTTTGTTTTAAAGCCATTAGTCTCGGCATTAAATCCTCCAGTCTTGCCTCAATCCGATCGTCAATTTTAAAGCCATAGATCTCGGCTTTAAAACCTCTAGGCTCACTTCAAACCGATCGCCAGTATAACTCAAAGACTTCCGGATTTAGTGCAAGAATTCTCTGTCAAAGAGTTAATTGGAACAGTTAGTTTGACTATGACTTCCTCGGTTCATACCAGAGTCATTAATAGATCGGTTGAGATCCTCGTGCTGTGAACAGGTGAAGGTTTTTGACCTATTACTGCCCCTTTCCTTGACTCACCAGTTGCACCGTCCTCGGTTGTATTGTTGACACCGATTTAGTGTTCTATCCATGTTTCTGACTATACCGGTTGTAGCCAAGTCTTTTGTTGAATCCTCCTTTGCTATACTGTATACACTACCCGGTTGTTGTATAGTGACCGGTGGTAGCCACTACTTCTGCCAAACCATCTTCCTTTCATACAGATCTTCTTGGATCTATAGACTTTATAGAGATGACAAGTTTGTATACTCTTCTTGCCAATCAATGAAAACACTAGTACCAGTAGCAGGCTTACCGGTTATCATCACTTAATGTCAACAATAACTAAATAACAAAATTAACTAATTACAATCAAGAGAACATGAACTTGTATGAGAGAAATAATTGTGCTTTGATCCATTTTGGTAAATTTGTATCTTTAATGTCCTCGTAAGAGAGGGAGGGCATCATCAAAGACTTTACCTCCCATCCATTGACCATTGGTCTCACACAACTTCCTTTTGAAAGTAGTCCGGCACTACACGAGAGGTGCAAAAACGAGATTCAATATTATTGCATCCGAGTCTTTGGTGTTTAAAACCTACAACAATCTTAGTCGGTCACACCCTCTAGACTCCACGTCTATGAGTATTACCTCCCTGACTAAACATGTATTTTTGGTTCATGTGATTGATGGTCACATGCTATTTATTGCATAGCGCCACCTTGGACAAGGTTTATAAATGCAAGCATTGTACTTCGTGTTGTTGGTATCACCACCTTACTCGTATAATTGAGTCCTTTAGACTCTTTTGGGTCTCCATGATCCATATCAGACTTGTTGTCCATTTCAAGCAATAATCAATCTCATGACCTTAAGGAGTGGTGACTCACTGGCAACTGCTTTAACATATATTGCTCTTAATGGTCCAAGACCAAGGGGAGTCCCTTCCCAACAGTTCTTAGTTGTGATAATTCATTTGAATATGATTTATTTTATCTCATTCTTTCTATTTTCCTTCCTAGGATAAGAAATGGATGCAATTATGCTTTCTTTTCTAATTTTATAACTTATCTGATCGGGGTTGATCTATTAATTCAAGTAAGATGATTCTACATTTCTGTCGATGATGTGTTGTCATATTCATACAATAATATAGGTTTACACAACCAAGGGATCATTTGACATTCATGAGAATTATAGTTGTATTAAACTGTCAAGTTATCAATGCAGATTAGGTAATGATTAAGTGCTACTTCATAGTTGAGGCAACCCTTGAGCAAGCTTAGATTATGCTTGATGAAGAAAGGTCGGGGTGTTATGACCACCATGTTTATCCAAGAAAAGGTTGATTTTTTACATATTCATATCTAAATTGCAAATCATATCAAATACAAAGATTTATAGTTGATATACAGTTTCATTGCAAAATTCAAATCTGAAGTGCAGCTTCCTAAGTGATATACAATTCCATAACAGAATTACAAATTCAACAACACTTATAGATTTCTTATCTAAATTGCAGATTATAGATGATATATGGTTTCATAACCGGATTGTAGATTCTCGTATGATATACTGATTCTTTTCAGAATTACAAACTTTACAAATTATATTCAGATTAACATGGATATCTTTCAATCAAAAACACAAAGCAGGTCTACTAATGCAGAATAAGCTCTATATGCAAGTCTATGATTCAAAGAATATCAAATGCATTATAATGCATCATAATGAAATCAATCCAAATGGATGATGCAATGAATATACATGTGATACAAGTCTTCCTTCCCTATAGGCGATGCATAGAATATCAAGTTTACTACTAATGCATTATGATGAATTCGTTCCGATTCATTATTCTGTTCAAAACAAGAATTGATTTGCTGAATATTAATTTGTAAGAATCATAAGCCTAATTTACGAAAAATATCACTTAAGACTTACAAAAAGACTGCTTGCCTAAGTAAACAATGAAGAATGATGTAGCAGTTAACGATAAAATCCCTTAATCCTTGCTTGATGAGATTGTAGAGCTAATCGCATCAACTGAATTTCCAAGCTCGAGACGGATTCCCAATTGGTTGTTGTATTGTAGAATGCAGAAGTCCAAAGCCAAGTATCATATGCAAAATTTGATAGTCGATAGCCTAAGAAATTATGAAGTTGAAAGAGAGACTCATAATCAGCGACTTCTTCTAGATTACTGAGCTCTGCCCCACCCAACATTTGAGGAAAAGAGTAGGTGATTACGTGAATAGAAATCTTGCTGAGCACTAACAAAGCTCAATTCCAAAACAATACTCCAGATACCCCGCATGATGCCATGTAGATCTCCCAAGGGTGAATGGTTGCCCAACCTAAAACTGTTTTCTTAGCTCTAGAAGCTCTCCAACTTAGCAGTTGAGGAGGATAGAATAATTGTTCCCACAAGATGGATGATGGTATGCAGAAGTCATGCCCTCATGAGGACGGGTCCCCTCCACTTCCTTATCACCTTTTTCTCGACACAAGAAACTCTCTCTCTCCCCCAAAAGACATGTAGCAGCACAATCAGTTCCCCCCAATGCAAGAAGGAAAAATGGAATAGATATATGAAGAGAATAGAAGGATTTGTGGTTCCCAAGGAGAGCTTAACTGATAAGGTGTTCTTGATTTGAATGGTACATATGCCACCCAATAATCTCCAAATGCTGATAATCTTCTTAATTTTAAGATTCGAGCAACCGTCAAGAAATGTGAGAGGAAGAGTTCTCAACTTGAAAGTTAATATACCCTGAAATGGTTAGATTCCAATAGAATTCAAATTCTTGAATTCACATTTATCTATCATCTATAGATATGAAAATAATCTCGTACTCTTCAATATGAAAATATATTAATGTCTGAAGCTAGCAATGGTTAAAAGGTTGATCGAGAAATATGATATTCCAACTTAAATTCAATTGCTTATATGGTTGATTGAACATTTTGGTCTAGAGCCAAATAGTATGGATTTCAAATAAATCATGATTTTTAATTATTAGGAAAATATGAATATTACCCATATCTATAGAGAGAGAGAGAGATCATCGTGAGGTTGTTCCATTTAGTCAATAAAGGAGATGCTTAGGATAAATTCTTTTCATTTATAATGTAGTTATAAAATTCTTATCAAAGAAGATTATTTCATTTTAATTAATCAAAAAACAAGGAAAGGGCCTCCTGTCCCCACCATGACAATAGATGACTAACAGCCAAACCTAACCCTATCACCAAGTGACCAGATGACCAAGATACACATCTATAGGTTCTGACTTGGATGACAATTTTGACCTTTTCCATGCGGCTGCATTCTCTCTCCTTGATGATACTCTCCCTACCTTGTTTGAGGGTGATCATTCTCTTGCATCCGCTGACATATGGGGTAGCTATAATTTTCATTTCATTCAAATAATATATTAAACATTTCTTGATAGCATGAATCATCTAGGTTTACCAACATTTATCCAAGCTTGTCAGAATACATCAATACTCATCCATACATTACATTATTCCGTCAAAAGCATCACTATTCAATAATTTTCATAATAAATATGTTTCAATATTAACATCACACTTCCAATGAGATAGCTCAAATAGTTATTTGAAAAGTCCACAAGGAAGGAATGTAACAAATTAAGTTATTGAGAAGATTTATAGCTAAAAACCATGCTAAACATAAACATGCAAATTAGAAATCATTATACATGTCGCATTGTAAAGAGCCCTGCTGGCTCTATGCTGAAGAATTTTTTTTTGTTTTGTTGAAAGTTTTGCAATTTTTTTTGGTTTTGAGAAATAAGAAATGCAACTGAATTTTAAATTTTAAAGCACAATTTCAATTCCATAATATTATTTTCAAACAATACAATTTTGCGAATATACATATATAATGTTGTTTGATTATTAATAATTCCAATATCAAATGTGCACCTTAGCATATATGCAAATCCTTGCCACCAGGAAATGACAAACGCAGCCCTCTTGAAGAAAAATGCAGCCTCTGTTGGTGTTGACGCAAGCTCTGGAAGTCAACATAGCTTCCAAAGTAAAACTCGCGGCCCATTAAAAGTCTAACGCTGCTCAATTCTAGAGATGGCAGCCTCCACAAATCTGATCGCACCTCCTTATAAACCAGACGTAGCTCTCAGCATGTAAAACGCAGCAAATAGTGAACAATTTTGATATACAGCAGCACCAAAATTGTAACCAACATAATCAGAATTAATTTTCTGATATTCAAAGCACAATTCACCACATCTTTCAGTGGTTCAGAGTGCAAAAAAAGAGGAATCAGTCCTCACAAAACCCTTGTTGAAACCCTTCAGAAAATTCTCTATGAAATTAAAACAATAGCCAAGAATGAATTGCTTTTGCACAAAGCATTGTTTTTATAATAAAAGATATCTTCTTCAAGACACCAAATGCAAAAAGCTTCTCTCACACACTTTTCACTTAAATGGCCTTTAATATATACTTAGGCAAATATTTGAATAACATAATTTATTAACTCCCTTTGGCTCCAAAAATGACCTTTTCGTCAATATCATGATATTCTGACACACAAGGTCATTGCTTCCAACGCCCAAGATTTAAAACTTTTCAACCCGGTTCCAACGAACTATGACACTAAGGTGACCAATATAGAATACCAACAAAAATAACAACTTTAGCGTATTTATCTAAATAATAATCATAATTCACCCGTCTTGTGAAAATGACTGAAGAAGCATTAGAATCGAAATCTGACAACATAGGCATGATCTTGATGGAGAAAGACAATGAATGAATATGATAGGGTGACTTACTAAAAATAGACGCTCCCTCCAAGATTTTTGGAGCCCAAACCACAAGCCAAAAATAAAAACTAAGAGCATCATTCAACTCCTCTAACTCATCTAAGCTCATCAAAACCATCCATTGACTTACTATAAATAGTAAGTCCCACCAAATGGAGCCATAACCCTTGACAAAGTCCTCTAATCACCAATATGAGCCAACAAGAACCCAGTAATAAGCTAAATCCATCCACTATCATGGTCATGCTAAAAAGGGGACATTACAGTCCTCCCTCCCCAAGATTGCTTGTCCTCAAGCAATCACAGGAATCAAAGAAACACAATGATCCACCTGGGTCCCAAGAATAAATATGTATAATGTCCCTTGCATCACCTGCAAACTCTTGTGATGATAACACAATCCACAAAGCTATCCTGAACATACTATCACCATACCAACAATGGTGCTCACCCAATCTGCAGTGCCAATTCTATCTCCACTTGAATCCCAGTAGAGACGAAACTCACATCCATCCATAACAAGGAAAAATGGATATCCGATATCATCTGCTAGATCAAAACTCCCTGCACACTCTACCAATCTGCCATGAGTATGAAGTCTATCTGTGAAATAGGAACTAGTAATCCCAAAAGCATCTGTACCATAACCCAGATATCCATCCTTTGCAAAATCGTCATGGATATGCTGACTCTACAAGTAGCCTCCTGCTAACTTGCAACAACTAACTCTATCAATCGAAGAGGGTGTAAACCCATCCCATAAAGGATGGTATGAACTTGAAGCCAACCCACACTTGTGTGAAACCAAGTCCTCTACCTGTGGGTCAAAAGAGAAATGATGAGCACTCCTCATTGTGTAGTTGCGATAAAATGCTCCAATATTCGTCAGAGGCTCATCATCATCAAACTGAGAACTAAGGGATGGCTCCAATCTCTGTCTCAAAACAACTAGTTGGGCAGGATCTCAGGTAACCCTCTCAGCAAACCCAACCACAAAATCCATGTGGGGAAGCATTGTAGTCAAAGTCTCTGCAATCTTTCCCACCAAAACCTGAATATCGTGAGAACCCTGGATGAGAGTACCCTCAGAAGTTTTGAATGGTCCCTCCAGTAATTCTAGACTCTCAAGAAAATACTCCATAAATGACTTTGTGCAATAGAAATAATATTAAGTAGAATCAACCTACTCTCCTACAACCCACAACTGATCCCTCTGAAACTGTGACACTACCAACTGTTTATCGCTATCAACTGTATGAGATAAAGTAATAGATTTTCTTCTAGCAGAAGGAAACAAATCCCCATGAAAGCTCATCTGTAAATCAGATGATACCCTACCCAAGTCCTGTGAAGAAGAGGGAGTAGTGTCAGAAACTAGCACACAACTCTCTGATGAATCCACTACTACTGCATCAGGACTCTCAATAACCTGTTATGTATCATTTGTCATCATGCTAACTACTGGAGGACCTAGTACAACAAGAAACTCTCTACAGTCCTCCACTAAAGTGCTCATCTCATCTGTAACTACTGCACTCGTATCAAGGATGCATGTAACTACACCCTCATCACATCTACCATCCCTATCTGTGTAAGAACCCTTCCCAGGCTCTAACTGCTGAATTGTTGTTTCTTTGAATGTTTATGATTAATTATGTTTTTGCAAGGGTTTTAAATTAAAAAAACAAATAGATACAAATCTGAAAATACTGGAAAGATAATCTAACTATTGCTACAAATTTGTTATTCTTTAATATGCAACGCCAAGTACAAGAAGATGATCCTAGAATCCAAACATAAACAATGAGTTTTACAAGCATTAAAACCTAAATAGTTTCCAGAAGAAATTGCACTGAACCAGCCAATGTATTTTTAGCATGAATGGCGTCTTTCCCTTATTCCCAGCCACACCTGCAAGTCTCTGTAATGATGTAACCAACCAGCACTTGTACTCTGATCTCGATGTAGCTTATGAGCTTGTGTTGCAACTGCTGAAACCCTATGCTAAAGCGCAAATAGAATCTCTGAATGAGAGTCCCTTTGATTATCAAATTCACCAGGTATTTCACTAGCTCAAATGACGAACACACAGAAGAAACTACGTTCTCCAATGGCTAAAACTATCAAACCCTTCTCAGAGCTCAAGTGGAAACAATTTTTAATTCTTCAAATGAATAATGAGTGCCTTTTCAACTCACGCCAAGCCTTTTTATTTCTTCCAAGTCCAAAATTGCACCAAAAAGCAAGCTTGTGATTTTCTCCATATAATTCACTTTTAATGTAATAAACATTAAAATGACATTTAATTAATTAATTTGGACTTAGGACACACGCCCATAAATTAATATATAAACTTGGCCCCCTTTTATGAAGCCTAAACCCATCACTTAAGTGATTTAATATAAAGTTATATTATAACTTAATATTAAATCGTTATTCCTTCATTAAACACTCAGCCACTGAAAATGCAATAACTCCCTTGATATTGTGAATCTAGCTAAACTGCCTGAAACCAGAGTTGGTGAAATAATTCTCCATGTGACCAAAATGCATTTCCAAAAATAGTTGGGGTCCATCTCTATGGCTCAAAAATAAACCCAAATATAGAAACCTTTGCTAAAAATAGCAAAATCCGTATAACTGAGCCAAAAACAATCTCTTAAGCCAACTGAAAACATTGAGCTCTACCAATACTGAACCATCAGAAAGTCATACCTTCACTGTGCCTAAACAGACCCCCTATCCATGCCTACTAGCCTACAAGGGTCCACTAATAGGCTAATCACTCACTAGCATGATGTTGCTAGCTAGAAGGGGACATCACAGTCCGCCCTTCTTGAAATTACTTGTCCTCAAGCAATCTCAACTCTAGATGCTGTAAGATCTCCTCACTCTCCCATGTAGCATCCTCAACCGGCATATCCTTCCATTTCACGAAGTACTCCCTGATAGTGCGCCTCCTCAAGTTTCTCTCCCTATACTCCAAAATAGCCTTAGGCACTAAAACCAACTTTCCCTCATCATCCAAGGGTGGAAGCACTGTAGAAGGAACAATCTGGTGTCCAAACACCTTTTTGAGACGTGACACATGAAAAACATTATGGACTTTACTCTCTGCCGGCAAGTCCAACTCATACGCCACCTCTTCAACTCTCCTAATCACCCTGAAAGGTCCATAGTATCGTGGCTTCAGTTTCTCGGCACCACTCCTTTTAAGAGTGGACTAGCGGTAAGGCTGTAACATCAAGTATACCATATCCCCTACCTCAAAAATCTGCTCAATCCTCTTTTGATCCGCATACTACTTCTACTGATTCTATGCCTTAGTAACATTCTCCTTAAGAGCCTTTAAATGTCTTGGCTCTCTTGTAACAAGTCTCCAGCACTAGGCACTCTACTGTCACTCAGCAAAAGATCTATGAAATTGGGTGCCTCGTACCCATATAATGTCATGAACGGTGACATCTGAATAGACATGTGATAAGTGGAATTGTAGCAATACTCGCATAGATAAATCCACTTAACCCAAGCCTTCTATTGCCCTTCTATATAGTTCCCGAGGTATCCCTCCACCCATTTGTTGACTATCTTAGTTTGTCCATCTATCTGAGGATGGTAGCTAGTACTCGGAGTGAGCTATGTCCCACACAATCTAAATAACTCCTAGAAGTGACTCATAAACCTGTTGTCCCTGTCACTGACAATGCTCCAAGGTGAACCGTGCAACCTGAATACCTCTCTGAAGAATAAATGTGCTATCTGCGTAGCAGTGTATGTAGCAGTGATCAGGAAGAAGTGGGCAAACTTTGTAAGTCGATCAACAACAACATATATGTTAGCAATATAAGTTGTCATTAGTGTATTTCATCAAACCCATTCACACCAGTTGAGGATCACCGGTCGCTCACATTACTTAGATGACACCGGTAGATAAAGCACATAGTATATGCACCGGTCAACTAAGTAGTTAGATACACCGGTAGACTGAACCAAGTCCTCAGTATCGATCTTATTCAGCATCCAACGACAAACTGGTACTGATCTAACTAATAGTAAAATCCGGTCCAGTTTTTGTGGAACAGTTTGAGTTACAGTTTGAGTTAAGAGCCTGATTATGCAAGACATCCATTACTCTGATGCAAAGTTAACCGTTCAACTTGAGTTAGCTTTTAGTTCTACAGATGATCTCAAGATAAACTCTAGATCACAATGCACAGCTTTCGTGCGTTGCATATTTTATGGTCAAGTTTATTCTCTGGCAGTTCTATGAGTCAAGAGGATCACTCTTGTATAAATATTAGACATAGGATGCAAAGTAAGGTGTTGTTGTTGAGAAGTGAAAAATGCAAAGAGCAGAGGAAAGATATCTTCTGAGGAGTGTTACAGACACAAAGGTGAAGGTAGAAAAGAAGATCAATAGCCAGGTAAACAGGGGAAGGAATCAACAGGTATGATCTAATCAGACAATCAGTGTCATTATAGATCACTGTTTTTTGAAAGATATTTCATCATATACAAATCCCTATATTAGGGTGGACCTAATCGGTTCATTGTAAAAATCCCCTAACAGGGTAACATCTTGTCGATGTGCAAAGTCATGTAACTAGGTAGCTCCTAACAGGGTTTAGGTCTTAACAATTCTCTTATAAAATCCCTTAACCGAGTAGCACCTTAACCAGTGCTTTGTAAGCTCCTAACAGGGCGCCTTCATTTGGAACTAGTCAAGTTGTGAGCTCTGTCTCACCGTGGTTTTTTTCTCTCTAATCGAGGGTTTCCACGTACAAATATTTGTGTAGATCTGTGTGATTCAGTTTATGCTTGTAAATGACTGTTAACTTTCTACTTTGCATTCTATCATCTGTTTGCAAGTTTTAAACAGTAAGATTTAGTATTTATTGATTCACCCCCCCCCCCCAGTAACCGGTAAGATAACATCAATTGGTATCAGAGCCTTGTTCTCTACACAATAAAAGTTTAACAACTTGAGAAAAAGATCATGGAGGGTTATCGATACTAGAAACAGCTAGAGGAAGCCAATGAAATTATTGCCTCGCTGGAAAATAGACTAAGGAAGTCACTTGCAAAGAGAAAGGAGCTGGCTCTGCAACTAAATGAGAGCAATGAAACCATCGACGAACTCTCTGGGTAGAGTGGGTCTGATGAGGCCAAGGAAGCAGTCTCCAAGCTTACCGAAAAGAATCAGATTCTAACCGGTCAGATTATTGATCTCAAAAAGGAGCAAAAGTTAAATGCTCTAAGAATGACTGAATTGATTGAGCAGAAACGAAAAACTGAAAGTGAAAGGAACACCGCAGTCAAGACATCAACAGCTTTTGAAAAAGCAATGAACTGGGTAGAGGAAGCTGCAAGAGCCAATGAACTCCTCATTATGCAACTCCAAGAGGACTTGTTGATTGCCACCCAGGAAAATGCCAATATGCATAAAGCATGGCAGGTTAGAGATGAAGCATGCAAGAAGCTAGCAATCGAGATATATCAACTTAAGGAACAAATGAAAGTCCTTGAAAGAAGGAATGAAATGCTAAGAAGATACAATGAAAGCTTGGTCAAGCTCGATGAGCAACTCAATGCTCAACGAAGGCACAATGATCACACTGGTCTCAGTTTTACCGATGGAGTCAACAAAAGGAAGACACTAGCACAAAGAGGTAGGAAAAACTTTTACACCTCTTGTAAGCCTAGTGGAAAACCAGGTCATGACACTAAAAACTGTAGAAATGCACCAGTAAGAAACAACAGTTACTGTAAAAACTGTTACAAAAAGGGCCACAAGACCAACGAGTGCTGGTCCAATCCCTTATCCGGGTCCAACGCAAGTAAGGGAAGCTTCAAGGGATACTGTTGTGCCTGCAACAAATTTGGAGACAAGGCTGAAGAATGCAAATCAAAGACTATGGCATTTAGATCACCCAGACCGATATTCTCAAAAAAAGGTAGAAACCGGAATGCAACTAATCATCCAAATAAAGGGATGCATTGCAACAGAGAATCATGGAGGGAACCACCTAATCCAAGAGGGATGAATCCATGGAAAGCAACTGGTATAGTCTGCCATTACTGCAACAAAGTCGGTCACCTAGGTAAAAACTGCCGGAACTAGAACAGGAACAGAAACAAAGGATCGGACGGACCGGTTGTGAAGACCTTGAGTTCTGATAAAAAGAACAACAAAGACAAAGAAACCAACGAAGTAGTGAAGAAAATATGGTTTGTCAAGGAATCAAAGAACTCTGCCGAGGAGGCAACGAAGGCAAAATCATCATCACAAGATGGTGATATTTCTTCTGCAAGTTAAGTCTTCAAGGCCTAGAGGGAACCGGTAGTACAACTATCGTTCCCGATAGAACTGGTGAGTCTCATCTCACCCAGGCTACAAAACAAACTAGGAGGACATGAGGTGATCAACCGGGACATGCCAAATTGAAAAAGTCAAACTACCGGTTAGAAAAGGCGTCAAGAAAGGTTAGGTAAGGCATTTATTACTATAGTCGTTTAACAAATAGTTACCGTTTGGTAATTACCGTTATGCCCTATTCGTATAAAAGAAAAGAAGGTTAACTCTTTCACTTTTACCTTGCGATTTTATGTTATCTAATCTCTGCTTGAGCAAAATTCTTGCATCTCGATCATTGAGTAAGATTATCTGTCAAACCGATCTAATCATCGCAAAGCAACCAAGTTAGAACAATGGCATCCTCATCATACGAGGCAAAGCTTGTTCCTACAAATCAAACGGAGCGTAATCCTTTTGACATCTCGCCAAATCAAGACAGGGAGATCGACATGGCTGGCGCGCTCTCCTCAATACCTAAAGGAGTGCTTCTGACAGAAGATGTAACTACGTTTATTCACGCTAAGCAAGAAGAGCTAGGAGAAACGTACATACAGAATGAATATCGCTCGCTGTGCCCTGATGGTAATCATCCCAATGGCTACGCAAAGCTAGTATCATAGGGAATCATAAATGGAGTCTCGTATCCAGTCATCTTCAAACCTGAGTGGATTCGTATGGTAGTCAGTCGGGTGCATGATCCAAGATTTTGGCTTGTGAGAGGAATCTGCACTTCAATCAGGAAAGAAGATCTCTACAGGGTAACTGGGTTCTCCAATTAGGGAGAGGCGCTTACTCTGAGAACCATATCTAATGCAGTGGTGGCTAATCTGACAAAGTCCAAATCTGACAAGCGATTGATGACCGTAACTGACATTGAGGATCCAATTGTTTGGTTCGCATCAGCTGTAATCGGTTACAAAGTATATCAATCAAGTAACTTCAACAGCATATCGGGTGGAGACATACATGAAGCCTTCAGAATTGTTCATGATGACTATTATACACTAAATTTGCGCCTCTGATCTCAAGTTCTCGTAGTCTTGATAATCCAGTATCACATGGGACTCATCTCAAGGTTGTGGGACCTTTTGCTAACCGAGATGAGACCTCCAGGTTCTAGGCTAGTTCCTCTTGGATAGTCACCCAAATTTGCTCTTAACATGAAATGTAAACTTTTGAGAGAAAGGGATACGAGTGCATGAAAGGGAAATGACAGGAAAGCAAATCTACCTACTAGGTGATGCACCGAACTTGGGTTTGGATCTCAGTACAGAGGGATGAAACCAATGAAGAAATCAGGTCTAAGAGATTACAACTTACTAAATAGGCTTGCATAAGTATTTCATAGGAGGGTGTGAACAGGGACTCAACCTATGACCTGCAAACAAATATCCTTTTCTGCAACTAGGCGTAAGAATGAGACAAGGCTGCTAGGGGCTGTAGTATACCCACAAAACACCTAAATTAGATCAGACAGGAAACACACAAAATTGCAGAAAGCAAGAGGAATCAGGCAACCTGAGATATCATTGAAATCATTCATAAACTTTGATCCAATAAGAGACAAGCCAAACAAGGAAGGCATGAGGACAACGAAAATGTCACAGAATGCTTTGCAATATTTGAATTCATCAATGAAAACTTAGAAGATGTGGGAAACCAGAGAGTAGGAAAAACGCTACAGATAGTTTTCCAAGAAAAAGCCTTTTCTTTTTTACAAAATGTCAATTCTGAGCACTACAGGCTCCAAAAAGAGAATATATACATTCCTTGCACACAGGTAGGAACCAAACTTTTAGGGCTACATAGATTTTACAATATAATAATCAACCCTAAGCCAGTCGTGTCTGATCATAAATGTGTTCTGTAAATATCTCAACCGATTAGGTATCTTCTTTGCGTGACCATGCCTGAATGCGCAAAATCTGATCCCACGCAGAGACAAGAAACGACCCCTAACGGCCGCCCACACCTCTTTCATCATCCCCTCATAACTGTGCATGTCCTGCAACATCAATTCCTCAGCTACCTGTAGTTGCCAATGTTCACCTTGGAAGAAAGTCCGCCAAAACAAGCTACATCTATTTGACAAAGCAATGGTCGCATGATCGCACGAGCCGAAAGCCCTTCATGCGATCATGCGACAAGTTTGAAAACTGTCGCTCTTCGCCACAAAATGACACCTCGGGCCCACAAAATCTGTTATCTGTCAAGCTTCGCCGACCGCTAGCCACCCACTGCAGACTAGACACGCCACCAAACCGCAAGCCCACCGAAGCCCTACTGACCGCCAAGGGCTTGTCGCATGATTGCATGCGGCTAAGAGGTCGCATGAGATCATGCGAAAAGCTTTGGATGTTCACGCAATCCTAACCCCGGGTTCACCTCAGGTTCACATTTCCCCTTAGTCATGGGATCATTTGATCTTTTCTTAACCCCGGGTTACATCCAGCGACTAGGCAAAGTCCTCCAACTGCGCAACTGCGAACTAAGATTCCAATCGGACGGTGGGCCCAAGATCTCATACCTTTCAAACATTCCTTCCGATCATGCGCCAACCGTAGATCCTACTTCATCTTTAACCGCATAGCTAAGACCGCCAACATCTGGAGACCTAGCAACTAAAGGAAAGATAACCGCCCGCCGGGTCGCAGGATGTTAGGGACTTAACCGCCAGGAATGAGAGATTGCGCGAACACACAGTCGCCAGATCGCTGAATAGAGTTAACCGCCAGGCCCAAGCATGATGTTAACCTTTGACTTAACCCACTCACATCTAGAGACTTGGCGACAAAGGGATTCGCTAAATCTCACAATCCTTTGATTAACTAGGGGTAAACCCTGAGAACCCGCCACTAAAGCGATCACCAAGTCGCTGAATAACCTTCTTTACCTCTAATCTATCTGGCGACTACGCGAAACAAGCTAACTGTGCAACCGCGCTCTTTGCCAAGTCTAGAGGCCTTGCTAAATTATATGCGCTAGCTCGGCGAACAAAGAAACATCTACGGACACCGCCAAGTTAGAAGGAAAAGAAATGGCCTCCGCTAAACCTCCGCCAACAAAGCCCGGCCCCACAAAAAAAAAATGCCCCCTTTGAAAATGTCAACGGTCGCATGATCGCATGAGCTAAAAAGCCTTCATGCGATCATGCGACAACTCCTTTAAAATCTGCCTCTGCTGCCGTGCAAGACACTTGGGGCCCGCAAAAAACATCCAGCTGCCAAACCCTTTCCACGTGGCCCAACCGGAGCCGACCACACGGCTGGACCCACGACCACACCGCTTTGAAAAAAGTCAACGGTCGCATGATCGCATGAGCCGAAAGGCCTTCATGCGATCATGTGACAAACCTTTGAACCCATGTCGCTCTTCCACGCAAGACAAATGGGGCCCACAAGACCGCACTGCAAAACTTAACCCTGGTTTACCTCGGGTTTCAAACTCCCCTTGTCGCCAAGTCGCGTTATCTTTTTCTTAACCTCGGGCTCACCTAGTGACCATGCGAAACCCTTCAACCACGCAACCGCACTCCGCTTACCAACCTCTGGCCCACTCTGCCACATGGCATTCTGTTATTCATCCCAGTCGCTCGGTCATCAACACCTCGGCAACCCTCTGACAACGGACCCTCTGCAACGTCCAGATTCCCATCTAACGGCGGGCATAAGATCGCATGGCTGAAGAATATTCCCTACACACACGGGACCGCCGTTGGATCAATGCAGACTACCACCGAAACTGCTGATGGTTTGTCGCATGGTCGCATGGGCTCGGAAGAGCCCATGCGATCATGCGACCAAACGTAAAATGTTAGCCGCTGACCGCCGAATCCTGACCGCTTGATTGCTTACCGTTTGTCGCATGATTGCATGTGGCCAGGAAGGCCCATGCGATCATGCGACCAACTGCGTGATGCCAACCGATGACCGTTGGCCGCTGGGGTTGACCGCTTGTCTTGACTGCCGAACCTTTGCATCAACAGTTGTCATATGATCTCATGGGATCAGAAGATCCCATGCGATCATGCAACAGCCGTTAGATCTTCCGCACTGGCACGGCCTTAGGCACCGGGACCCACCTGATTGGAGTTGCGTGCTTAGGGTGGAAAACACAGACAGTGTCGAAAACACATAGGGTTTTCGAGTAAAGGTCGAAAACACACCAAATTTTTAGAGCTGAGAGGTCGAAAACACACCGAACTTTCGGACCAAAAGGCAGAAACATCTCAAGCCTGCAGAGAGGAAGTCGAAAACACACTGGGTTTTTGACACTTGAGCATTTCACTGGAAAACAGGACTGGCCGAAAATGAACGAGAGGGAAATCTGGGCAACATTTTGGCGACCTCTGTGGGATGTCAGCCTGCTAGACATTTAGACCAGTTGCCATGAAGCAATCCATTAGGCATGGGGTCATCTCTTTATTTGAACACAAAGACTTTGACAAAGAGAAAACTGAACCAGCAAGACAAACCTGTGCACGTGCACTTCTTGGGAAATAGGGAAAAATTAAACTAGAAAGCTGGAAGAAAGCAGGAAAAATATTTACAAGGATTTACAAGGACCTACAGAGAGGGATTAACCTCAAAGCAAGGCTTCAAGTGGAAACCAATCACTGAGATTGGCAGGGCAGCTCCTTCAAGGGTTGAAAGCTGAAAAGCATTAGCTCCTCTGCACTCCGTTATAACAAATGGTCCACCCCAAAAGGAATCAAACTTTGTGTGCTTGTCAGGTTTTGACCTGAACTCATCCCATTTGAGAACTACATCTCCGACTTTGAAGTTTCTGACCCTGGCTCTTTTATCAAAGATTCTCTTTGTTTGACTCTGATGGAATGCCATATCCTGCATTGATTTATCTCTGAGCTCTTCTAGCTCCATCAACTGGGCATATCTAATTCGCATAGGATCACTTTCTTCAAACAAGGCATATTGAGTGGCCAAGTCCAAGGCTGGTAATTCAGTTGAAATAGATAACTTGGCCTCTCTACCATACACCAACATGTATGGGGAATTACCAATGATTTTCTTTGGAGTAATTCTATCTAACCACAAGGCAAATCTTAATTTAGTATGCCAGTCCCTCTAACTGTCTTGCAGGGTCCTTTTGATTATTCTAATTAGATTCTTATTTGTTGATTTTGCCAAACCATTCCCCTGAGGATAGTAATTGGAACTTGTATTCAGATAGATGCCCTTCTTGACTGCCCACTCTGAGACTTTGAGGCCTGTAAATGCTAATGCATTGTCTGAAACTATAGAATCTGGAATGCCAAATCTATGAATGATGTCATCATAAAAACTTAAAACAGCACTCTCATTGGCTTCTTTAAAAGCAACTGCCTCTGTCCACCTAGTGAAATAATCGGTTGCAGTGATTATCCACTTGTGTCCTGCACTAGATGGAGGGTTAATCATGCCAATGAAATCTATACCCTACTTCATGAAGGGCTGCTCTGTTTTGACTGGCTGTAGGGGCAGAGTTGCAAATCTTTCTTTCCCTGCAAAAATAGCACATTTGACGCATCTCCTAACATAATCATGACTATCTTTGAAGATAGATGGCCAATAATATCCAGCCCTCATGATCTTAAAAGCTATAGTCCTAGGAGAGAAATGGCCACCAGAAGCTCCATCATGAAACTCAAATAAGACATCTGCAACCCTTTCTGAATCTATGCATCTTAGAAGGACACCATTGTGATCCTTTCTGAAAAGAATTTCATCTATCAGCACAAAAGGAACAGATTGTAACCTGTAATACCTCCTTTTTGCTGAATCTAGGCCTGCAGGACATTGTCCTGTCTTCAAATAATTGATCATATTAGGCAACCAGCTAGCTGGCTTGGCTTGCTCTCCTGTAGAATGCACCACCAAAGATGCATCTATATAATCCAATTTCTTTGAACTTCCGTCTTCTGCTAGATGCTCACAAAGACCTCTTCCTCTAACCAGCTTGGTAATTTGAATATCTATGTCATATTCCATCACCTTAGTGATCCAAACAGCTCTTTTTTCATTTAGGTCCTTAGAAAGCAAAAATTCCTTGACACTTGGATGAGTAACCATCAAATGCACCTTGCTATGAGTCAACAAATGTCTGAATTTTTTGAGGCTCTTTACCACAGCAAGAACATGCTTTTCTACAAAAGAGTATCTTTGTTCATACTCTTCTAAACCCTTGCTAAAGAAAGCAATAGGCTGCTCCAATCCTTCAGCATTTTCTTGAGTCAACATTGCAGATAAAGCATCATGACCCCCATAAGCATAAAGGATAAAATCCTTACTGAAATTTGGGTTTAGGAGAGTAGGAGCTTCTGTTAAGGCTTCTTTAATAGCTTGGAAGTTAACTTTTCCTTCTTTGGTCCAACTGAAAGCTGAACCTTTCCTCAACATGGCTGTCAAAGGCTTGAGTAACTCTGCAATGTTAGGCAAGAATCTCCTAACAAAGTTAATCTTTTCTATGAAAGATTGGAGACTTTTCTTGTGATGTGGTAACGGTAGTTCTAAGATGGCTGCAATTCTCTCAGGATCCACTATAATTCCTTCTTTGGATACTACATATCCCAATAGTTTTCCTTCATGAACTGCAAACACACATTTCTTGGGATTAAAGGATATCCCAAATTCTCTGCATCTTTCAAAAATCTGTGTCAAATGCCTGATGTGGTTTACTGCATGCTTTGAGTAGACAGTTATGTCATCTAGGTAGACCAGCACAAACTTGTACATGAGGCCTTTAAAGGCCATATCCATTGCCTTTTGAAATGTAGCGCCTGCATTTGACAAACCAAAGGGCATCTTCTGATATGCCATGGTTCCCCATTTGGTTGTAAATGTGGTCTTATATTGATCCTCTTCTTTCACTAAGATTTGATTGTATCCTAAATAGCCATCCAACAATGAGAATCTCTCAGATCCAGAGACACATTGCAGAATTTGTTCCATAGAGGGTAGTGGATGGCGGTATTTTAATGAGGCTCTGTTCAAATCCCTGAAATCAACACATAACCTCAGCTCCCCATTCTTTTTCTGACAGGAACAAGGTTGGAAACCCAACTAGTATGTTTGATGGGATAGATGATGCCAATTTCTATTAGTTTGAGTACTTCTTTATGCATGAGTGGTTCAAGCTTGGGATTAACAGACCTTTGCTTTTGCCTTACTGGTTTAGCATTAGGCTCCAATTCAATAGTGTGCTGAGCAAGGGTAGGATCAAAACCCTTGAGGTCTTCATACCCCCATGCAAAAACATCACTGAATTCTCTGAACAATTTAGTGTAAGCTTGCTTTTCTGAATTAGTGTTTACTTTTCCAAATTGTAGGCTCTTACCTGGCTCCAGCTCTAATTCAGCACAATATTCCTGTTGGACTACCAGGCCAGCTTTATTTTTCTTGACTTCATCATCCTTGTTGAAGATAGTCTCTAAAGTGACAAGACCTTTAGGCATCTTATTAGATCTAAGTTGTATCACTTGATCACCATAGTTCTGTGATAATCTCTTTTGATTGTGCCTTGAAAAGACATCTTCAAACAAGAACTGCAGAATTTGTTCATCGTTGTCAAACACTTGCCAACTAATATTATTATCAGGAATTGAAGGTCTGACGATAATCTTGATGTGCTACTGATCTGCCTCTTTTGAAATGCTATTGGGAATGTCAAACTGAGATCCAATAGCAGCTAACCTATCAGCACTTTGATTTAATTTTCTAGGGATAGCAACGATATTGAAAGCATGGAAATCTTCAATTGCATCCCAAACTCTATGTTTGTATGCTTTCATGACATCATTTTTGGTTGCACTCGTCCCTCTTACTTGGCTGACAACAAGTTCACTGTCACCATATACTTTTAATGCTTTAAGCCCTCTTTTTTTAGCTCATTCTAGTCCATTGACCAGACTTTCATACTCGGTAGTGTTGTTGGTGCAGGAAAAACTGAATCTGAAGGCAGTATAATACCTCTCTCCTTTTGGGGACACTAGCATAGCACCTCCACTAGAACCATGTCTACTCCTAGCTCCATCAAAAAACAGCTCCCAGACCTGACTATCCCGATCATCTGAATCAGTGCATTCTTTGAGAAGGCTTGGTTCTATGGCCCCACTTTCTTGAATCAGATAACTCCCCAAACCAAAATCCCAAACAAGACTCTCTTGGATCTCTGAGGTTCTTTCATCTACGAGAATATCGGGGATACTCTCTATTTTTGTGCTTGCTTCACTAATGGTTGGGAAATCATTGTCATCAAATATAGGACAATTAGTATTGATGGAATTAGACACATGGCTCTATATGATGTATTGCTAAGGCTTCTGATTTAATGGTGACTTTGGTACCATACCTTGTATGAAAGAGCATGTGAGACCAGTCGGAAGAAAGATAACCTCCTATCTTGGCTGTGAACTCTCTTGAGAGACATATGGCAAATAATGCAGGAAGATCTATGATATATATGTCAAGGAGAATGGAAAAATTAGGACTAGCATGGAGAATTAAACTGGTGTCCTTGGCCACACCTATAGTACTGACTGAGGATCCATCAAGTTGTGTAACCTTCTTTTGGAAGGGTTCATATTTAAGTCCTAATTGATCAGCCACTTTCTTGGGCATTACAGTGCTAGTAGCTCCACTATCTACCATACAATTATGCACTAAAGATTTCCCAATAATTAAAGATACGTAAAAGGGAGGTGACTTTAAATTCCTACCTTGCATGGTATTGGCCTTGGAGTTGCTAGTTGGAGTCTCCTTTTCTTGATCAGTGTTGACCAACACTGGTTTTGCAATTTCTTTTGCAGGTTGAGGATTTGCTGCCTCTCTCATGGCCTTCTCCAAAATTTTAGGTTGTCCTGGAATAGACAAAGAGTCCCACATAGACATGGTGACATTCACCTTCTTCATGTTGTCTACAATGTTATAAGGTGCCACAGTGTGTCCCCTTTGTTGTGCTTTTACCATGATGAGTTCAGCTTCTTTTGGAACTTGGCCTTCTTTGCTTGTGACGACAGGGGCTTCCTTGGATGTGATAGGGGCAACTTGCTGCAGTGGCTCTACAGATGTAGTGGCCTTAGTACCAGAATCTGTTCTCTCCATGTCTTGGGCTCTTCTCTTTGCTCTTGTGTAGGCAACAAAAGCAGCTTCATCGTTGACTCCATTGAAATCCGGTTGCTCCCAATTGAAAAGAGCAGTCTCATTCTCTTGTGTTTCTTGCTGAGGAGCTGTCCCACTAGAAGGAGCTTCTGTTTGAGCTTGTGAAGCATTTTGAACCATTAGTGCTTGGTTCATCCATCCATTAGAACACGTAGCCTGATTGTGGGGCTGATTGCAAGGAAAACACCATTCATTATCCATGGCCATATTGTTTTGACTAGGAACCATATCCCTGACTGGATTTACAGAATTAAGAGGTGCAGGGTTATATGGTTGGAATGGCCTTTGACTAAAATTTTGTCTTTGCCCTTGATAGCCTCCTTCGTATGGTGGCCTATTTTGTTGATAAGGTTGTCCTTGATTTTGGTATTGCTGATTAGGACTTTGGCCTTGTGATTGGAAGGGTGGCCTGATGCCTTGGTTTTGTTTCTTCAAGTTTGTGACCTCTTTGGTTAGAGTCTGCAGCAAGTTTGTCATTTCTTGCATACTAGTTTGCTGACTACTTTTCACCTCTTGCAACTCTTGGGAGAAATTTGTTGCAGCATGTTCCTGACCACTGGTACTAGCTTAAGGTGCTGAAATTGTGGGAATAGGGGTAAATGGGGGTACTTGTGCAGGTGCAATGCATTGAAGACTAGGGAAAATAGGCATGGGAGGTCTTCTCTGTATCATGCCTGCTTGGATCAAACAATTTTCAGCCCTGACAGCAATGTCAAAAGCTTGGGGTAAAGTGGTACCACCCATAGACTGGATCATGACAGAAATTTGGCTATTTAGACTTTGCAAGTAGTACAGGAAAGCATGGTCAACTGATGGCCTTACAAAGACTGGAATTCTATTCCATGTTTTAAGGAACTTACTATTATAATCTGTCATTTGCTCTTGAGGGTCTCTCTTTATAGTTGTTAATTGCTCAACCAGAGACAAATTATCTGATTTATCCTCAAAATGTTTGCTTAATGCATCCCCTAATTCATCCCATGAAGTAATAGAACCAACAGTTAAAGTTCTAAACCACTCTAGAGCCTTACCTTTCAGAGATGCTGCTAATAATTTGGTGGCCACATCCTCTTGAGTAATGTTGTGTATGCTGCAAATGGTGGTCACATCTCTTATGTGCTCAAAGGCTGTTGTCTGTCCCTCCCCTGTGAAATCAGGTATACTCTTTAATGCCACCAAGGGCACATCATGATGCACTGCAAAATTTAATGGGCTCCCCTGATTGAAAGGTGCAAAGGCGAAATTTCTAGCCATTGTGGGAGGTGTAACCTGAGGATTAACAGCTATATGAGCTGTATTTGCTAGACTTGGATTTTCTTCCTCTTCTAGATCTCTGGTCAGAGATTTGCCTCTTCTTCTGAAATGAAAGAGGAAAGGTCTCCTCTCTGAAGTATCAGGAGGTGTAGATTGGACTCTTCTTGCAGAAGATTCTCTCTGAGTTGACCTGCCTTTGTAGCTTCTTTTCAAGGGCAACTCTGAAAATTCAGCAGGCTTTGAGCTTCTAGTCTCTATCTTTCTCATAAACCTTAGACAAGGTTGGCCTGAATCTTTGAAACCAGTGGAGTCGCCAGATATGCTTGATAGAACAACCTCTAAAGGTCTGTATTATGCAATCTGCATATCAGAGATAACACAATCTTCAACAAATGAACTTCTTTGCTGTCTCACCGGGCATGCCAGAAATGTTATACACTGAATTTGCGCCTCTGATCTCAAGCTCTCGTAGTCTTGATAATCCAGTATAACATGGGACTCATCTCAAGGTTGTGGGACCTTTTGCTAACTGAGATGAGACCTCCAGGTTCTAGGCTGGTTCCTCTTGGATAGTCATCCAGATTTACTCTTAACATGAAATGTAAACTTTTGAGGGAAAGGAATAGAAGGAGTGCATGAAAGGGAAATAATAGGAAAGCAAATCTACCTACTAGGTGATGCACCGAACTTGGGTTTGGATCTCAGTATAGAGGGATGAAACCAATGAAGAAATCAGGTCCAAGAGATTACAACTTACTAAATAGGCTTGCATAAGTATTTCATAGGAGGGTGTGAACAGGGGACTCAACCTATGACCTGCAAACAAACATCCTTTTCTGCAACTAAGTGTAGGAATGAGACAAGGCTGCTAGGGGTTGTAGTATACCCACAAAACACCTAAATCAGATCAGACACAGGAAACACACAAAATTGCAGAAAGCAAGAGGAATCAGGCAACCTGAGATATCATTGAAATCATTCATAAACTTTGATCCAATAAGAGACAAGCCAAACAAGGAAGGCATGAGGACAACGAAAATGTCACAGAATGCTTTGCAATATTTGAATTCATCAATGAAAACTTACAAGATGTGGGAAACCAGAGAGTAGGAAAAATGCTACAGATAGTTTTCCAATAAAAAGCCTTTTCTTTTTTACAAAATGTCAATTCTGAGCACTACAGGCTCCAAAAAGAGAATATATACATTCCCTGCACGCAGGCAGGAACCAAACTTTTAGGGCTACATAGATTTTACAATATAATAATCAACCCTAAGCCAGTCATGTCTGATCATAAATGTGTTCTGTAAATATCTCAACCGATCAAGTATCTTCTTTGCGTGCCCATGCCTGAATGCGCAAAATCTGATCCCACGCAGAGACAAGAAATGACCCCTAACGGCCGCCCACACCTCTTTCATCATCCCCTCATAACTGTGCGTGTCCTGCAACATCAATTCCTCAGCTACCTGTAGTTGCCAATGTTCACCTTGGAAGAAAGTCCGCCAAAACAGGCTACATCTATTTGACAAAGCAATGGTCGAATGATCGCATGAGCCGAAAGGCCTTCATGCGATCATGTGACAAGTTTGAAAACTGTCGCTCTTCACCACAAAATGACACCTCGGGCCCACAAAATCCGCCATCTGTCAAGCTTCGCCGACCGCTAGCCACCCACTGCAGACTGGACACGTCACCAAACCGCAAGCCCACCGAAGCCCTGTTGACCACCAGGGGCTTGTCGCATGATCGCATGCGGCTAAGAGGCCGCATGAGATCATGCGAAAAGCTTTGGATGTTCACGCAATCCTAACCCCGGGTTCACCTCAGGTTCACATTTCCCCTTAGTTGCGGGATTGTTTGATCTTTTCTTAACCCCGGGCTACATCCAGCGACTACACAAAGTCCTCCAATTGCGCAACCGCGAACTGAGACTCCAATCGGACGGTGGGCCCAAGATCTCATACCTTTCAAACATTCCTTCCGATCATGTGCCAGCCGTAGATCCTACTTCATCTTTAACCGCATAGTTGAGACCGCCAACATCTGGAGACCTAGCGACTAAAGGAAAGATAACCGCCCGCCGGGTCACAGGATGTTAGGGACTTAACCGCCAGGAATGAGATTGCGTGAACACACAGTTGCCAGATCGCTGAATAGAGTTAACCGCCAGGCCCAAGCATGACGTTAACCTTTGACTTAACCCACTCACATCTAGAGACTTGGCGACAAAGGGATTCGCTAAATCTCACAATCCTTTGATTAACTAGGGGTAAACCCTAAGAACCCGCCACTAAAGCAATCGCCAAGTCGCTGAATAACCTTCTTTACCTTTGATCTATCTGGCGACTACGCGAAACAAGCTAACTGCACAACTACGCTCTTTGCCAAGTCTGGTGGCCTTGCTAAATTATATCCGCCAGCTCGGCGAACAAAGAAACCTCTACTGACACCGCCAAGTTAGAAGGAAAAGAAATGGCCTCCGCTAAACCTCCGCCACCAAAGTCCGGCCCCACAAAAAAAAAATGCCCCCTTTGAAAATGTCAACGGTCGCATGATCGCATGAGCTAAAAAGCCTTCATGCGATCATGCGACAACTCCTTTAAAATCTGCCTCTACTGCCGTGCAAGACACCTGGGGCCCGCAAAAAACATCCACCTGCCAAACCCTTTCCACATGGCCCAACCGGAGCCGACCACACGGCTGGACCCACGACCACACCGCTTTGAAAAAAGTCAGCGGTCGCATGATCGCATGAGCCGAAAGGCCTTCATGCGATCATGCGACAAACCTTTGAACCCATGTCGCTCTTCCACGCAAGACAAATGGGGCCCGCAAGACCGCATTGCAAAACTTAACCCTGGTTTACCTCAGGTTTCAAACTCCCCTTGTCGCCAAGTCGCGTTATCTTTTTCTTAACCTCGGGCTCACCTGGCGACCATGCGAAACCCTTCAACCGCGCAACCGCGCTCCGCTTACCAACCTCTGACCCACTCTACCACATGGCATTCTGTTATTCATCCCAGTCGCTCGGTCATCAACACCTCGGCAACCTTCTGACAACGGACCCACTGCAACATCCAAATTTCCATCTAACGGCGGGCGTCTGATCGCATGGCCGAGGAATATTCCCTACGCACACGCGACCACCGTTGGATCAATGCAGACTGCCACCGAAACCGCTGATGGTTTGTCGCATGATCGCATGGGCTCGGAAGAGCCCATGCGATCATGCGACCAACTGTAAAATGTTAGCCGCTGACCACCGAATCCTGACCGCTTGATTGCTTACCGTTTGTCGCATGATCGCATGCGGCCAAGAAGGCCCATGCGATCATGCGACCAACTGCGTGATGCCAACCAATGACCGTTGGCCGCTGGGGTTGACCGCTTGTCTTGACTGTCGATCCTTTGCATCAACGGTTGTCGTATGATCTCATGGGATCGGAAGATCCCATGCGATCATGCGACAGCCGTCGGATCTTCCGCACTGGGACGGCCTTAGGCACCGAGACCTGCCTGATCAGAGTTGCGCGCTTAGGGTGGAAAACACAGACGGTGTCGAAAACACACAGGGTTTTTGAGTAAAGGTCGAAAACACACCAAATTTTCAGAGCTGAGAGGTCGAAAACACACCGAACTTTCGAACCAAAAGGTAGAAACATCCCGAGCCTGCAGAGAGGAAGTTGAAAACACACTGGGTTTTCGACACTTGAGCATTTCACTAGAAAACAGGACTGTGGCCGAAAATGAACGAGAGGGAAATCTGGACAACAATGACGCTCAATATGATATATGCAAAATGCTAAGAGGACAAATCTTTGAAAACATGAAGAAGCTGGGCATTGTCAAGAAGAAGTCACTGAAATTTGGAACACTCTTGGTATGTCTTCACTTCTACTATTCTAACTTCTTTCCTAGTAAAGGAAAAGTAACGTGGGCAATAGATCGACCGGTCATGATGCAAATCAGCGACATGGCTAACGAACTGGGAGACCAGTTTGAGAAGGAAATGACCAATTACTTCAATGCATTTCAACTAAAAATGTATGGTAGAGAAAGAAGCCCATCCACTATTGTTGAAAAATACAAAAAGGAGGTATGTTTTTTGGTGTCTACTGACTCCTGCATCATTCAAGCAGTAGAACGAAGAACCGAGTATGCACCTGAGTTTGGATACGAAATCACAGCCAAGTTTGCAATGATGTATGTGGAGGCCCTGGAAAAAGAAAATCTGGATCTCCCTGCTCAACGGTTTGGAACCTATGAGGAGATACTAAAGAAATTAGAGAAGGCGCCAATCAAGAATGTTTATGTAAAGAGATCGCCAACACCAAAGAAGAAACTAGAAATTGCACCACCAAAGGCACAGAAGAAGAAAGCTCAACCGGAGCCAATCCCACAGGAGCAAGAAGCAGAGGAAACCGATTCAGAGGATACAGTTCCGCTCAGCGAAAGAAAGAAGAGGACCGGCAAGCAAGCAAAGGTGGATCCACCAAGAAAAGGAAAACCAACGATAGATGAATTTGTAACCGGACTGAAGGAAACTGGAGGGATGGCTAATGTCAACAGAAGATACACTTTAGCTAATGATGAAGACCAAAGGAAAATTGAAGAGGCTATCGTTGTATGCCTGCACAAGTTCAATCTAAGCCCTTCTGAGCTTCAGAAGGTACTACCTAAGGATCTGTTAAATATCCTTCAAGGCAGGTGGAAAGCTTCAATGGAAAAGAAAAAGAGCTAAAGATTCAAGCTCTGCTAGAAGTGCAAAATCATCTTACTCTGGAAGAAGCGAGTCAACAAGCTGAACTAAACCAGCAGAATTTTCTGATAAAGAAAAGAACAAACCTCTTGTTGATTGGAGAAACCGAGAAAGTCCATACTGAAGGAGTAGCCATCTAGAACAACCTACTTCAGACACAGCAAAAAGCAGAGGAAGAATGCCAAAAGGCAACAACTCCACCGGTTCATGACACCGGAAAAGGTAAAGGAGTATTCGGAGTAGACAAACTAGTCATCGTTGACATTACTGATGAACTGACAAATCCTACCCTTCTTGTATCTCTAGAAAAAGGTAAGGCTCGCACCATGACTGTTAATGACATTGTAGCTGAAATTACCAATTTTGGAGAAATAGATAATGCTACCAAATGGTATAGCGTGTTAGCTAAGGAAGACAAACAGGCAATAGAAGATGCTATTGTTGAAAGTCTTCTAGATTTCATGAAAACACCCAGGGATTATAGAGGTAAGTTTCCTCTCGAATTGAATGGCAAGCTTCAGGAAAAATGGAGAACCGGTCTGGAGAGAAACTCTCAAATCAATTAAGAAGCACTAGAGAAAGCTAGACCTGGCTTGATAAAAGTGTCACACTTCTTTTAGGCGTTGCATCCATGAATCTAGACACAAATTACAGAGTCACCAAGATTCTCAATGGTTATGAGAATGAAGTTTTTAAAGAGACCTTGGATTTCTGGGAGCAGTATGATTTCCATACCCTTGAAGAAATAGGTCCTCAGGATCACACCACTACAATTGTGGATCCACCTGTTCAGTTTACTGCAACTCAGACTCCGATATCTGATGAGCAGGAAGTCCCCACAGAAAAGTTCACTTCTAGTGAACCGGTTGTATTGGGACAGACTTCTGTCAATGTTCCCACTGACAGATCAGATAAAGGAGGTGAAGGGATCACTACAAATTATCCATCAAAAGAACCCTCTCAACAAGAAGATGCTATGCCCAAGATAAACGTTCAGTCATCAGAAGCGGAACCAGAAGAGGGAAGCAAGATAGACGAACAAGATGCAAGCGAACATGAGCAAGCTCCAAAGGCTCAAGAATTAAAAAAAGGAAAGGAACTAGAAAATATTGCCAGCTCCTCTAAACGAAAGATCTCATTATCTGAAGAATCTGAAGCAAAAAGGGGCAAAACAACTGAGAGGATAGTTGACATTAGCAAAATGTCAACAAGACAGCTGAAAGAGCTCACTAGAAGAAAACAGGATATGGTTCTGAATAAAGTAAAAGATATCTTGTATCACTTTGTGCCGGATGCTGATATTGATGAAGATGAACCGGTCATCGACCAGCTGGAAGTGCTGATGGCAACCATTGGTGAAGATCTGATTGATCCAGAAACAGTGGCTATTGAACACTATGCGCAGAAAAGGGTAGAGCTTCTTCACAAGCAAGTTGCAAATATTAAAGCCATTCTGCTAAATAATCTAAATGTTCTTCAACAACAGATACAAGTTGCAGAAAATTTGTTAAGCAAAACTTCAAATTTTGAGATTTTCTTGACTAACTTAACTGACAAAGCTACAAAGACCTCAGAAGACATAAGAGCTTTGTCCAGCCAATTTGACATCAAGACCAAAAGAGCCACAACTTTCAGTAGAGAAATGGCTAGTCTTACTCTAGTCCTCAGAAAGGCTTCAGAAGAAAAGAACAAACGGATTCAAGACATCATTGGATTCTTGATGTTTTTGGCCCCAACCCTTGATTTCATGCACCAGACAGCTACATCAACTGATGTTCTGGTCAATGAACCAAACTACAAAACTGTCGATGATATGGAAAACATCATTATATCTCTCAAGGCTGCCCAACAAAATATTAAACATGTAACCGGTCAATGGGCACCGTTTCTACACTCTGCCAAGAACATCTATAAGGATATCTTCACACAGCTTCAAATGTGAAGGAAGCCATAACCTTTTGTCTTATGGAGGCAAAAAGGGGAAGCTATTTGTAATAAAAACAACCAAAGGACTCAGTCAGGGGAAGTACTCAATCAGGGGAAGTTTCGGGCAGGAGTAGAGCATTCAATCAGGCAAGACAGCAAGGGCAGTATTCTATCTCTCTGACCAAGGTTTGAATAGCTATTGTATGAATGGTTTTGTTTATTTTGCCACCAATGACAAAGGGGAAGATTGTTAGCAATATAAGTTGTCATTAGTGTATTTCATCAAACCCATTCACACCGGTTGAGGATCACCGGTCGCATTCATTACTTAGATGACACCGGTAGATAAAGCACATAGTATATGCACCGGTCAACTAAGTAGTTAGATACACCGGTAGACTGAACCAAGTCCTCAATATCGATCTTATTCAGCATCCAATGAAAAACCGGTACTGATCTAACTGATAGTAAAATCCAGTCTAATTTTTGTGGAACAGTTTGAGTTACAGTTCGAGTTAAGAGCCTGATTATGCGAGACATCCATTACTCTGATGCAAAGTTAATCGTTCAACTTGAGTTAGCTTTTAGTTCTACAGATGATCTCAAGATAAACTCTAGATCACAACACACAGCTTTCGTGTGTTGCATATTTTATGGTCAAGTTTATTCCCCGACGGTTCTACGAGTCAAGAGGATCACTCTTGTATAAATATTAGACATAGGACGCAAAGTAAGGTGCTATTGTTGAGAAGTGAAAAACGCAAAAAGCAGAGGAAAGATATCTTCTGAGGAGTGTTACAGACACAAAGGTGAAGGTAGAAAAGAAGATCAACAACCAGGCAAACAGGGGAAGGAATCAATAGGTATGATCTAATTAGACAATCAGTGTCATTATAGATCACTATTTTTTGAAAGATATTTCATCATATACAAATCCCTATATTAGGGTGGACCTAATCGGTTCGTTGTAAAAATTTTCTAATAGGGTAACATCTTGTCGATGTGCAAAGTCCTATAACCAGGCAGCTCCTAACAGGGTTTAGATCTTAACAGATCTCTTGTAAAATCCCTTAACCGGGTAGCACCTTAACCAGTGCTTTGTAAGCTCCTAACAGGGTGCCTTCATTTGGAACTAGTGAAGTTGTGAGCTCTGTCTCACCGTGGTTTTTTTGTCTCTAACTGAGGGTTTCCACGTACAAATATTTGTGTAGATCTGTGTGATTCAGTTTATGCTTGTAAATGACTGTTAACTTTCTACTTTGCATTCTATCATCTATTTGCAAGTTTTAAACAGTAAGATTTAGTATTTACTAATTCACCCCCCCCCCCCCCCCTCAGTAACTGGTAAGATAACATCAATATATATAGTCTCTTCCCTGGGCTCTCGGCAGTCCTGTGATGAAGTCCATGGACAAACACTCCCACTTCCTATCAGGAATCGGAAGTGGTGGAAGTAAACCGGCTAGATAAGAGTGCCCCTGTTTATTCTGCTGGCAAGTAGGACACTCTCTAACATACTGTAACACCTCAGCCTTGAGCCCTTTCCAAGAAAAACACTCACGAATATGTCGGTAGGTTTTATAAAACCTTGGATGTCCCGCCATAGGTGAGTCGTGATATACTCTCAAAACCATCCTCCTCACCTCTGACCCTGGCACCAAATAAATGCACCCTTTGTAAATGATAAGCTCATTCACAAGCGTGTAATCACTATCCTGAACCAACCCATCAATGAACCCTAATGCCCATGTATCCTTTGCATACTCTGCAAAGATCAAATGCCTCCAGTCCTCTCATATATCTGTCATCATGCTCAAGTGGGGTCTTCGTGACAAGGCATCTACTACTACATTCTGTGTCCACTTGAAATAGGTAATATCAAAGTCATATGCCTGTAATTTACTTACCCATTTTTGTTGCATGTTATTAAGATCTCGCTGCTCCAGGAAATATTTCAAACTATTGTGGTCCATTTTTATGCTGAATTTTCTGCCCACCAAATACTACCTGAATTTGGCCAAAGCATGCATTATGGCCAACATTTCCTTATCATAAATGTTGAAGCTCCTCTTAGGCCCCTTGAGCTTCCTACTCTCATACACAATTGGGTGCTTGTCCTACATAAGCACCGCTCCAACGCCCTCGCCAGATGCATCACAATGAAGCTCAAATGGTTTACTGAAATCTGGTAGTGCTAATAATGGACAAGAAGTCATCAACTCATTGAATTTATCAAAACACTCATGTGCCTTAAGAGTCCACAAGAAAGCCCCCTTCCTCATCAAATTCGTCAAGGGTGTTGTATGCCTGGAATATCGACTAACAAACCTCCTGTAGAACCCACACAACCCCAAAAATCCCCTCAACTGTGTCAGGTTCACTGGAGAAGGCCACTCAACAATAGCAAGGATCTTTTTCAGGATCCATGCGTACTCCATGTGCACTGATAATGTGACCCAGATATAATAACTCTGATAACCCCAAATCACATTTGGATTCCTTTGCATACAAGGATTTCGTTCTCAGAATGCTCAACACAGTGTCTAAGTGCCGCACATGCCCATCCCATGTCCTACTATAAACCAGGATGTCATAAAAGAAGACTAACACAAGTTTCCTCAACTGAGGTTGAAAACCCCTGTTCATTGTGGAGTGAAAAGTAGCTGGAAAATTAGTTAGCCCAAATGGCATAACTACAAACTCAAAATGGCCACAATGACACCGAAATGTCGTCTTCTCTATATCCTGCTCTTTGACTCGAATCTGATGATAGCCTGATCTCAAATCAATTTTGGGGAAGAAGCATGCTCCATGTAACTCATCTAATAACTCATCAATCCGTGGTATGGGGTACTTGTTTTTTATAGTCTTCCTGTTTAGGACCCTGTAATCTATGCACATCCTAAGAGTACCATCCTTCTTCTTCACCAAAACCACAGAAGAAGCAAAAAGAGACTTACTTAGTCTAATGTGCCCCATAGCAAGTAGTTCCTTGATAGTTTTCTCAATCTCTTTGGATGTCTATAGGGTGTGATCATGATGGGTTTAGTACCCTCCTCTAACTCAATAATATGCTCAATACCTCTATCTAGAGGACTACCTGGTGGTATGTCACTGAAAACTTTGTAGTGCTTGATTCTCAGTTCCTGTATGTCCAGATGGTATTGGGATGCTTGCTGCCCCTGTGATGGCATCAATGTTCAACGGGCTGCCCACTCAACCTGGTCATGACACAACAAGCTCTCCAGGCGCCTGCAAGACATCATCCTAAACTCACTGTCTCGGATGGCCGTAAGAATGTGGGTTTTACCATTAATCTGAAATTTCATCACCATTTCTCTCAAATTGAGAGTGAACTCTCCAATATCATGTAGCCAAGTCATGCCAAGAACTAAATCATGTCACCCATGTTAACCACATAGAATTCAGCGTTGAATTCAAAGTTATTAATTTTCAATGGCAAACCTATAATCTTTTTATCACATTTGAGGACATAGCCATCCACTACCCTCACTTTCAAGCCCTCAAACTGCTCAATTTGGATCCCGCATCTCTCAACCAACCTGGAATCAATGAAATTGTGCGTGGCACCTGTATCTAGCAATGTGATAACTCGCTGTCCAGCCAACACTCCTCCCATTTGAAACAATCCCTCCTGCTGCACACTAGTGAGACGGGCTTCCTTAAGACTACCTTCAACCTACTCTTCATCGGTAGACATTTGCTTGAGCTTTTCATCATCTAAACTTTCCTTTTCTTCACTGGATTCCTCATTTTCAGTTTGCTGGTCCGAATTTTCAGAATCGGAATCCTCATAGTAAGCCCACATAACCCTGTTTGCTCTCCCCTTTGGTCTCAAAGGACAACCGTGGTTCATGTCATAGGGTCCTTTGCAATAAAAACATAATTTTTTCTTCCTTAAATCATTCAATGTCTCTCTATCCAAGGGAGCAAATGATTTATCTTTATTTGCAGCCTTTGTTTCATTCCTCTTGGGTTTCTTGAAGAATGGTTTTTTGTCTTTGCTAGATGATGCACCCTTTGACTGAAATTTATTTATTGGGGCTGCTTGTTCCATACTTCTAGCCTTCTTAATTGCTTCTTGCAAATTAAATGGATCAAAGGCTTTTACCCAACCCTTCAGTGGTTCAGATAATCCCTCAGGGAACAAAACAACCAATCTCCTATCTGAGATATTTGGCACCATAACAGATAGCCTTTGAAAGTCACTAATGAAATATTCCAGTCCACCTGTTTGTCTCAACTGTGCTAACTCCCTGAAGTAGACTTCTGGATCCTCCTTATCAAACCTCTCTACCAACCTATCACGAAGTCCTGATATGAAGTCACCTGGTTATGCTAAAGAGTAACCATCCCATGGTACCACCAATCATGTGCAACTCCCTCTAAATGTAGTGTGGCATATTTTATTGCTTCCGTTTCTATCATAGGTCTCAGTGCCAGGAAAATGTCAAGCTTGTGAATCCAAGTCTGCGTTGTCATCCTGCTACTACCATCAAAAGTAATGAAGGAAAGCTTGCTTGTAGCATGCTTTAATTCATTATTCTGGCCACGAGGTTTCCTATCCTATCTCGCTGCCTTGTAATGCTCTCTCCTTTGATTGACAAATCCCTCAAAGGTGAGACGTTCCCTAACCTGTGAAGCTAGCATCTCCCACTCATCATTCGCAGCCATGAGAACTTCTACGAACATCAAATCATCCACTTCTTCTTTAGGCTCTGGTGTCAGATCCTCCCTCACAAATGTAGGATGTGTAGGCCTATCAGCTGTCCTAGAGTGTGTCCTATGTCCTCGAGGAGAACCAACCGCACTCTTGTTATCCTCCTGATCCCTATTCTGCCTGTTGGGTGGATTCATCCGCTCCATCATGGTAGTCACTCCCTGTAAGGCCTGGGCCACTTGCTGCTGCCCTGTTGCCATAGTTCTAAAGAACTCTCTAGTTTCCTAGTCTTCATCATTCCTGTTTACCCTAGGTGGGCTATTGTCACGCCTGTCACCCATGGTGACCGGCTATCGTTCTAAAACCTGTTCACCTTCAAGTAAGCCTCTCCTACGTGTATAATACCTGTGTGAACCAACCTCCTCTGGTGTAATGTCTCCATTTTTCTGCAGGTCATTGATCTAATGGTGCCAGGTCATTATTGTGATCTTCATGGTCAAGCGAGGTGTTTAGAGCATAGATTAAATTATCGCAGACTTATCGGCGATAAGTGAACTTATCGCGATAAGTTTTGCGTGGCGATAAAACTTGTATAGTTATCGCCGGTTGAACTTATCGCCGATAAGTTGAACTTATCGCCGATATATCGGCGATAAGTTGATTACTTCTCACGATTTACCGGCGTGAATTGACGGGTAGCTAAAAAGTCAAGTCAGATTTTAAAAAAACACATATTTTCAATGTTTTTTTTTGCCTTTCCTATTTGTTGTAAGTTTATACAAATATAGCATTTAAGTATAAGTTTGATTTATTTAATTTCTTATACTTTAAGTTATATTTGTATAAATTATAAAATATATATACTTCAGGATGTTTGAAATAGGTTCCCACAATCCGTCATGGCTTTCTAAGGTCAAACTGAAGCTGGCAAAAGGATTCTCAAAGGGTTTTAACTCATTTTATCACAAATCACTTGGTTTCGACCCCATCTCTATGACAAACTTAGCCTAGCTCTTGCCCAAATCCCAGACACACATGACTTCCCAACAGGCCAAAATCATTCAAACCTCATTTGCCGAACCTAGGGACTTGAAAACAACCACCAAAAAAGACTACCTAAGATCTAGTTATGAAGACTTTGACATTTGGCATTGATCAATGATCAAGCATCACAGATTCATACTATGAAACGATTTAGTTTTATGGATCTTACAGATACTGATAGACATATGTTTCATGGATCTTCATCTTACATACATTTATGATTTCATGTCTTATGGATCTTCATCTTACATACATTCTATGATTTGACTCATTACGATCCTATGATTTTTATTTACTTTAGCTACAATTTCTGTTTGTGTAATATAACCTTAAGTTGCGCATAAGAAAGGTAGAGTTACCAGTAGCAGGGCCACTTGATTTGGATGACACAGATTCGTATTGTGATTGGACATCACAAGAGCAGCCTCCATTGTTCACAGATGATGACATCTATGATTTGGAGAGGCAGGCTATGGAGGAGGGTGAAGTCACAGCAGGATTGGATGACATTCAGGAGGATGATCATGAGAGCAGTGAGAGTGAGGAGGGTACAGATGATGAGGAGTCATTGCCAGTGTCAGCACCATCTACATCTAGGGTGGAGGTCCAGTCACAGCCAGTTGTGCAGAGGGAGGTGTCACAGCCACAGCGGACTACTAGGGCTAGACCCCCTCCCACTCCCGTAGTTTTTACTAGAGCTACTGGGAAGGGGAAGAGGAAGATGTAGACTAGTTTGATATTGTACTTGGCATATGTATTTGCTTATAGTTTTACAAAGACAATTTGTTGTTTTTTGTTTTCTTCAGAGTTCAGACTATCAGACTATGGCTACCAGCCATCAACATTCCACATGAGGATGCAATTTTGATACATATTTCCATTTATATATATCTAAATCAGCTTGTTTGGTTTGTTTACTCATTTACTAACTCATTAGATGAATCTCCTTATTGAATTTTGCAAAAAAAATGCATTTCTAATTAAATTTAAGCCATTTTTTAATTTCTCGACAAGTTCACCGATAAGTTCCTGACTTATCTCCGATATATCCCAATTTATTTTTTTTTGCCCTCGGCGATAAGTTGCCGATAACGATATTTTGAACTATGGTTTAGAGGATCTTTGGTCTAAACTTACTATTTATAGTAAGTCAATGGATAGTTCCGATGAGCTCAGATGAGTTAGAGGAGTTGAATGATACTCTCAGTTTTCATTTCTGGCTTCTGGTTTGGGCTCCAAGAATCTTGGAGAGATGTCTACTTTTAGTAAGTCACCCCGTCAAGTTCATTTATCATCTTTCATCATCTGGATCAATCCTGTGCAGACAGATTTCGATTCGGACACTTCTTTAGTTGTTTTCGCAAGATGAGTGGTTTATTATTATTATTTAATTAAATTTGCTAAGGTTGCCATTTTTGTTGGTATTATATGCTGGATACCTTAGTGTTATAGCTCGTTGGAACCAGGATGAAAAGTTTTAAATCTTGGGCACAAGAAACACGGACCTTGCATGTAATAATTTCATGATATTGGTGAAAAGGCCTTTTTTGGAACTAAATGAATTAATAAATTATATTATTCAATATGTGCCTAAGTATAAAAAAGTGTTTTAAGTGAAAAGTGTGTGAGAGAAGACACTTTTGAATTATAAAAGCAATGCTTTGTGAAAGGAAAATCATCCATTGTTCATTTCGATAAAAATTATGAAGTCTTTTGTTGAGAGCTTTCAACAAGGGTTTGAGGACTGATTCCTCTCTGCTGCACTTTGAATCATTCCTGTGGTGGTGAATTGTGCATTTGATTCTATTGAAGAAATTTTGATAATTCATGGCTGCGAATTAATGCTGATGTATATCAATTTGGTTCAAGAATAAATTGAATTCATTACTTCTACAGCTGGGTTCGATTTTCTCTTATCTGGATGTCATTGCTGAGTAAGGGAGGTTGATGTATCTCCTTATGATTGTTGCATTGACTATACGGCTGCCTACCAATAAATACAGGCTGCATTAATTATTTTGGAAGCTGCATTTCAATTTTAGGGAGCCATGTTCTGATTTCAAACAGATGTGTGGAGTCCTTTCTTGCCTGTGAGTTCTTCCTAGGAGGCAGCGTTTTGATTCCTTGAGCTGCGAAATTCTTCCGAAGGTTGCGTGATAACACCTGGAGTTTATTCATCATTCAGCACACATACTTTGCTTGTCAGGTGCCATTTTTTGATGGAATTAATTTTCAGAATTTGAATTTACAAATTCATTCATACCGGTGAGTTTAATTTATAAATGGATTATTTAAAATTTATGATATTATAATTGTGAAGAAATATCCAAATTATATATTTTCCTTGATAAAACTCTGTAGAAGTGTTATCTATTTCAAAGAATTGAATTTCTTGGAGCTAAGAGCCAGTCAAGCTCTTTACAATGGTATCAGAGCTTTTTTCCTGCCATCCTGTGGGGTCTGGATTCATTTTTATTTAGAAGTTTTTAAAAGTGATCAGCACTTCTATTTTCTCTAGCCATGGATAAATAAAGGAGATCCAGTTTTGGAAGTCGTCATAGCAGTAAGGGAAATAGAGCGGAATTAAATGCTTTAGTAGAAAGCATGGAGAGACTTAGACTGCATCAGCAGAGATTGGCAGAGAGTTTGTCGGATCCAGTTACAGTAGATAGGGCAGCGAGATATATGGTCTCTACCTTTAGAAGGCCGACATCGAGTTTGCAGTGGAGAAGGCTAGAGTTTTCTCCGACAGTTGTTCGTGATGCTAATGTTCGTACATCTAGTTTAGCACCTGATATTCCCATTCGCAAAGCTGATGATGAATTTATTACAACGGAACCAGTGGATGTTTCAGTGTCATTGGATGACAGCAGTGCTGAGCATCACCGGGTTGAGGCTCCTAGAGCAGTCACTACGGATTGTACAGAGGCAGCTGATGTTGCAGTTATCACTGAGAGTTTAGACTCATTCATGGAGGGAGTTATTATTGGAGATGTTTATGTCAGTTGTAGTAGTGTTGCTCCAATTCAGGAGGCAGTTGCTTCCTCAAATAGGACCAAGGCATGTACGAAGTCTACTAGTGGTGAGGTTGGTGATCTAGGCATTACAACGGGGTCAGTTGATGACAGTTCGTGCTCTAGCATTATTGATGCACAGCTTGACGTTGAGTCATGTGTGCAGAGACACGTGTCCACAGATGAGATTTCAGCAAGAGATGTGGGAGCTGATAGTATAGACACATCTGATGACACTTTTGAGGATGTTGTGAGTTGCATTAAAGATGACACCCCCTGTGAGATGTTGGGTGATGAGTGCAAGGAGCGTATGAGCTCTGACAGCTCAAAGATTTATGATAGCAGTCGTAGTGTGGGATCAGTACAGGAGACAATGGTTTCTTCCTGTGTTGAGGATGTGTGCATGGAGCTTTCTGGTGATGACACTCAAGATGGGAGTGTTGCAGTTGATTTGGGAGACGTAGTTTCACGCCACTGTATAGTTGATTCACATGACGACATTGAGTCGTGTTTGCAGCCAGAGTTAGTAGAGGAGATGCGGATAGATGATGTGGACACTAGCATTGCAGATATCTCTGATGCTGAGACTGAGGACGATGAGTGCTGTAGTGTTTTTGGCTTTCTATATTTGACTTTGGGTGTAGATTCAGCATTGTCATATGGTGATGGTGGGTTCCAAGATTTTGTGTTACAGGGACACACAGATGAGGACAGGGAAGCTTATGAGTGGCAGGAGTTTGTTACAGCCAGGGCTTCCACTTTTAGAGATGGGGTTACTTCTTCGGTAACTGATGAGGATGTGTCTCAGGATCTGGACTGTCAGATGGTTGCAGAGGACGAGCTAGCTGGAGATTGTGTTGAGTCAAATTCAGCAGCAGCTTCCTCGGGGTTAGATGAGGACGTGTCCGATGCCTGTACTCAGTTTGTTGATGTGTACTCAGATGAAAGTACACAAAGAGACGGTGATCTTGAGGGGAGTTTGTTGGATATAGCTTCTTCTCATAGTGTAGACAGTGCGTTTGAGGTTGTTCGTAGGAGGCCTGTTGTGTAGAGTCATCATGTGACAAGCTAGTTGCGAGTTGATGAGAGAGATATTACTTCTACTCTCGAGCATTTTGATGTCGCTTGTCAGTTGTTGGTTGTTTATGGTTGGGGTGCTCCTATGACAAATGACGCCAGTGGTGGTTACCTCTCATTGACAGAGATTCATACTTTGCGTGAGGCTGTCAAGATTTTGAGACAACTACTTACAGATGGTAGCCGACCAAGAACACCTGGTGGAGTGGGGGAGTACAGCTTATGAGGCACTGATGGACAGAGAGGAGGTGAGTGAGCTTACCTAGGAGCTCACAACAACTACTGAGGTTTTAGAGGACACTCAGTGAGCCCTTCAGGAGTCACAGATCCAGTTAGAGGAGGTGACCATGGAGTTGGAGCATTTGCCATCCACACCATCCCCAGACCCAGTTCAATTGCACATTGAGGTGGTTGGTGGTGAGTTTGCTCTTACGGGTGGTGATGAGGAGCATGATGATGTGGCAGACACATGTTCAGGATATGGGAGCTCTTGGTTCGGATGAGGTAGGAGTACCAATGGAGTCGAGCTCTCAGGTTGATTTTCTTCCCTTAGCTGGGAGTGAATCTATTTCATCATCTCACATAGCTAATAGCATGGGACAGTTGGCTGTGCCACATTTTCAGAGGAATCAACTGTGGATTGCGAGGGAGCAAGTCGATGCTTCCACGTATAATTTCTACTGCACCGAGTCATTTATGGAGTATTTACTTGAGAATGCAGATGTGCGACAGGATTCTTATAAAGTGTCTGAGGGTACTCTCATCCGAGGCTCTTGAGCTATCCGGAGGTTGGTAGGGAAGATTGTGGAGACTATCTACAATGCTTCCCCACAGGGATTTCAAGGTTGGGTTTGTTGAGAGAGTTGCTCAAGGGCCTACCCAGCCTACAGTTATGCGGAGTTAGAGATTGGAGCCATCTTATGACCCCTAGTTTGGTAATGATGAGCTATTGACAGAGATTGGGGTTTCCGACCGGCTGTATACGGTGGGGCATGTTCATCATTTGTTTTTTGACCCATAGGTAGAAGATTTCATCTCTCGCAAGGGTAGTTTGGCTCCTAGTCCTTATCATCCATTATGGGATGGGTTCTCACCATCAGTAGTTGATGGGAGTTTTGGCTGCAAGTCAGTAGCAGGTGACTTGCAGAGTTATGGTGACTGCAAAGATTATGCAGTGTGTGGATATCCGGGTCCTGGTACAGCTTTGTTTAGGGGTATTCATCACTGTTGTGCAAATGGTCTACACACTCAGTACAAGTCAGTTGGGAGCACAGGGGGAGTTTAGTGTGTATGGGATCTGAGTCTCCCATACATCTTGGCTTTTGATGATCCTGAAGTTCACTTCTTTCGCGATCCGGACAGAGACGGATTCAGTATAGGAGCTTGGGTGAATGGTTGTTTTGGGTCTCTTTAAAGAGTTATCCGATTTGTATTTTGGGTGATGTTATAGGAGCCTATAGTTGATGTCAGTGGCACGGTATACTCTTTTCTGTGGGATCCAGGTGGATTGTGATGTTTCTTGTTCCGGTGATTGCTTGGGGACAAGCAATCTTGGGGAGGGAGGACTGTAATGTCCCCATTTTTCTGCAGGTCATTGATGTGATGGTGCTAGGTCATTATTGTGATCCTCGTGGTCAAGCAAGGTGTTTAGACGGTCTTTGGTGTGAACTTACTATTTATTGTAAGTCAATGGATAGTTCCGATGAGCTCAGATGAGTTAGAGTTGAATGATGCTCTCAGTTTTCATTTCTGGCTTCCGATTTGGGCTCCAAGAATCTTGGAGAGAGCGTCTATTTTTAGTAAGTCACCCTGTCAAGTTCATTTATCATCTTTCATCATCTGGATCAATCCTGTGCAGACAGATTTTGATTCGGGCACTTCTTCAGTTGTTTTCGCAAGACGGGTGGTTTATTATATTATTTAATTAAATTTGCTAAGGTTGCCATTTTTGTTGGTATTATATACTGGATACCTTAGTGTTATAGCTCGTTGGAACCAAGATGAAAAATTTTAAATCTTGGGCACAAGAAACAGGGACCTTGCGTGTCATAATTTCATAATATTGGTGAAAAGGCTTTTTTTGGAGCCAAATGAATTAATAAATTATATTATTCAATATGTGCCTAAGTATAAAAAGTGTTTTAAGTGAAAAGTGTGTGAGAGAAGACACTTTTGAATTATAAAAGCAATGCTTTGTGAAAGGAAAATCATCCATTGTTCATTTTGATAAAAATTATGAAGTCTTTTGTTGAGAGCTTTCAACAAGGGTTTGAGGACTGATTTCTCTCTACTGCACTTTAAATCATTCCTGTGGTGGTGAATTGTGCATTTGATTCTACTGAAGAAATTTTGATAATTCATGGCTGTGAATTGATGCTGATGTATATCAATTTGGTTCAAGAATAAATTGAATTCATTACTTCTACAGCTGGGTTCGATTTTCTCTTATCTGGATGCCATTGCTAAGTAAGAGAGGTTGATGTATCTCCTTACAATTGTTGCATTGACTGTACGGCTGCCTACCAATAAATACAGGCTGCATTAATTATTTTGAAAGCTGCATTTCAATTTCAGGGAGCCATGTTCTGATTTCAAATAGCTGTGTGGAGTTCTTTCTTGCCTGCGAGTTCTTCCTAGGAGGCAGTGTTTTGATTCCTTGAGTTGCGAAATTCTTCCTAGGGTTGCGTGATAACACCTGGAGTTTATTCATCATTCAACACGCATACTTTGCTTGCTACGTGCCATTTTTTGATGGAATTAATTTTCAGAATTTGAATTTACAAATTCTTTGTACATTCATACCTGTGAGTTTAATTTATAAATGGATTATTTGAAATTTATGATATTATAATTGTGAAGAAATATCCAAGTTATATATTTTCCTTGATAAAATTATGTGGAAGTGTTATCTATTTCAAAGAATTGAATTTCCTGGAGCCAAGAGCCAGTCAGGCTCTTTACATCTGGCTGCATGTAATAACTAAACCTTCGGGATGGCAGGATTTAGCTCTAATACCACTGTAAGAATCCTTCACAGGCTCTAACTGCTGAACTGTTGTTTCTTTGAATGTTTATGATTTTTTTGTGTTTTTGCAAGGGTTTTAAATAAAAAACAAATAGATACAAATCTGAAAATACTGGAAAGATAATCTAACTACTGCTGCAAATTTTTTATTCTTCAATATGCAACACCAAGTACAAGAAGATGATCCTGAAATCCAAACATAAACAACAATGAGTTTTACAAGCATAAAAACCTGAATAGTTTCCAGAAGAAATCGCACTGAACCAGCGAATGCATTTTTAGCATGAATGGCATCTTTCCCTTATTCCCAGCCACACCTGCAAGTCTCTGTAATGATGTAACCAACCAGCACTTGTATTCCGATCCCGATGTAGCTTATGAGCTTGTGCTACAACTGCTGAAACCCTATGCTAAAGCGCAAATAGAATCTTTGAATGAGACTCCCTCTGATTATCAAATTCACCAGGTATTTCACTGGCTCAAATGACAAACACACAGAAGAAACTACGTTGTCCAATGACTGAAACTATCAAACCCTTCTCAGAGCTCAAGAGGAAACAATTTTTAATTCTTCAAATGAATAATGGGTGCCTTCTCAACTCACGCCAAGCCTTTTTATTTCTTTCAAGTCCAAAATCGCACCAAAAAGAAAGCTTATAATTCACTTTTAATGTAATAAACATTAAAATGACATTTAATTAATTAATTTGGACTTAGGACACACGCCCATAAATTAATATATAAACTTGGCCCCCTTTTATGAAGCCTAAACCCATCACTTAAGTGATTTAATATAAAGTTATATTATAACTTAATATTAAATTGTTATTCCTTCATTAAACACTTAGCCACTGAACATGCAATAACTCCCTTGATATTGTGAATCTTGCTAAACCGCCTGTAACCGGAGTTGGTGAAATAATTCTCCATGTGACCAAAATGCATTTCCAAAAATAGCCGAGGTCCATCTCTATGACTCAAAAATAAACCCAAATATAGAAACCTTTGCTAAAAATAGCAAAATCCGTATAATTGAGCCAAAAACAATCTCTTAAGCCAACTGAAAACATTGAGCTCTACCAATACTGAACCATCAGAAAGTCGTACCTTTATTGTGCTTGAAAAGACCCCCTATCCATGCCTACTAGCCTACGAGGGTCCACTAATAGGCTGATCACTCACTAACATGATGTCACTAGCTAGAAGGGGACATCACAATCTGAATTTGTATAAACGAATTTGCAGCAGTCTTTGGAAGCTGCATTTTTCCTTTAGCATGTTGTGTGTTGAATGGAAGTTACAGTTGTAATTAATGCCAACCATACAGTCTTAATGATGGTGTCGTACGAATCTACAGAGAGTTTCAGCTTGCTGGTGTATTGTCTCATTGACGTGAGGCAGGTTTGATCATTCTGGAGCTGCGTTTCAAATGGTTGCAAGCAAAAGGCAAGTTAAAGAGGTTGACGTCCTCATTTGGCAGCGCATGAATATGATACAGGCTGCATTTTGATTTCCAGCTAGTGACGTCAAGTATTAAGTTATTAAAGGTGCCCAGATTTGTTTTTAATTGCATGTAATTTGAAGTTAAATTGATAGTTGATCAATTCTGATTTTCTGTGAGTAATTCGAGGGTAAATATTTGACTATTGATTTATTATCAAGACGTTAAGATCTGAAAAGTATCTTTTAAATTCATATTTGATGTTCATTACTTTCCATATATTTCGTAAGAAATTTAGAAGAGCTATTTAAATTGAGTTAAGAGTTAGATTATACAATAGAGCCAACTGAGCTCTTTACAGTGGTATCAGAGCTATTTTCCTGCCATCCTGTGGGCTCTAGATTCATTTTTATTCAGAAGTTTTTAAAAGTGATCAGCACTTCTATTTTCTCTAGTCATGGATAAATACAAGAGATCCAATTCCAGAAGTCGTCATAGCATTAAGGGAAATAGAGCGGAATTAAATACTTTCGTAGAAAGCATGGAGAGACTTAAACTGCATCAGTAGAGATTGGCAGAGAGTTTGTCGGATCCAGTTACACTAGATAGGGCAGCGAGATATATGGTCTCTGCTTTTAGAAAGACGACATCGAGTTTGCAAGGGAGAAGGCTAGAGTTTTCTCCGACAATTGTCCGTGATGCTGATGTTCCTACATCTAGTTCAACACCTGCTATTCCCATTCGCAGTGTTGATGATGGATTTATTACACCGAAATGAGTGGATGTTTCAGTGCCATTGAATGACAGCAGTGTTGAGCATCACCGGGTTGAGGCTCCCAGAGCAGTCACTACGGATTGTACAGAGGCACTTGATGTTGTAGTTATCACTGAGAGTTCAGACTCTTTCATGGAGGGAGTTATTATTGGAGATGTTTATGTCAGTTGTAGTAGTGTTGCTCTAGTTCTGGAGGCAGTTGCTTCCTCAGATAGGACCGATGCATGTATGGAGTCTCCCAGTGGTGAGGTTGGTGATCTGGGCATTACAGCAAGGTCAGTTGATGACAGTTTGTGCTCTAGCATTATTGGTGCACAGCTGGACGTTGAGTCATGTGTGCAGAGACACATGTCCGCAGATGAGATTTCAGTAGGAGATGTGGGAGCTAATAGTATAGACACATCTGATGACACTTTTGAGGATGCTGTGAGTTGCATTGGAGATGACACCCCCTATGAGATGTTGGGTGATGACTGCGAGGAGCATATGAGCTCTGACGGCTCAGAGATTTATGATAGCAGTCGTAGTGTGGGATCAATACAGGAGACAGTGATTTCTTCCTGTGTTGAGGATGTGTGCATGGAGCTTTCTGGTGATGACACTCAGGATGGAAGTGTTGCAGTTGATTTGGGCGACGTAGTTTCATGCCATTGTATAGTTGATTCACATGGCAACATTGAGTCGTGTTTGCAGCCAGAGTTAGTAGAGGAGATGCGGATAGATGATGTGGACACTAGCATTGCAAATATCTCCGATGCTGAGAGCGAGGACGATGAGTGCTATAGTGTTTCTGGCTTTCTATATTTGACTTTGGGTGTAGATTCAGCGTTGTCATATGGTGATGGTGGGTTCCAGGATTCTGTATTACAAGGACTCACAGATGAGGACAGGGAAGCTTATGAGTGGCAGGAGTTTGTTACAGCCAGGGCTTCCACTTTTAGAGACGGGGTTACTTCTTCGGTAACTCATGAGGATGTGTCTCAGGATCTGGACTGTCAGATGGTTGCAGAGGACGAGGTAGCTAGAGATTGCGTTGAGTCAGATTCAGTAGCAGCTTCCTCGGGGTTAGATGAGGACGTGTCTGATGCCTGTACTCAGTTTGTTGATGTGTACTCAGATGAAAGTACACAGAGAGACGGTGATCTTGAGGGGAGTTTGTTGGATATAGCTTCCTCTCATAGTGTAGACAATGTGTTTGAAGTTGTTCGTAGGAGGCCTGTTGTGCAGAGTCATCATGTGACTAGCCAGTTGTGAGTTGATGAGAGAGATATTACTTCTACTCTCGAGCATTTTGATGCTGCTTGTTAGTTGTTGGTTGTTTATGGTTGGGGTGCTCCTATGATAGATGAGGCCAATGGTGGTTACCTCTCATTGACAGAGATTCATACTTTGCGTGAGGCTGTCAAGATTTTGAGACATAACTACTTACAGATGCTAGCCGACCGAGATCACCTGGTGGAGTGGGGGAGTACAGCTTATGAGGCACTGAAGGATAGAGAGGAGGTGAGTGAGCTTACCCAGGAGCTCACAGCGACTACTGAGGTTTTAGAGGACACTCAGCAGGCCCTTCAGGAGTCACAGATCCAGTTAGAGGAGGTGACTGTGGAGTTGGAGCATTTGCGGTCCACACAAGCCCCAGAACCAGTTCGATTGCACATTGAGGTGGTTGGTGGTGAGTTTTCTCTTACGGGTGGTGATGAGGAACATGATGATGTGGCAAACACACATGTTCAGGATATGGGAGCTCTTGGTTCGGATGAGGTAGGAGTACCAGTGGAGTCGAGCTCTCAGGTTGGTTTGCTTCCCTTAGCTGGTAGTGAATCTATTTCATCATCTCACATAGCTGATAGCATGGGACAGTTGGTTGTGCCACATTTTTGGAGGGATCAGCTATGAATTGCAGGGGAGCAAGTTGACGCTTCCACGTATAATTTCTACTACACCGAGTCATTTATGGAGTATTTACTTGAGAGTGCAGATGTGCGATAGGATTCTTATAGAGTGTTTGAGGGTACTCTCATCCGAGGCTCTTGTGCTATCCGGAGGTTGGTAGGGAAGATTGTGGAGACTCTATCTACAATGCTTCCCCACAGGGATTTCGAGGCTGGGTTTGTTGAGAGAGTTGCTCAGGGACCTAGCCAGCCTATAGTTATGCGGAGTCAAAGATTGGAGCCATCTCATGACCCCTAGTTTGGTAATGATGAGCTATTGATAGAGATTGGGGTTTCCGACCGGCTGTATACGGTGGGGCATGTTCATCATTTGTTTTTTGACCCATAGGTAGAAGATTTCATCTCTCGCAAGGGTAGTTTGGCTCCTAGTCCTTATCATCCATTATGGGATGGGTTCTCGCCATTAGTAGTTGATGGGAGTTTTGGCTGCAAGTTAGTAGCAGGTGACTTGCAAAGATTATGTAGTGTGTGGATATCCGGGTCCTGGTACAACTTTGTTCAGGGGTATTCATCACTGTTGTGCAAATGGTCTACACACTCAGTACAGGTCAGTTGGGAGCACAAGGGTAGTTCAGTGTGTATGGGATCTGGGTCTCCCATACATCTTGGTTTTTGATGATCCTGAAGTTCACTTCTTTCGGGATTCGGGCAAAGACAGATTCAGTACAGGAGTTTGGGTGAGTGGTTGTTTTGGGTCTCTTTACAGAGTTATCCGATTTGTATTTTGGGTGATGTTACAGGAGCCTACAGTTGATGTCAGTGGCACGGTAGATTCTTTTCTATGGGATCCAGGTGGATTGTGATGTTTCTTGTTCCGGTGATTGCTTGGGGACAAGCAATCTTGGGGAGGGAGGACTGTAATGTCCCCATTTTTTGCAGGTCATTGATCTGATGGTGCCAGGTCATTATTGTGATCCTCATGGTCTGGCGAGGTGTTTAGAGGGTCTTTGGTGTGAACTTACTATTTATAGTAAATCAATGGATAGTTTCAATGAGTTCAGATGAGTTAGAGGAGTTGAATGATGCTCTCGATTTTCATTTCTAGCTTCCGGTTTGGGCTCCAAGAATCTTGGAGAGAGCGTCTATTTTTAGTAAGTCACCCCGTCAAGTTCATTCATCATCTTTCATCATCTAGATCAATCTTGTGCAGATAGATTTCGATTCGGACGCTTCTTTAGTTGTTTTCGCAAGACGGGTGGTCTATTATTATTATTTAATTAAATTTGCTAAGGTTGCCATTTTTGTTGGTATTATATGCTGGATACCTTAGTGTTATAGCTCGTTGGAACCAAGATGAAAAGTTTTAAATCTTGGGCACAAGAAACAGGGACCTTGCGAGTCATAATTTCATGATATTGGTGAAAGGGCTTTTTTTGGAGCCAAATGAATTAATAAATTATATTATTCAATATGTGCCTAAGTATAAAAAGTGTTTTAAGTGAAAAGTGTGTGAGAGAAGACACTTTTGAATTATAAAAGCAATGTTTTGTGAAAGGAAAAGGAGCCATTGTTGAATTATGATTTTATTGAGGTTGTGAGAGAGACTACCCGGCTAGGGTTTTGAGGATTGATTCCTCTTCTGGCAATTTGAGCCATTACAGGTTGATGGTGAATTTTGCAGCTATAGAACTGATTCTGAATTTTAATCCAATGCTGATGTACACTGGATTTATTTGGAAGTGTTTACTGAGAATCTGAATTTGTATGAACGAATTTGCAACAGTCTTTGGAAGCTGTGTTTTTCCTTTAGCATGTTGTGTGTTGAATGGAAGTTACAGTGGTAATTAATGCCAACCGTACAATCTTAATGCTGGTGTCGTACGGATCTGCAGAGAGTTTCAGCTTGCTGGTGTATTGTCTCATTGACGTGAGGCAGGTTTGATCATTCTGGAGCTGCGTTTCAAATGGTTGCAAGCAACATGCAGGTTAAAGAGGTTGACGTCATCATTTGGTAGCACATGAATATGATACAAGCTGCGTTTTGATTTCCAGCCAGTGGCGTCAAGTATTAAGTTATTAAAGGTGCCCAGATTTGTTTTTAATTACATGTAATTTGAAGTTAAATTGATAGTTGATCAATTCTGATTTTCTATGAGTAATTCGAGGGTAAATATTTGACTATTGATTTATTATCAAGAGGTTAAGATCTGAAAAGTATCTTTTAAATTCATATTTGATGTTCATTAATTTCAATATATTTCGTAAGAAATTTAAAAGAGCTATTTAAATTGAGTTAAGAGTTAGATTGTACAAGAGAGCCAACTGGGCTCTTTACAGGTCATCTTGGCATACTAACATGTGAAGAGTCTGCCTGGCTCTCTCTAATTTAGTTGCACTTTAAAAAACTTTCAGAATATATGAACAATAATTTTGAAATTCAATGAACACTTTCAGATTTTCATCATTTATTAGAATGATATCAAAAATTATAACACCACTGAATTGCTTACAAATATCAGAATTAAAGCAACTATTATAACTGATTTCATACTACAACTAACAAATTAACCTAGCACTTTAAAATGAATCTAGCTACAGTTGTATGAAACTTACGGCTGGCTGTAACAAATGGGAATCTCTGAATTATCACAAGTCTGATTTTTTAACCCGGCTGTAAATAATGAAATCTGGAAATGGACGCAAGCCATGACATGACCATCCAACCAAAGGAAAAAAATTCACGCAGCATGCCTGAATTGATGGCGTACGGCTGGCTGGAAAAAATATGAAGTCTTTAATTCCGTACGACTACACTTAGGAATTCTGGAACATAATTCTTTGTCTTTCAACTCCCAACCTATAGCATTCGTTGCAGATTTTCCCAATCAATTCTAATCCTCAGCAAGAAGACAAATCGAACCCCAGGAAAAATAAATCGATCTGCCTGTAGATTAAAACTTCTCAGAATTCCAGTATACCTCAGCACTGGATTTTGATCTCAAATACAACTACAAAATTCACCATCAATCTGTAATGGCTCAAATTACAGAAAGAGGAATCCATCCTCATAAAAACCTTAGCCATTTCTCACAGCCAAGAAGCTTCATAAATTTATCAAATCAACAATAGATGATTTTCCTTTCACAAAGCATTGCTTTTATAATTCAAAAGTGTCTTCTCTCACACACTTTCACTTAAAACACTTTTTATACTTAGGCACATATTGAATAATATAATGTATTAATTCATTTGGCATTAATTTATCACAACATTTAGCATTAATTTCTATTATTTCATGAAATTAGTGATATCTAGTTGTATTTCGCACGCTTCTCACTTTAAATACCTTTACTAATGGCGTTGAGATGTCGTTCCTCTGTCTGCTAGGTGAAAAATCAAAGAGTGTTCTACTACCACCTTAGCAACCAACCTGGAAGGATGACATCATAGTTATTCATTGCATACTAAAGCCAAAGAGGCAAAAGTGGAAATAAAAGAAAAAAGAAAAAAAAATGCAAAATTCAAGTAATGTTAACAACTCTACCAGGGCTATGAACGTCTGACTAGCAGTAGAGCGATGTTAACGACTGTCAAGGCAATAACCTTGTCAGGGCTATGAACACCTGACTAGCAACAAGGTTCTATCTAATTGGCTATGGAACAAATCTCACCTATATAATCTAGCGGACAGGTGAAAACCATTTTATCACCTTAGTAAGGAAAGGATTAACTCCTTGCACACAGTAAATCCACGGGAGATCTAATTTCATATTGTGACATGTTAATCTAATGCTTGTCTAAATGTTGTTGTCTCTGTGGGATATCAAACATAAAGTTTTTTTACGAAACTGGGATCGAATATAGTCACTTGCTTTCTATTTTTGGTGTATCCCTTTCCTCTGTGGTTATTGGTTAGATGATCTGGCTTGTTGGTTTTAGAAACCTCATTTTTGGCATCTCTTGGCTAACATTGCTTGTGCTTTTATCTCTTGTTTCTCTCTTAGTGTTTCCCCTTGCAGTTTGTGTCGCGCCTCAAGTCCTTTGGTTTGACCCATGCCTTGATAAATATTATGGCTTTCTTTGCAAAGGAAAATCTTTGATCTTCGCTCTTTGCATGCAGCTCTTCGTCGCCCTAAACAATTGTCCAAGCAACTCATGGAGATAACCGATCTGAGAGATCTGAACTGAGTTGACTCCCAACCTAATGGATATGGCTCTAGTTTCCGCAACCAAAGATTCTGAGGTTTGCTCTCGACAGGTCGAGATCCCTTGAAAGTCGCCAAAATGTAAACTCCTACATCGCCTTAAACACTTTCTGTGTTTGCCTTCGGTCTCCGATCACATAGAGCGACTTGCAACCTTCAAGGACCCGATGTTGGTTGACACGTGTCAGCCCATCAGAGTTTCTAACCACTCCATGAGGAATGCACCTCTCCATAGTTCTGCCAACCCACCAGATGTCCCCCAGACACCCTTGCTTCAACAGGGTCCATTGATGTATTTTTAGGGAATATTCTTTCCTAGAGAGAACTCCACAACTAACGGCTTTCTATACAACTGTTCTATTTTCGATGCTCAGATTGGCCCATGCAATCATTGCATTTCTGGTCAGGTCGCCATGTTTTGCGATTGAGCCCAGCTAGGAGGCATGTTGTGATAAACCAATCAGATTGAAGCATTTGTCCGCAGCACAGGAAATTGAGCGATCCATGCTGGATTTTTTGGCATGCTAATCAATTGTAATGAATCGTAATCATTCTAAGATCATCTCGACTGAGGGTTGTTCTATAAAGCCCTGACGATTTGTAAGTTAAAGAGGTTGAAAAATATTAGACTCTTGTTCAATAGATGAGGAAATATATTGTATCATTTGCAGAGGTTTTTGCTTTTCTAAGAACAAGACCCTATGGCTTGTAGTCCAAGGGCGTATACTATAACACATACTTTTTGGGGCATTCTCTTTCGCCTTGGCATGTTTTCTCTTAATAAATCACGAGGACTGTATACTTGGTGCATTTTCCTTTTTGTTAATCAATGTGTCATGTGTTGAACTCTCATAGGTGTGAACTAGTTTTGTTATGTTTTGTGCAGTGTGCCCCTCAACAAGACGGCTTTTAGGAAGTGAGGTCTTCTCTTTCGACCCTTATACGAATTATTTATGTATGCCTCGGCATAGTGTCGTATACTGTGTCCCCTGTTGAGGAGAATTGCACTTTCTTTAGGAGTGATGTGCCTTAATCTGGACCCTTGCAATGCCTCCCACAACAAAATATGAATGTGTGAGCCCTATGTCTAGGACTTTGGCTTCTCATTCTCCTGCCAACAATGAAGGGAATGTGGTGCACCATGTCGTGAGTGAATGATGGCATAAAGCTCTAACAAGAGAGGTCGAGCCCCTGCAATACCACTTGACAAGTTCTTAGCCTGCCCAACAAAGCTTTGATTTGGCATTTCACCTCCCCTTAGCTTAGGTTGTTTGATTAAAGGTGGTTCTCCCCCCTTTTCCCCAAACACCAACCACGAAGAGTCAGCTTCTAAAATCTCGGAGGTTGTGTTGCAGGGCGCACCCTGTCCCACCACTGCAACACTGTCGGAATTACCCCTCGATCATCAACGTGAGCTGTAAATTAGGGAATCAACAGTTCTCAATATAGCAAACTCATCCTTGTACTCCAAGAATAATTTTGTCACCTCACACTCGAACTCAAGAAATTTATCATGTAAAATAAACAATTGAGGCAATTCATATAGGCCATGATTAATCAAAATGCAAGTTGTCCTTCCTAAATCACCATAATCAAATTGATAACTTTCAAAATGAAGGACAGGGAAAGAGACAACTTGACACACTTTGAGTGGAAATTCTTGTTTGAATTCTTATTGATTATCCAACCCTTCACGAGGTTGGAGTCGGTGGTGTATCTTCCCACTTGCACCGGCATCGAACTCATGCGTAATCAAGCCAAGATCAATCTTGAAATTGGGTCCATGGAATATCTCCTCCACTTGTTTATCCTTGTGTAGCACAAAACATGCATCCTTGTGAACCTCCTTGTGCATATCCTCAAAAATAAGGATTCCTTAATGATATGATCCTCAAAAATTTCTTTGAGTCTTTCTTCAAATGCAATATCATATTGTAGCACCAACCCGAATTTCTCTTTGTTCTTTGTCTCTATTTCTACAATTTGCTCCTCACTTAACATATCTTGCATATCTTCACCGAGGGTGCTTGAAGTTTCATCATCTGGCATGAGATTACCAATTGTTTCTTCTTTAGGAACATATTGAAATTCTTCATTTTTAGACTCATCAAGTATGGTGTCCTTGAAAACTAAGGATTCACTCATAGGTAGATCTTCAAATATCCTCATGAGTTGATCATCGAATGGCATCTCAAGTGGAAATGCATCTAGCGGTTGAATTTGATGATGAATCATGCCACTTGCAACAGTCCGTTTTTCTTTAGATGTCTTTGGCAATGATCCCCTTTGTATTTCTTCCGTGAGATCTTTTAGCACCAACCCAAAAAGGATAGTGGTGATGACATCTTGTAGTGCCCCCTTGAAATTGACAATCCCAACTAGTGCTGAGAGGGGAGGGGTGAATCGACACCTCTAAAACTTCTTTGACTTTAAATCTGGTGAAGTAAACTTACAACTGAAAGACAATCAAATTTAAACATATAATAACAGTAACCAAACAATCACACAGTGACACCGGATTTATCACTTGGAAACCCGGTTAGGGTAAAAACCACGTTGTGAGGAGACCTCACAAATTTTGTACTCTTCTGGAGTACGCCCTATAAGGAGCTTTCCCGGTTAAAGGATAATAACACACTGTTAGGTGTGACCCGGTTAAGGGATTTGTTACAATAAGGTCGGTTAGTGCCTGCCTAGTTAAAGGACTTTGAACACCTTACAAGATGCCACCCGGTTAAGGTATTTGATACAAGGGACCTATTAGAGTCCACCCAAATACTGGGATTTAACTATTGTAGTTGCTAGAAAACAATAAAAGATTGACTTTTTACAATTGGCTTTGCATAGCTTGATAAGATCTTTGTTTGTCCTCAGCCGAGAATCGTCACCGGTTGCCACAGGTGTGTTCTCCTCTACTGTTGTGCTTCTCTGCACACACTTCTTTCTCTTCTTCTCTTTCTGATTTACCCTAGCTTCTTTTGAGCTTTTCAGGTTCACTCTTTTCTCTAGCAGAATGAAGGCAACTTTTCTTCTCCTCAATCAAAAGAATATATAGTCTTAGCCCTAATTGCGCTTGTTATGCATGACCTAATTACAGATCTTTATTAAATTCATTACTCAGTAGAGTACCAGTTCACTGAGGAAACATTCGATGCATGCCCTTGCTTTATCTGCCTTATAGAGAAAGAAGTAGTTGCGTGTCAAGCAACTCTCCTTTATAGGAGATAACGCTTTGTTTTAAAGCCACAGATTTTGGCTTTAAATCCTCCAGACGCACCTCAAACCGATCGCCAGTTTAACTCAAAGACCTCCAGAATTGTCGCAGAAAATCCCGGTCAAGGAGTCGGTTAGAACAGGTAGTTTGACTATGACTTCCTCGGTTTACACCGGAGTCATTACTAGATCGGTTGAGATCCTCATGCTGTGAACAGGTAAGAGTAGTTAACCTGTTACTATCCCTTTCCTTGGCTCACTGGTTGCACTATCCTCAGTTGTATGTTGATACCGGTTTGCTGTTGCTTTCTTTGTGTTTGACTACACTGGTTGTAGCCAAGTCTTTGGTTGAAGATTGAATGCTAAACAGAATACACTACCCGGTTGCTGAGGCTTTATATAGTGACCGGTGGTATTTGCTAACAGCCACACCTTCTGCCAAACCATCCTCCTTTCATACAGATCTCCTTGGATCTTTAGACTTTATAGAGATGACAAGCCTTTATATTCTTTTGCTAATCAATGACAACACTAGTACCGGTAGTAGATTTACCGATTATCATCACTTAATGCCAACAATCTCCCCCTTTGGCATTGATGACAAAACCTTGATGGGCAATCACAATATCACCGGATTACTGTGCTTGTACCTCTGTACCACTGCTACTGCTACAGTCTTCCAATTATTGCCAAACTCTCCCCCTTTTTGACAGTGATGCCAAAGGCTAGTCAGAGAGACTACCTTTTGCTAATCTGCTCCCCCTAGGAGCAGCATTCCTTTTTCATTAGTCTAGAAAAGATGAGGTGTTCCCCTCTGTTGAAGCATAATGAACTAATGATCACCTTTGTAGGTTTATTGAAGATCGTGAAGGGGTATGACCCCTAGTTTACCTCCGACATACTCAAAAGTACTCTTTGGTAATGACTTTGTGAAGATATCAGCAATTTGTTCCTTTGCGGGAACATACTCCAGTCTCACCTCCTTGTCTTGTACCAGCTCTCTCAAGTAATGATACTTGATGGCAATGTGCTTTGTCTTGGAGTGCATAATGGGGTTCTTGGATATATTAATTGCACTGGTGCTATCACAATAGATAGCTATCGGTTCAGGTAACGATTCTTCCACCGAGAAAGAATGCACCACCACTTGTGCTCTTTCTGTCATCAATGTTTCCAGCCCAATCTGCATCAATGTATACTTTTACTTCGAATCCCCCCTTGTGTGGAAACCATAATCCATATTCCTCAGTGCCCCTTAGATATCTGAAGATTCTCTTTACTGCTATCAGATGTGTCTTTTTGGGATTTGCAGAGAATCTCTCCACTATGCCAACCGCATGTGCAATGTCCGGTCTACTGTGAGCAGCATACTGTAGTTTTCCTATCATGGACCGATACATTGTTTCATTCACTTATTTTGCATCATCCTCCTTTGATAACTTAAGGTTAGTTATCATTGGGGTTCCAACCGGTTTAGAATCTTCAAGTCCAAAAGTCTTAAGAATTTCTTTTATATACTTGGACTGAGATATAAAGATACCTTATTTTAGCTGATCGACCTGTAGTCCAATGAAGAATTTTATGGCGCCTATCATAGACATCTCAAATTCTTTCTTCATTTCTTCAGCAAAGGCTTTGCTCATCTTGTCATCTCCACCAAAGATGATGTCGTCCACAAAGATCTCAACAATCAGATTTCCATCTTTTCCGGTCTTGAGATACATATTGTTGTTGTCCCCGGTTCTTGTGAATCTTATGGTCAGAAGGTATGAATGCAACCTTTCATACCAAGCCCTTGGAGCTTGCTTAAGCCCATAAAGAGCTTTCTTCAGTTTACAAACCATTCCATCCTGATGTGCAAATGTGAAGACTTTCAGTTGTTCAATGTAGACTTCTTCCTCCAATATTCCATTCAGGAATGCAGACTTAACATCCATCTGATATACTTTGAATCCTTTGAGCAGAAAAGGCGAGTAGAATTCTCACTCCTAATCTTGCTACCGGTGCAAAGGTTTCTCCATAGTCCAGTCTAGCTTCCTGGGCATATCCTTTGCAGACCAATCTTGCCTTATTTCTTATTACTTTCCCATCGTCATTCAACTTGTTCCCATAGACCCACTTGGTTCCTATGACATTCTTGTCCTTTGGTCTTGGCACAAGTTCCATGCCATGTGTCATTTTTTTCAATTTGCTCAATTTCTTCCTTCATGGCCTTGACCCAGTTTTCATCTTCTAGAGCTTCTCTTGTTGTTTTGGGCTCTATACAAGAAAGTAAACAGATATTCTCTTTGGCCTTTTTCCTGGTCAAAACATTAGCATGTTTGTCACCAATAATGTTATCAGTAGAGTGATATATGACATACCTTGGGAGAACCGGGCGCTGTTTTTGATCAGGCTCTTTTGGTTGAGCAATTTCTTCACCATGATTTTGAACATCTTCTTGTTCACCATCCTGCGCTCCAGGTGCAGTTCCCTAAACCAGGTGCCTGTTCACATAGTGTTCTTCTTCGTCTTCAGTAGTAGCTTTATTGAACTCAAAGGCATTTCCTTCATTTAGACCTTCAAGACTGTCATAATCATCATGACCGGTCTTCTTATCCGGTTCTGAAGATTCATCAACTTTTACATTGATGCTTTCAATTATCTTGCATGTTCTCTTGTTCAGACACTGATAGGCCTTACTTTTGGTAGAGTAACTCAAAAATGTTCCTTCATCACTCTTGGGATCAAACTTCCCAAAATACATATCTCTTTTGATGTAACAATTACTACCAAAGATTTTGAAGTAGCCTACACTAGGAGTATGCTTAAAACATAGTTCATAAGGAGTCTTACCAGTTCCCTTTTTGACTTGAACTTGGTTGAGTGTGTAGACAAGAGTACTGACAGCTTCTCTCCAGAAGTGATGAGGGAGATCCTTCTGGATCAACAGGGTTCTGGCACAATTGATCAGAATCCTGTTCCTTCTTTCTGCTACTCTATTTTGCTACGGAGTCCTTGGTGCAGATAGCTGTTTTTTTATTCCATGTTCCTCATAGTAGTGAGTAAACTCTTGAGAGGTATATTCACCTCCTCTGTCTGATCTTAGACACTTCAAACTCTTACCGGTCTCCTTTTCCACTCTAGCTTTGTAGATTTTGAACATGTGGAAAGCTTTTGATTTCTTCTTAAGAAAGAGTGTCCACATTATCCTGGAGAAGTCTTCTACAAAGAGCATAAAGTACCGGTCTCCATGGTAGCTCTTTGTTCTCATTGGTCCACACAAATCAGTGTGTACCAGGTCTAGAACATTCTCAGCAGAGAAGGATTTACTGTTGAAAGATGTTCCAGTCAGTTTTCCTAAATGACAATCTTTACAAACACCCTTGATGAGCTTTGTAATCTCAGGAAGTCCTTTTACCGTTTTCTTTTTGCTCACTTTGACAATACTGTCAAAGTTTATTTGGTAGAGCCTCTTGTGCCATAACCAGTTGTTGTCTTCTTTGGTCATAAGACAGATTTTGCTTGATTCTCCTTTGATCGAGGCTATGAGACAAGCTCCTTCCATTGAGTCTAGGTAGAACAGATTACCTTTGCTTTGTCTACCGGTTGCAACATGGATTCCGGATTGATTCTTCACTATACAGGAACCTTGTCTGAATTCCAACAGGAATCCTTTGTTATTCAATTGTGCAACACTCATTAAATTGTACTTGAGTCCTTCAACCCAGTACACATCTTCACAGACATCGTTGCAGAGTGCAATAGAGCCTTTACCTTTAATGGCACAAGGAGCATTATTTCCAAAGATAACTAATCCGCTGTCATTGAGCTCCAAGCTGATAAACTTGTTCTTGTCACCGGTCATGTGGTGAGTGCATCCACTATCGATGATCCAATCATCGTATTGATGTGACGGTGAGATAAGCGCAATTTCACTTATCACAGGGCTCTCCTTTATTGCCACAAATGCAATTTCTGGATCATCTAAGTCTACAGATTTATCATCTATGACTCCTTCCTCAGAAAGATAGCATTCCTTCTTTGTTTTGCTCTTGACCTGGTCCCTTTTATCTTTATGTTCATTATCAGGACACCTTGCAGCAATATGTCCTATCTTGTTGCAAGACAAGCATTTCAAGGGGAGCTTTCCCTTGTACTTCCCTTTCCCTCTAGCGAATCTCCTAGCGATGAGTGCTTCAAACTCATCTTGCTCCATCTCCTCTAAGAGAAGATTCTCAACAAGGTTGCCAATCTTACCAGTAGAGCAATTACCGGTTTCTCTTCCCTTTTTGGTAGAAGAGATATTGACAAAGGACTTAAAAGTTGCTTCCTGAATGGATAAGCTATTATCAAAATTACTTAATTCAAAGGCAGCCAGCTTACCGATTAGGGAATCTAGGGTGACTTGATCTTTGGTCACCGATCTGAGCTCTTGAATGGCAGAGATCTTGATGGCATACTGAGGTCTAAGAGTTCTCAGTATTTTGCTAACCACCTCTTCAATGAGCTTCCCTCCAGGGCTTCTGATGGATTTGATCACTTCTTTGATCCGGTTGCTATATTGCTCGATGTCTTCTCCTTCATTCATCCTCATGTCATCATATTTTCCTCTGAGGCTTTCGACCTTAGCTCTTTGAACATTTGGATCTCCTCCATAAACCATTTGCAACTTGCCCCACATCTTGAAGGCAGAATCAAGATGTTCTATCTCAGTATAAACATGATCAGGTAGCGTGCTAGCTATCATGTCCATAGTAGCCGTGTGCTCGGTTTTGATCTTCAGTTGATCGGGTGTCAGCATGCCAATGGGTTTAGTGTAATCAGTTGTAACATGATTCTAGTACTAATCTTCGGTGGTCTTCATGTACAGCTTCATTCGGCTGCACCACAGAGTAAAGTTTTCCTTTGACAACTTTGGTCCTTCCTTTCTCATCATCTTGACTTTTTCTTTATGCTGTTAAGCGGTAAAGAAAACAAGACTTGGCTCTGATACCAATTGACAGTCCCAACCCGTGCTAAAAGGGGAGGGGTGAATCAGCACCTCTAAAACTTCTTTGACTTTAAATCCGGTGAAGTAAACTTACAGGTGAAAGACAATTAGATTTAAACATATAATAATAGTAAGCAAATAATCACACAGTGACACTAGATTTATCACGTGGAAACCCGATTAGGGTAAAAACCACTGTGTGAGGAGACCTCACAAATTTTGTACTCTTCTGGAGTACGCCCTATAAGGAGCTTTCCCGGTTAAAGGATAATAACACACTGCTAGGTGTGACCCAGTTAAGGGATTTGTTACAATAAGGCCGGTTAGTGCCTGCCTAGTTAAAGAACTTTGATCACCTTACAAGATGCCACCCGGTTAAAGGATTTGATACAAGGGACCTGTTAGAGTCCACCCAAATATTGGGATTTAACTATTGTAGTTGCTAGAAAACAATAGAAGATTGACCTTTTACAATTGGCTTTGCATAGCCTGATAAGATCTCTGTTTGTGCTCAGCCGAGAATCGTCACTGGTTGACACAGGTGTGTTTTCCTCTATTGTTGTGCTTCTCTGCACACACTTCTTTCTCTTCTTCTCTTTCTGATTTACCCTAGCTTCTTTTGAGCTTTTCAGGTTCACTCTTTTCTCTGGCAGAATGAAGGCAACTTTTCTTCTCTTCAATCAAAAGAATATATAGAGTCTTAACCCTAATTGTGCTCATTATGCATGACCTAATTACAAATCCTTATCGAATTGATTACTCAGTGGAGTACCAGTTCACTGAGAAAACATCCAATGCATGCCATTGCTTTATCTGCCTTATAGAGAAAGCAATAGTTGCATGTCAAGAAACTCTCCTTTATAGGAGATAACGCTTTGTTTTAAAGCCACAGATTTCGGCTTTAAATCCTCCAGACGTGCCTCAAACCGATCGTCAGTTTAACTCAAAGACCTCCGGAATCGTCGTAGAAAATCTCAGTCAAGGAGTCAGTTAGAACAGGTAGTTTGACTATGACTTCCTCGGTTTATACCGGAGTCATTACTAGATCGGTTGAGATACCCATGTTGTGAACAAATAAGAGTAGTTAACCTGTTACTGTCCCTTTCCTTGGCTCACTGGTTGCACCGTCCTCGATTGTATGTTGATACCGGTTTGTTGTTGCTTTCTCTGTGTTTGACTACACCAGTTGTAGCCAAGTCTTTGGTTGAAGATTGAATGCTAAACAAAATACACTACCCGGTTGCTGAGGCTTTATATAGTGACCGGTGGTATTTGCTAACAGCCACACCTTCTGCCAAACCATCCTCCTTTCATACAGATCTCCTTGGATCTTTAGACTTTATAGAGATGACAAGTCTCTATATTCTTTTGCCAATCAATGACAACACTAGTACCCGTAGCAGGTTTACCGGTTATCATCACTTAATGCCAACAGAACTATTCTTCGCATTGGATTCATCTGTGATAGCTTGAAGTTCTTCATTCAACTTGTCCACTTGGTTGTCTTCTTCAAGGACGCCTAAAATTTCTTTCAACCCATTTTAGAGGATTTCCTTTTGTAGCAGAAATGATAATTCACTAAGGATTTCCTTTTTTTCAAACTTGTGACGATCTTCTTTCAGAACGATTTGTAGTTCTTCACCCTCAAGAGTTTCCAAATGTTTATCCTTACTATCATTTCTCTTCTTTGAATGTATTCTATTGATTCCCCGATTTTCTTTTCAACACATTCCTCTTGTGATAAGATGCATGAAAGTTCATCTTCCACTTGAATACCTTGGTCTTCATACCATCCCATTTGAAACTTGACCTGATCAATGACATCTTGACAATACAGACAAGTAGATTTTGAATATGAGAAATTTTGTATGCTACACCAATGATGGCGCCAAGTGCTTCCTTCATATCTATATCTTTCCAAACTTTGTGCCTTCTTGATCCTTTCCTTGTGTGCATGAAATTTTGATTCTGGTCTCACAAGCACCACTGGTTTATGTACATTTGAAAAATAAATTCGTCATTCTAATGCTAATTCCACCCTTAAAATAAATATCAAACAATGCATCTCCTCATGCTTGGCGGTTCCATGTATTCTACACTGACCTAGCAATGCGAAGTCCTTTAAACCTTGTGGATGTAACTAGTTGTTCAAATCAAACCAAATTGGGAGAATATCAACTTGGCGACCTTGACTCTAGTGCCCATACATTGAGAAACTTTTTCTTTTTAAAAAAAAAATTTGATTTTCCAATTTTTTTAAAGTTTTTTCACTTTTTTTGGGATTTTTACTTCTTTTAAAGAGATCTATCATATCTCAAATGTAACTCGAAAGATCATACTTGTTGATAGTTCCATGATGAACTTTGTTTTGGCCCTCCTAGTGCCAATTTCTATTGATGCAAGTTTTATAACCACTTCAACATGCAGAATCGAATACTTAGTATTCCAAATGAAACACAAAATCTCCAACTCTCTCTTTAATAAGGAAGCTCATATGCTAAACACTGTATATGGATTGTGTGATCAAATAAGACAACCCCAAGGTTCTTTCCAGTTGTGGACTTTCACTCAATTGTAATGGTGTGATATGTTGGTATCACTTGGGGACTTAGATTGTTCATTCAATGCATATCAACTTTGCAAATGCAAAAGATTTGGCAATTGGAGCTCTTCAACTACTTTTAACAAAACAAATTGCAAATAGATAAAGGTTTAAGAAGTTAATTTATTTCAAAGATGCAAGGAATAGTGAATGTCTTTGTGACTACTAGACTTAGTCCTGTCATCAACTCCACCAAGCTAGTGCAATCTCCTACGGTGAATGATAGATGTTCAAATAATTACTCACTACACCAACACCATCATTCATATGCATATCAATGAATAAGCAACAATCGATATTAAGCTCATATTATAATTACAGTTGATCACACAAAGAAAACTTACAATCAGCAAATTGCTAGTGGTATGGATAAGGTGAGTTCACAAAGGTGGATTCACAATCACTTTCATCCAACTATTCACCTATTTCTACTCAACATTAATGAAATACTAATCTAAGTGAGGAAATATAGAAACCATGCAGTACTCCAAAATGATACAAGTAATCCACCATGAAAACCAACAATGAATTAAAAACAATTTGGTAGTAATATAGCAACAATTTCAACAAGTTTCCTCTTTACAAATGATAAGGTCTTTCCTTATATAGTTGTTCAATTACAATGGATGGCCAAGATTAATTTGAGATCAAAAGCCAAGATCATGCCAACATAGCCCTAATCCAACTAATAGCTACAAGCATTAAATGCTTGTTCAATTACATAAAAAGCACCAACTTGTGGGCTAATGATAAAATTACATTGCTTTCATAATCCAATGAAAAAATGTGTTAGGTAGACTAGTGGACTCCACATATACACTTTGCATGATGTGATTGGGTGTTCTTGGACACATGCAACTGAAGTCTTCTTATTGGTTGAAAATGAGAGGGTGCCACCTTAGCATGCTTATCTCAAAAACTTGATCAATCCCTTGGTGATGAGAAAATATCTCTTGATACTCAGCATTGTCAAGTCTTCAATTGTGATGGCTCGTATTCCCAAATTGCTTCATCTTCATGAATACACTTTGCATGATGTGATTGGGTGTTCTTGGACACATGCAACTGAAGTCTTCTTATTGGTTGAAAATGAGAGGGTGCCACCTTAGCATGCTTATCTCAAAAACTTGATCAATCCCTTGGTGATGAGAAAATATCTCTTGATACTCAGCATTGTCAAGTCTTCAATTGTGATGGCTCGTATTCCCAAATTGCTTCATCTTCATGAGTCTCTATCTTCTGGAAATCTCCTCATTGGAATGACCTTGAACTTGCGTGTACTTGAAATCTTGATGTCTTGGCCTTGATCCTATAGAAGTGATATGGGTGCTTCATGTAGTTGAGTCCTTCAAATTGAACTTGGGTTTCCAAAGGAAATTCAAGGTGATCATAACTTCCTTCACTTGTAGCTTTGATCATTTTCTTACATAACTTGTCTTTTGATCTCCATCTTGAACTTGCATCTTCACTTTGTCCTTGATCTCGAACCATCTTCTTGTTTGTCCTCTTTGATGAATGGCTGGCCATTTGTAGATTCTCACTTGAAGTCTTTGAGCTTGATCTTGCCATAGTTCCCCATTCTCCAAGCATCTCCTTCTTCCATAGTCACCTTGCAAAATAGAAGAGATAATTGCATTAAGTTTGTAAAATGATGAACATGAACAGGATTAGAATATTGTCAAGATAAAACAACCCTTTTCAAATCATGATTTCAGCATGATGCTTAGATGAAAGAAACTTTACTTATAAACCATCTTAACAGTAACTAAGCATAATTTTCAATTTCAGACCTGAATTCCTTTCAATTTTTTATTAGATTTTGGTTGACTTACCTCCCATATATACCTTATTAAAGCCAACTTGATCAAGAATTTTTTAACAAAGGGGCGAATTGATCTTAGAACTTTGGATTGCAAGTGGAACTGGGCGGAGTTTTGGTGAGTGTTGGACACAAGTGTCCAAGGGTAGTGCGGAATCTACACTATCCATGGACAAGCTCCAAGCTTCTTTTCCTTACAACTTTCACAACATTGTTCCATTTATCTTTTCATCTTTAGATTTGATCTGAGACTTGATCATGCACTTACCTGATCAGGGGTTTGATTTCATATTTTGTATGGAAAAGTTGATCCTTCCACTTGGATCAGACTTGCCTTGGAGGGGGAAGCTAGGTTTCAACCTTGAAATGCCCATATCTCAATGAGAGAATCCACATGGGATTAAGGTTTTCTCAAACTAGGAGAGCGGAAATTGAAGGCTTCTGGCTATGAGGAATATATTAAACCATTACCTAGAATGATATCTGTCACTCTCCCTAAGTTATGAGCTGAACATTGGTTTCTAGCATATCTGTAAAAAGAACACCAGCACACTGAAAAAGCTTCTAATCACTTCAAAACTCGAACAGAAATTCAAAGAAAGCACATACCACACCAAAAACTAAATACCCGTATCAGAAAACCTCATAATTCTTCAACATCTTCAAACCCATATCACCGAACCAAGCCAAAACCACTGTCAATCTCAAACCAAACACACCAACCAGCTAGGGTGGATGTTTCACCACTGAAACCAGCAACCAAAAAGAGGGTTTTTGTACACAACCAACAAAAGAACTCTCAAAACTCAGTCAAGCGGCATCTCCTTGAGTTGTCAAATCTAGTGTATGCAAATGAGAGCTCAAACTTAAATTTATAAGAAGCGATAAGAATTAGGACAATACACATTTAAATTTGAATCTATTTCCCTCTCACTTCACTTTTTGAAAAAACATGAAATTACCCCCATATTATTCAACCCCATTTGAGGTCACAAATTAGTCTTTTTAAAACACTTTATTCAATCCCATGTCTTTGTGTCACTCTTGGAGGCATAATGAATCTTTTAGATTATTAAAACCCCACATTGCCTTGGCGTCAGTTTAGGAGACTAACTTGCTTTTTAAAAGCAACTTAAAGTGACCCACTTCCCTAGGCATAGGAATAGGGGAACCACTTTATGATCACCTACCCCTTCACTTAAATTATAAAGTGACTTTATAAAAGAGCACTTACGTGAAATAAATCAAATGTCATCATGTCAAACTTCGAACTCACCAAGGCACTAAACTGGAAAGAATTGGACTCTGAATTGAGAGGAGATAGAAGCCAAGACCAGGTACTAAAAATAGCCATATGGTGAAAATAGAAACTCCATTGGAACATACTAAAAGAACCTGCTAGAGCTCTCCTCAGAACACTAAGTCCTCAGAACACTAAATCCTCTAACACTAAGTCCTCTGATTTTCGCCTCACTCAGATCTGCTCTGCTCTTGGAATTAGTATTTGAATTGCATTGATGGTTTGAAATGAAGTGCTGAAGCTTTCTTTATTAGACTACACACCCAAGAGGCATGTCTATTGGAAACCTTGTATGGGCCGACCTGATCTAATTGGAATTTAATTAAATTCTTTCAATGCCGACATTGCTTGAATCTTATTGAATTTGTAACTTGTTTTCTCCCACTTGGCCAACCTGATTTAGAAATTTGCATGGTTTAGAACTGGCTTTTTCTTTGGATCGCATATCAAAGATGTTTGGAAATGAATTCCAAGGGTGCTCGGAATTCCAACACTCTTTGGAATTTTATTCCAAAGTATTGCAAGTCCTTGAAAATCAAACTTATTACACCCAACCCAGATTTCCTTCATTTGCAAGTCAATTTCTCGTCTTTTTGCTCATATTTTCACATTTGCAAATCAAATTTTCTCCTCAATTGCTTGTTTGTTGTCTTAGACAATTCAGATCTGATTCAAATCTCATGGATTTCTTATGTCAAATATTTGAATTTTCTCATTATATCGCCCAGATTTTCCAATGCACCATTCAGATTTTGCTTTTAGAGAAGTCAATTTTGGTTCTTGAGTCTGAAAAATGCTTACTAAGCTAGGCAAAAATTAGAGGGTGCTTGGAAATTAATTCCAAGGGAGGTCGGAAATCCGACCCCTCTAATTCCAAGAGGGATTGGATTTCTGACCTCTTTTGGAATTTTGTTCAAGAGATCTCGCAAGTTTATGTTTTTTCAAGAAAACCAATCGAACACCATTTTTCCAAATCCAGATTTCTTTTATTTGCAAGTTGAATTCTCCTTAATTGCTTGGTTTCCTTTTCCAAATGCAGATCAGATTTCATTTTGACTTAACCTTGTTTCAATGTTTGTTAAGGACTTGATTGTTTCCTCACTGTGCTCGCTGAAGCTATGATGTTTGGGATTAAATATGCTTGGAAATTTCATAACCACACCCAGATTTCACCCTCAATTTCAAGATTTTTCACTCCTTAGCACATGGAATTTCAACATGGAATTGGGAATTTATTCTAACAGAGGTCGGAATTCCAACCTGGCTAGGAATTTGCATTTAAAGTTCATTCCCAGAATTCACTTAGTGTTTGGAACTTGGAAAATTGTAAAGTGTTGGAATTTCATCATAGAAGGTTTTCACCTTGTCTTGAGGCTTGCCCTTCGTTTTTCATCAACATTTAGCTTGGAATTCCTCCCTTGTTTTCCCAGATCACCCTTAATCATTCAGATCGGATTTCAATCACATAAATCAGAATTCAATCACTTGAATGAAAATCCTCTTCTTTGGTCAAAATTTGCACAAGCACTGTATGAAAGCTGTAAATTGTCAATGTTGAAATTGAAACAACACTTGGTTTTTCCTTAAACATCCTCATCAGTTTGCAAATTGGAGTTTGGACAAGGCTTTGGATTTTGCATCAAGGCAGATTGGATTTTGCAAGTGAATTTGAATTGCATTCAAGATGCAAGTTAGGATTTCACCTTGGTTTGGAAATTTTTTTGGATATCCAATTGCACTTTCAGATTCACTCACCACGTTAAGTCCATTTTCTGAGATTGCATAAGGACAAATTCATGGACTGATTGGAAACCTGATGGTCTTTAGAAATTTCACTCGAGGGCAACCCAAAATTAATTTCACTGAGTGTTAGATCTAACTCACTCCAAGATTCAAACTTATGACTAAGATTGATTTGCATCTCAGACTTGTTCAAACTTCTAACTTCACCAACCTCGAGATTTCACAAATGCTACCAGACTAAGACTAATCTAAACAAACTACCAAACTGCCAAGCAAAAAAAGTGGGTGTCCCCATTTGCAATGGGACATGTTTGTTTACAACATTACAGAGGGAAGGTTGTGGGAAAGGTTAAAATGGAGTCTCAATGCATGTGTTTACACGTATCTTCAAACAACAACTCATAGAGCACAAACCCTGAAGACAGGGTGCAATTAAGTGACAAACAATGTGGGAAGGAGTCAGGGGTTCCCAAAGAACATCAGATAGAAACTCATCCAAGGCAACAATAATGGAAAGTGGAAGGGAGTAGAAGTTGGACAATAGCCTAGAAAGATGATAAGCATAGCTTGTGGAATACTCATCAAAATGGAACATGATGTGGCAAGTATCGGTGATCTAAAAGTGGAGGAGGGGAATGAGGAAGAAGAAAGGGAAGAAGCATGGAGGGTGAAGGTTAAAACATGGATATTAAAGGGAGTAGATGCAAGAAAAAGAGCTCTCAAATATATTTACTTCTTCTATAGTTAGGCAATTGACGGGGTGAAGTAAACACAGTTATTCATGTAAAATTAGACTAGATAAGGACATATTGAGCAACATATGAAATGAGAGAGTGTAACAAGTAATTGTATTCATCAATGCTCTTCGTACAAAATTGGGATCAGGAACTTCTTGCATAATGTGGTCCCTTGTCCTGATTGCAAGGAAGTATTTAAACTCACCAGCAATTGTGAAGGATTTCCCAACTATCAACAACTGCCTAAAACTACTCAACCCAACTAATGAGTCTTAACTGTTTTCACTAATTGTACAACATAACAAAAGCAAACTAATATGCAATTTAACTATCTACATCATTCCCCCTAAAATAAAAGTCATCTTCCAGACAACAAAAAGTAGACTAAACATGACTATGACTTGGGGGTTGGGTGAGAAGACGTCTCTGGTTGCAAAGATATGGAAGATGGAGTTGAGCGTGTAGAAGCTGACTAACGCAATTTGTAAACTTCTTCCATTGGTTTCTTCAATTGATGAACTGCCAAAATTTCTTTTTCCCGTGAAAGTTTGACCATTTGAATGGCCTTTGGGGGTTAAGATTTAGCCTTCTCATTTGCAAGATTCAACTCGCCAATTTCCTATCCTTTTCAACCAATTGTGTGTCTCTGTCTCCAATGTCTTGATCTTTTTGAGCAATGACCCTCTCCTTGTTTCCCACCATTAATTTCTTGAACTCTGTGAAGAGAGTTTGTTGGGCCAACTGGGCCTAAAACCTTTGACTTTGATCATCCAGTTCCTATCTTAGCTTTTGAAATGCTAGTGGACTCCTCAATGCAGGCTTCATGTTCTAAATCTTTTGATCAATGGCTATTAAAATCATAATCAACAATGCTGCCGCCACTACAAGGGAACCAAGTATATCAATGAGAACCCATGAAATAGAAGAGCCCATTAAAAATGTAGATTTTCTAAGACTCTCCTAAATGAAGAGGGCATCTCCAAGAAGCAACTACAGGATTTTTCCTATCAGCCAAAGTCCTCAACAAGTCAAACTCATCCACATCCAACTCTCAAAGTCAATGCTCATTGTTGGAATATCATATACGGGCATCTAGTGTGATGGAGTCCTGATTTTGTAAAAATCAGGACCTCCATGTAAATTCTTTTTCTAAACCTCTTGTCATATAATTGGTGTTGTGTTTTTATATTTTACATATTAACATAAAATATATCAATTTCTGTAAATTATTAGTTGGATAGGTCTCTTCTCTTATCCTCGAGTTGAATTTTGATAACAAGTAGACATTAGGATTTCTGCAAACCATTTACAAGACAATCATAATATCCCTTAAGGCTCAATATTTATTTATGCCTAATTTAGATTATGATTTCATTCTGCAGATTATAACAGTAGAAAGCTATATACTATTATCTCAGATTGATTTTGCTGCATACGAAGAAGTATGTGACCCTACTGCACAAAATCAGGAGATCATTTAAAAGGGAACAGAGACACTGTGTGTTCTAGGGACAGTTCATTGTCAGGATATTCACCAGATCTTTGAAATCTGGAAATGATTTAATCACTGTCGAGCATGCTTATGAATAAATGGATATACAGATTTTTCTTCAGGATCGACATTTGTGTGGATATCCAACCAAAACATTATACATCTACCGTTTCGAACAGTTACCTAATGTAACGATCATAATTTACTATGCAAGGTTATAAGTTAAATATGCTATATTCTGATTGAACTGATGAATTAGAGAGTTCCAGCCATGCTGGAAATATTCAGAAAATTAACAGATCACATTGCCAATAAATATGATATTACAATATACATCAGATTAACATGTGGCAGAGGAGGTCAAGGAAGGTGTGATCATATTAATGATGCACAGCAAAGAGAATTAAAATGGCAATTTAAAATGGAGCATCTCTGAATAGTAATTTCATTGCTATTCTTGTATATGTATAAAGTCCTGCCGCTTGTACATTTGCGCACTCAGAAATTCAAGGAAAATACTCCTTGTTCGATCCAGATGACAGATACCAAAAATGTAACCACACCTTGATTAAGATTATTCAAGGCAAATATATAATACTGTGTATTTCTTTTGCAGGTCTGGCAGCTATGTCCAAGAAGTATTGCACATCTGCAGAGAGAAGAAGCTCATACGGGACAAAAATATAAAAAAATTACAAGCATGAATATGGTCGAACATATGAGGTTGAAGAAGGGAAGCACAGCAATGAAAAAGGGCATGAGAAGCAATCACGAGCCCATGCAGGAGGCATAGAAGCAGCCGTGTTGTGCCAAAGTGGTTGCGAGATAATTTCTTTACGCTTGATAAGGCCTTCAGTAAATATTGATTTATGAATATAAAATTTGTGCTACGTAATCATAGAAACAAGTTAAGAGTGGAAGCGACATATCGGTTCACAAAAATTAGTCTCCACTTGTCATCCACAACTGTGCCCATAAAAGACAGCTGCGATATATTAAGTTTTGGTTATATTACAAGTTAATATTACATGCAGTTTTATTTATGAAGCGGTATGTCTTTTAAAAGAAACCGCATGACTCTTCCTTTTCATATAAATATAAAGTCCAAAATCAAATGTAAGGGAGACGACAACAGCTTGTTTTTAAAAAAAACTGGCAAAATTATAAAATTGTGTGAATGTCAATTTCTTCATTTGGCAGAGATGGAATACTGAACCAAGCTCTTGGATACTGGATTTTGAATGAATTTTTATATGCGATTTTGGAATCGAATTGCAGTGGATTGATCATCAGTAATGAGTGTCTTCATTGAATTTTTATTTCTCGCATAACCAGTAAGCATATTTATTTTATTTATTTGCACAAAGCTTTAGAGTTCAGAAATATTATATAGTTTCGTCCTTTATAATCTCTATTTTTTATTTCTGTAAATAATTTAATTTTCAGATAATTGGGTAGAATCATTTATAGCATTTTAAATTCGATTATCACAGATATTGTGAAACATTTCATTGTTTCCGTATTTGTGTCTAGTTTGTCTCCATATCCTAGGGGTTAAAGCGCAATCTAGACTAATTTAAAATTTGCATATATATATTTGATCCTTTGCATCTGAATTATTAAATTGTTTATAATTGAAATGCAGTAAACTTTATAAAGTTGTACATAATAAGCTTGTAATATTGACTCTATTTGCCTTTCAATTTTTGGCACTGGTCTTTAATGATGCTCGTGATTTATAATCCACTCGCTGGCAATTATTCTGCATCTTTCCTTTGAAGAAATTAATATATTCATATTTTATAATTATTTTCATTTTAAACTTACATACATATAATCATTGTATTTCCAATCCAGGATTCACAAGTTTGAAACATTTATTTTCTGAAGTTATCTTTGAAGTTGGACAAATTGGCGTCATTTCAGTGATTTCCGTGTTATTGTGCAAATTGAAAGTTTTCCGTTATCTTGCCATTCAGGAATCTTTCGTTGCATTAATATTCTATTTATCTGCTATAAACATCTTGGATCTGAGTGTCTTGATTCAAGATCAGGTGAATCCGCCTTGGCCCTGCAGAGCCTAAAGCGTAGAAGATCAAATCGATTGATCTTGTCACGATGGCCTTAACCGATTGGATATCCCAGCATCAAGTTGGCAAGACTCGTAGGATTCCAATCTGTGGTTTTGGGAACCAATATAGTGGACCCTAGTGTGAGCATTAAAGTCGTTAAGAATAATAACATCAGCCAAGGAGTAGTGGGAAATCATTGGATGGAGATCAAGGTGAGGATCTCCCTCAATGAGTTCATCATAGTCGGAAGAGGCTAGGAAATAGAATGAAGCAATGAAAACATCCCAAAACAAAAGGAAACCATGCGAATAAGCTGATATAGTTAGTAACCTAGCAATATTTGCAACAGTTATTTATCAATCATTCATATACAATTGGGTGGATAGAAATAAATTAGAAAGTAGGTGGGCAGCTGGAACAAATGTAAACATTACACACAAATGAATTTCAAGTGGGCGGACAGCTAGAATTTTAGTAAAGAGTAGATAATAATGAACTTAAAATAGGTGAACAACTGAAACAATGTAAAGGGTGTAGACAGCAATTAATCAAATGTAGGCAGACAGCTAGAAAAATTAAATGGTAAAATAAGATTTTCAGTCCAAATATACACTCTTTTTATGTAAATGCATTCAGAGATTGTCATATCAAAATATGGGTAAGTGGGCTGGTGGTGCAGTACTCAACTGGTGTGCATGGCATCTTAAATTATGGATGAGAAAGGCTCTACAACATTAAGGATGTAGTGAATAAAGTATTGAAATATTTGTAAGGCTGTTAAGAATTGAAAATGAAGTGGATTGTATATCAAAAAAACAGGTAAACGATTTGTTGAGTATTGAAGAGAGAATCTGTGTTTTGTTGAAATATGGATAGGGTTAGTTATGGAGTACAGATGATGAAGTGAGTGTGCAGTCTATTGAAATATGGGTGAGTGGTGTTGTAGGATGGGGCATCTAGTGTATTAATATTTGGGCATCGATATTGTGGGCCAATGAAAAATGGTGTTTGGTTTATGTTGTGAGGTTTCACATCATCGCCCCAAACAATTTGGGGACCCCCATTTTCGAACTAGACTTGGCCTTTTTCCAGATCCCGATGCCCTTACCTTGACGATATTGTTGGACTTGGATGCTAGATGGGTGATTTTGAAAATTATTGATGTATATTAGGCCTGTGTTTTGAATTTGATTGTCAATTTGACCATCTTCTTGGAGAATTTTTGTAAGCTCGGATGATGAATTGGATATTGAAATAAGTGAATTTGGGCCAAAATGTTTGATTTGCAAAATAAAACAAAATTGATTTTTATCTCCTTCATGAGATCGAAATTTAGGCATTGAATTTCAAATTTGGGCAAATTAACTTGATCAATGTTTTTGGGTTTCGAAATCTAGCTCTTGGGATAACAAATTTGGCTTTGACAATTGAAAATCTGGGCTTATCAACTTATGAAATCGGGATTTTGGTCCCCTAAATTTGAAATTTTAGCATGGAAGGAGTAAAATCTGATCATCAAAAGATAATATTGGACAATTAAAAGGAAAATCTGGGCATTGAGATTTTAAAATCTGAGATTAAAAGTAAATTTAGGGCCTTTTAAAATTAAAATCTGGGCAATATATATATAAAATCTGCTTTAAAAATTAATTTTTGGGCATTAAAATTAAAAATCTGGGCTATGGAAATTAATTTTTGCTTTGAAAAACCCCAAAATCAGGCATTAATTTCGAAATTAGGCCCTCTCATATGAAACGTGAGGCATAGAGAAATGACAAGGCCCTTTCTTTAACAGCGTGCCCTATTTCCCCTAATGAATTTCGAAATTCAAAGCTTAAATGATGTAATTTCAATGCAAAAAATTTATTTGTTTTATGATATGTCGTCCCCTTTATTGTGGCAATTAATTAAATTTTCGTTTTTCCTGTGCTAGGGTCGGCCCTAGGTGTTGGCGCCCAAGTCAGGTATAAGGGAGAGGCGCCTTTCCTCCTCTCCACACTCCTCATCCATCAAGCAGAGAAACACAGCAGGAGGGCAGCGAACTGTTTGAAGGAACAGAAATAAGGGCAGAGGCTGCGATACCATTTGGATGCTCAGATCTGACATTAGGAGGGGCGAAATTATACTAAGGCTGCCATTGTCAAAGGGACCACAGATTGGAAAGGCCTGGTATCTAGAAGAGGCTATGAATTGCAAGAAAGGGGCCTGCTACTAATGAAGATTGACAGAAATATTGAGAGAAGATCACAGATTCCTAAAAACATGCCATTTTGAGGAGCAGAAAGCTTCATATTTGCCCCAGCCATGCCATTTTGAGGACAAATTGGCGAAATTCAGTGAGTAACTTAATTTATCTCTTTAATTGTTATCTTTTCTTTGGTGTTGTTTGTTTGGGTGTTGGGGATAAGTTTCAGGATCAAGAGAAGGCTGACCCATTAAGCGGATTTCTCGATTGTCTTGATTGGATTCTTTCCCAAAGGGAATTAATACCAAAATAGGAGACAAGAAAGATATGATGCCCAAGACCACTTTCTTCTCGAAATTGAAGCAAGTCCGAGACACCAACATCGGTACCATTGACATGATACAATTGAGAGATAGGTTGAAGAAGACTATGAAGGCCATGAAGGTTAAAGAAGGCAAGAATAATGAAGGTGGAAAGCGAGAAGATAGGTTGATGGAGTCAAGTTCAATTTCAAGGTGGTGGCCAAAGGCAAGGCTCTCAAATTGCAAAGAGGTTCACATCCAGGCAAGCCACCGAGGCCAAGGCAAGATTACCCCAAGTGCATGGAGACCTCACCCTTTCAAGGTCAGGACATCAGGTACAAGCAAGTTCAAGTGGTGATGAGAAAGTTTCTAAGGACAAGCTCAAGCATCCAAGGCTTCACCTCATCTCAAGGATTAAATAAATTTATAAGATAAGGTTGATGGGGTGGCAATTTCATGTGCATGCAATCAAATCATGCCAAGTGTCCTATGTTCTCATTGGTTGACATATTATTGTAATTTTCTCATTGGCCCACAAGGTGCTCTTATGTAAATGGTTGAAAGATGGTAACCCTAATTAGGGTTTGTAAGGTTTAATCTTGGCCCTTGATTTTGCCCTTTAATCTTGGCCACTCGTTGTAATTTTGAGCCTCTATATAAGGCCATTTGTTCTCATTTGTAAAGAGAGTTATGTTGGAGAATTGCTGCCAAAATACTATCAAAATTGTTCTCTATTTATTGTTGTGGTTTGCATGGTGGATATACATGATCATTTTGGTGTATTGCATGTTTCTTCTCATCTCTCAAATTAAAGTAGGATTTCATTTCATGTTGTTAGAGTAGAAGTAGATGGCTAGTTGTATGGTCTATATACTAGGCCACTAGCATCTTAGCGGCTTGTTAAGAAGCCTTGTGTGGTAATCTAGTCTTATTCCCCTTGAATCATTGCACCTATGGAGGTAGCGCCGCAGGCAAGCTTTCATTTGGTTGGATCCCATCCATTTGCCAGTTTCTTCATTCATAGGAGTAGTAGTAGAGCAGTAAGCAGTTAGTGGTAGGAGTAGTTGAAAGTGAAAGTAATCAAGGAGAAAAGAACAAGTTAAGCAAGTGAAGTACCACAAAGTTCTCTTTGAATGAACAACGTAAGCCCGCCTACGTGATTACCAGCAAATCACATTAATATAACTGAGTTAGTATCCACAGGTGTAAGGAACCTTGGAGTTTTCTCGTGTTCTTCATAAGTATATACTTTTCAAGAGAGGGTTGAGTGTTTGATATTCTATATCAAGTATTCAATTGCTATATGTCATGTAGTGGTACAAAACTGACATCAACAGTTTACTGCTCTATGGATGCATGAGATTAACTTGTGTATAGGTGGTTGAGTGGTGGATGAGGTTCTAGTGTACTTCGGTAAGGGGCGTGTGGTGTGTTGAAATACGGGTTAGTGAGTTTGTGATTGATGTAGGAGCACCCCATGAAGACATTGTAATGTCCCTTCTTATTCTCCTTATGTACTTCCATGCAAAACTAGCGTTAGTAGAAAATAATACATAATATTTGCATGACTCTTACTCTATTCAAAGTTAGTAAGGGGGGATTTGATTCTTAAGGCTGCATCTAGGTCGGGCTTCACAGAATTCCCGATTCTCAGCTTGAGGGATATAAGATCCACTCTAAGCAATCAGGCTATTGGCACGTCTTCCCATAGAGCACTGCCCATAAGAATCTCTTGGAAGCAATAAATGCTTTCCAAGCCTACGCATATGCACATGACTCGTATCAGTATATATTCTACCTACGTGAGATTATAACAATCTCGAGACTAGGGAAACTACAACAATTTCCTCTAGCCCCCTCCAGATATAGGAATCCGTCTCTAATGAATATAAGATTCATTCTATATGGTATCCATATCATCATCTTTACTTAACATATAAATGTACCAATGTTGATCATAAAATCATATTATCTATAAAAGAAATTCAAAATTTTCCCAACAAAAAAATGCATTAATTAAGAATTCTCATAATATATGTATGTATATCTTAATTATATATATATATGTGTGTGTGTGTGTATATTAATTATCTACATAAATAAAAATAGGAATGTTCATATATATATATATATATAAAGAATTTATTTATATTAAATGACATCTTTTTTATATTAAATAACATACCAAAGTGTTCAATTTTCGCTGAACGTTTGTATTCTATTATGTTTCATATTCCTTTTCTTCCCCCCCTGCTGTTACCTTTCTTTATTAATAAGTATGTGGGAGGGGGAGTCACGTCCCCTCCACACCTAGCCGTCATCCCTTAGGGGTGCAACTAGTCACAGCCTTGCAACCCAACCTCACCTCCTAAGGTGTGGCTCTTCCTTCATATGCCGCAACTTTTCTAAACAGCCGCTCATTATAATATATACTATATATATTATAATATATATTATAGTATATATTATAATATTATATATATTTTTTATTAAATGATTATTATTATTATTAATTAAATAATAATATTATTAATATATTATTAATAATGTCTAATCTATATAATATTATATATATTATTATTAAATGATTATTATTATTAATTAACTAATAATGTTTAATTTATTAAAATAGCAACTTTACTTAATTATTATTAATGAATAATATTTCCATTTTAATAATGATATTAATTTCAATTGAAGGTAACACCCTCTTAAGTTTGCATAAACTTAACCTTCTGGAGAAACATGGAAACACTCCTGGATAGTGGGTTTCCCAAAAATGGAGTGAATCTCCGGATTCTAGGCCGGTTCCTATATGATACTTCACCTAAAACTAATGCAGAATTGTAGAAAACTTGGCTGGAAAAGGGATAAGAAGGATTTCTTGTATGAACTCTAAATACTGAAAACAGGAAAAACTTAAAAAGAAACTTAAGGTGATGCACCGAATCTGAAACTTGCAGCATACAGAAGAATGATTCCTGAAAATACACCTAAATGCAATCATAAATTCACACAACCCATTTACTTCATGTTCATGCATAAGTATTTCACAGAAAGGTCTGAGAAATTATGTGTTTAGGAAGGAAAGATAAACTTTCACTACACAAAACTATGACAATTTCTTTAACACAATGTAATGTTCCTATCCACTAACTCTGCATAAACCTATTGTAATTCGTTGCATGACGGTCTGATATGCTGGTATGACGAATTATATGTTTTCTTAGTGGCTAGAAGAGGTCGTACGGTTGCTGGAAGTGGTCATACGGTTGCTGGGAGTGACCGTACGGAAGCTGGAAGTGGCATACGGTGGAGGTTGGGTGACCGTACGGTGAGAGTGTGGTGCTGCGTATGGGAAGCAGGGGGCGTACGGTGGTGACAAGGACTGTGGCTGTACGGTGACTGTGTGGGGGTCGTACGGTGGATTATGTTGTGGTCGTACGATGACTGTGTGGGGCCATACGGTGGGATATGTGAGGATGGCCGTACCGTGAGGCAACGACAAGGTCGTACGAAATGGTGGAGAATGCCGTATGGATGGGTTGAAGGATGCACCGTGTTCCGTGATGCCTCTCAGACGTTTGTATGATGTTCCTTCTTCCTTTGCTGATGATTAAATATGACCTTTGCAACCACAGAACAATACGCAAGTCAAATATGTTTTCCAGAAAGAACTTATTGAATTTATTGATGGTACTTTGGATTTGCCAAATCTGATACAAGCAGAACAAAGCAGAGTAGGGTGAGGGTTGAATCCCACCGAAACTGCAACAAACCAAATAGGTAGGATCTTTCACCTCTAAAATGGCAAATAGCAGAATCCCAACAGGAATTTGCAAATACAAATCAAATATCAAATATCAATATATCAAATCTAACCTACACACCGCACATAAATACCTATCAGGAAAACTCCCGAGAGTGCACAAAAGAGTCGACGGCGACAACTACACCTACGCCAACAAATAAAAGTGGGCCCGAGATAGACTAAATTGATAGGGACCCAAATACAATAATTTTATTACTCATTTAATGACGGGGACATTACACACAAACTGTAACCTGCAACAAAACATCTGCAATAAATAGGAAGGCAAAACACTGCATAAAAATGATCTCCAATGCATGTCACATTTGCAAAAAATGAGTTACAAGCTAAAATAGAATGAGAAAAAGGACTAAAAATAATCACTAAGGCTCTCAAAACTGCATAAAATTAGAACTCCTTACAAATGAGTCTTCAACTCATACTTATACAATTTTGAACCAACTGCATTCAAGAGAGCAATAACTCCTAGGTCGGATTTAGTCTACAAGGCCATTTTTGAGCCTCTCAAAGAACTTCAAAAAAGTATAATCAGAAGTCATGCCTCATTAATATCATCATAAATATCTCCCATAAATGCACTCTTATCCCTCAAAACACTCATAAATGTTCTTGAATAGCAAGGACTTTCATTATAGACTTTGTCAGCTGCATCATCATGACCTTTGCCTTTGTCATCAATTCTGCAAAAATATCCTCTTTAACTTTTGAATATAAAAATAAATATCAATTTGCAATCTTAATAATTAATTAAATTATTTATAATTTATTACTTAATAAATATCAAGAAAATATTCATTTAAGTAATAAATTATAAAGTATTTAATTATTATAAATAAATAATAACAATTATTAAGTTATTTTTGTTTTATAATTTTAATAAACATTAATTATTTTTAATAATATATTAAGCGATAATAAAATCACTTAATAATATCATTAAATAATTAATATTTTAAAATTATAAAATTATAAATAACTTAGTAATGTTATTAAGTTTGTGAATTAAAATATATATTTTTACATACTAAAGTAAATTCCATATTTATTTTTTATCAAAACAATATTAATAAAATGATAAATTATCTATCATTCTATTAATGTTGTTTGATAAACTATTTGCAAAGCAAGGAAATAAGTGATAAATAAATATCACTTTCCAAGCATAAGCCTACGAGGGTATGAGGAAAGAAATGAAAGAAATCTAACAAAGGTAAAAACGCCATTTGCTATGTGGCAAAAATCATTTAGGGTAAAAAACCCTAAATCACTTCACGCAAACTTCATTTCTTCATTCTCATTTGCCGTTCCGTTTTCCTCCTTGTGCACCGCCATGGAGAATGAGGGTTTTGTTGGAGACTTTGATGGCTTTAGTTGCTTTCTACAAGTATTTAGAGCTCTACTTTTGTGATACTCCCGTTGTTGCTTCATGGCTCAAATTGCTTTAATTTTCCCTTGCATAAAATGAAGAAATATTTCAGCTTTTTTTATTTTATACTGTCATTGCCTTAGATTGATGGGTAAATATGAAAATATCTACAAAAACAAACATAAAAAAACTCCATATCTCCTTTGAATGCTGGATTCGAAACCCCCATGCTCATAAACACGTTGAAAAACTGATCTATTTATCCTAGCTGGTTCATGGTAGATTTTGTAGTTTGTAGCTTTCATTTACAAATTTATGCGTATAGATGACGAGCTCCTGCAGCAACAACTAATTCTGTAGCAATTTTGATGAATAAGCTTGCTTTCTCAATGTTGTTTTCCAATATAGATAAAATCCATCTGTGATGCACGACATTCTGTATTATATTCGAGCCTCTCTATTCCATATATTCACCACTTTGATATTGCTGCAATAGTTGTATGTTGCAATTTTCATGTTCTAAAACATGCAGATAATAAGATGAAAGCACCATTGATAGATAGGGCTGAAGCTATACTTGTATCTTTACATAGCCTCCTGTTGTCTCATAGCTGATTTGATTTCATTGCATAAATTGTTCTTTGTGCTCTATGACCACTTATTGTGATCCTCTTCTTGTAGCATCTCTCTTTTCATGATAAACATAACCTTGTCCTTTGTAGCTGCCTTAAAATCATTACCCTATGCTTCTCCATCTTTCTCTCATGACATAACATGTCATTATTTTTTGCTCATTGCTGTCTTGAAATATTAAATATTGATTTTATGACAGCTCTTTTGAAGTGCTAGCAACATTGTACTCAATGTATGGACTGTACTTTTACTTTATTTTGTTGTATACCAGCTTGATGCTATTGTCCCAATATAGTTGATTTTCTATCCTGTAGCACGCTGGGCTCTACCCTTGTGGGAGCCACAATTTTCCCCACGTGCTACACAATAAACATCTGTAACTGTATGAAGAAAACAAGTTAGAAAATAGATGTATTTTTTTGCATATGACCTCTCATGGATTTCTTTCTTGTTTAATGCATATCGAGACTAGTTTTGTATTTGCATAGGTAAATGATATGTAGAGCTAGTAACTTGTCATTGCTTAGATCTTTTGATCTAACTCATTTCTTATGACCTATGCAGGAACAGGGAGCACTAAGGAACTATGAAGCTAGAAGGACAAACACCTCAGACAGGCAGCAAGACGACTTCGAACCAGTCATACAGGCAATGACTGGTTACCCTCCTACATGCACATTTTATTATTCATATACAAATTTCTTTTAATTTGCATTGAATAAGCAAGAAATCAGTCGGTCTCACGGCTTGTGTGAGACGTCATGTACACTTTACATTCAATAAAGATTACTTTTCTCTCAAAATGTTTTGCACTTTCTTATAACAGCAATCAGTATGATGTAATGCAATAATGTTATTTTCTGTTCATTTCTTTATGCATATGTATGTGTTTCAGCAGAAACAAAAATGCACCAAATCATGTTAAAACATGACAGCTCTGCTTGATTGAGCTTGGTACCAAAAATCAGTAACAGTAACAATATTACTAATCTTTTGATTGGTACAGATTATACTGAATTGTAAGAATTTGTAGAACACATATAGTTTGTAGGAGATTTAATTGAGGGACATCACAGACATATGAAGACTTACCTTTTTGTTTATGTTGTTAATGTTGTAATAAGGTCCCATGGACCATCTCTCGTCATTTTGTAAGGTTTTGAAACCATTTTGTAAGGCCAAAGGCCTCTAGGTCCTGATTAGGCATGTAAAGGCCAATATGGTCAAATTTGATAAAAGACCTTACGAGAATAGGAAAATGATAATTTTGGAGTTTCTCGTGTTAAGGGTCCTGTTTGAATCTAAGAACAATTTTGAAACAAATAGTACAACTCACCTCTCCAACGGTTATGTGGTTCAAATTTTAGTTGGAGTTGGTCGAGGAAGGTGGAAAATGTCTATTTATGCCTCAGGAGGTTGAGGCATCCAATGTTGTTGAGGTTTTGGCTTTTGATTGAATAAAACTGCCCTATTTCCCTGTAAAATTCGCTGTTTCTTTACATTGTACAGTCCTGTGCGGATTGACTGACTGGTCTAATGCACAAAGATGTTTAAAGCCATGAATTAACTTTCCTCTGCAATTAGTTTGAAGCAGATCCATCAAGTCTGGTGGAAGCTATTGGAGTTTTTGTAAAAACAGTCATTAAAACCTTGCCTACCTAGGGTTTGACATTAAAATGCTTATATCTTGACTTTCCACCGTAGGAAAATTACAGCCCTTGGTGGAAAGTTAGGCCCCCATATGTATTTTAAGATGCAACAAGTCTCAAACTGGGAGATGGAGGCAGTTAGGAGACATGCCAAACCGTAGGCCTGACATCCTTTATGCAGCAGGCAGGAAAGAACAAAGATCTGATTAACAGTGAGGCTAAATGATTGAACAGACCCCAAGCAATGGTGGATTTGATGTTTTCTAACCAAGACAGTACTGCCCCAAACATTGGTTGTGTGGAGGAAGCCATTGCTGTAGCATTTGCTTTGTATTCTAGGCCTAATTGCCCCTTTTAGGTCTATGCGGTCAGCAACAGTTTGACCAGTCAGTAACAGAACCCAAATCTGGTCTTGAGGTATGTTTTATAACTTGGAAAAGGGTGTCTGAAAACATAGTTTGTTTGTGCCCTTGTGTGGTAGGTCTGAGAGTTAAGGTCGGATTAGTCCGAAGGTAGGGCTATAAGGGTTAAGCCTTCATTCCAAAGCAAGTGCCATCAAATCCTGTTGTGGGTCTCTTCCTAGTTGTCATTTGGGATGTTTTGAGTCTATTGAGACACTTTTGGGGCTGGGAAGTCATTTGTTTAAACTCCATATGAACCAAGTAGTAGATACCTTATGTAGCAAGGTTGAAGGGAGGTATGGTTCAATGTCTAGAAAGGAGTATTGATGTGAGAAGTTGTATAATCCAAGGTTGTAAGATTGGTACCTTGGAGAGGCGTCAGATAAGTTGTTCAGATCATGTCCATATGTGGGTGAAGGGATTGTGAACCCTACTTAAGGAGTAAGGTCTCTAGGGGAAAGCTTACCCAGGTGTTTGATCAAGGAGTCGAGGGATTTGTTTGTCATTGACATACCCTCTGCATCAGTGATGCATTCAAAACAAGGTGGGTGGTGTATAGAGATATCAGTTAATGAGGTGGAGAATTCAAAATGAGGGGCGTAGAGATTAAAGATGGATGTGTGAAGTTGTAGAGTAGTGTATGCTACTGAAATATGGGTAAACCAACCTGGGAAGTGTACAAAACGGGTGTGAGATGTACTGAAATATATGCAAGTATTGAAGAAAGGCTAAGTGGTATATTATGGAAAGTAAAGTTGTGTATTATTGAAGACATAGTGGAAGGCATATTAAAATGTGAACAAGTGAAGATTTAGAGTACTAAAGATGGGGAGTAGGGTATATGCAAAAATGAGCAAGCAAGGTTGTAGAGTACTGAAGATGGGTGCAAGTTGTATTAAAATACGGTTAAGTGATGTTGTAGGGTGTTGAAGATAGGTAGATGGCATATTGAAACATGGGCAAGTGAGATTGTTGTATTGAAATATAGTCAAGAAAGGGTGTTGTATTGAAATATAGAACAGTTGAAGATGGGGTGTATGGTGTTTAGGAATACCAATGGGTAATAAATTGAATGTATGATACATTGAAATATAAGCTTGAAAGTAGAAAAGATAGTGTGTGTGGTGTGGTGTATTGAAGTATGAGCAAGTGAGGTCATAGAGCAATCTATATAGTGTGTGTGCTGCATTGAAACAAAGGTACATGAAGTCATAGAGTACTGAAGATGGAGCACATGGCATGCGGAAATATAGGCAAGTGAGGTTGTAGAGTATTAAAGATGGAATGTGTGGCGATATGGGCAAGTGAGGCTGTTAAGTATTGAACGTGGGGTAAATAATGTGCTAAAATAGGAGCAAGTGAGGTTAACAATTGCAGATGGGGTGAGTAGCATATCAAAATATGGGGTGGTTAGGTTTTCAAATGTGAAAGATGGGATATGTAGCATCTTGAGATATGGACAAGTAAGGTTGTTGACAGTTGACATGGGGTGTGTGATGTTTCGAAAATGGGTTTTATGATGTATTAAAATAGGGGTCCAGGAGGTTATATGTATTCAAAACAGGTGCATGGTGTATTCAAATAGGAGTGAGTAAGATTGACCATGTGTTATTTTCAAGTATGTGTGAATGAGGTTCTGAAGTATTCAGCAAGGAGTTTGTGGGGGAGTGAGGATGTGAAGTACTGGAAACCGAGTGTACGGTGGTCAACTGAAAATTGGATGAGTGGGGGTATGAGTATCGATAAATTGGTGAATATGGTATAGTGCAATGAAATATGCACAAGTGAGATTGTGGAATATTAAAATTTGGTATGTAACATATGGGTTACTTTTAAGTGAGAATCCAGAGCAACGAAATGGGCATGTGGCATATTTAGTGCTAGAGTATTGAACAATGAGGCGAGTTAGTTACTGAAAATTAGAAGTGAAATTGCGAAGTACTTTAGACAGGGGAGTGGTATATGGAAAAATAGGTTCACCAGATTGTGAAATAGTAAAAATGGAGTATGTGCATCAATGAGGATGTGAATTATTGATAATAGAGTCAGCTGTGTATCCAAATATGGATGAATGAAACTGTGAGTACTGCTTACCGAGGTTATGGAATATATAAAAGTAGGGTACATTTCTACTCTGCCCAGAAACAAAGAATTGTGCATAATAAAGATCTAATACAGTTCTCCTATGTCACCCAAATCATTTCAAATATAAAATTATAGATGATTACTTGAGCAAGTATTCAGAAAGCTACTGACCATTTCCTCCTGATCAGGGTAATCACGAGCAGAATCAAGACCTCTCTGCAACTTGAGGGACGTAATTGGACGAGAACCATTGTTAGGAACACAAGGAGTTGAAATTTGAGATGTTGTAGTCTCACAACCTTGCCTTGGGGTAGTTTCAAGAAGACCTGTGGAACCAATTTGTCTAAACTTTGCCATTTTTCTCTTCATCTTCCTCACAGCCCTCACATTTGCACATGCATTAGCCTTCACCTTCGTAACGGCCATATTATCTTTTTGGCTGACAGAAGCTGACTCTCTTGAATGAGATGGGTGTCGTTCTTCCGACATCCCCAATCCAGACCCACAAGAATTAAAGTCATTGACTATGTTTTCTATTAAAGGACTTAAAGCATGCATAGGCTGGCAAATGGGTTTTATTTCTATGGTTGAGTTTGCTGGATCGTCAAAACCAATACCATCATTACAGTTGAAATATAGGCTTCTTTCTAGCTCTGTAGCTGTCTGCCACAGGCGCTCTATATTGTTCATGATGCTAATCTAATGTTACTGCTAGTCTTGCAGATGTTGGTCGTACTGATCGATCCTGTCTCTGCCATCCGTGCCACCTAAGAGGCCTGAAAAAAATCATTATTTAGGATTGAGGAAATCCTATTATTAAAATATTATACCTTGGAAGATTCCTACGATACACCTTGGAAAGGTCCAAACCGAAATTAACGTATTGTTTTTTTTTTCATTTTTCTAAAATGGAGGAGTTCCAAATCTGTGAAGGAAAATGAACTTTTCTTGAGCTTAATTGCGTAGCAATTACTTTTTACTATTATTCTTTTAATAAATTAAAAGAATTTATAAAAATAATTAATTAAGAGAATTAATAAATATTAGTTGTTATAAATAATTGTTATAAGAGAAATAATGTGTTGTAGTGAATACATAGTTAATTAATAGATTTTTTTATTAAAATCAGCAGTCTAATAAGAGGGTTGATCCTTACACAACCATAGTTCGAAGGCCTCAAAAAAAAAACAATACAAAAATAGAGGTGTTATCTTTTAGAAGTAGAGGTCATCAATAGCTTATTAATAATACACAAACAGAGGTGTTGTCAAAAACAAAATACAACAAATAAACAACACACTGGCATCAAGGCTAGTAGCCCTCCTCAAGAGCGGGAGGACACCTCACTCACTAGATGTGGAGAAAAACGTGAGTTTGAGGAACTATTTTTTCGGTCATCGGACAACTGTGTAAGAGTGATGTTGTCCTTAGGCTCCCCACTATAAGGGGGAGCAGCTAATGAAACTCCATTTGAACAATTGTCAACACAATGGTTTGAGTGTTGAGCAAGTTGTACATTGTCAGCTAAAGCTTGGAGCAAAGAAGGAGCAGAAGGTGAAGAAAGGTCCACATGGCCAAAGAGGGGCACACCAGTAGTAGCCGAAGTGGTATTCGTATGGTTTATAATAGAGGCATCACCCAAATTTGTAGGAGTATCACTCGGATTTGCAACAGGAGCATCATCCAAATTTGCAACAAGAGTTGCATCCTCATCGTCATCATGTGATGAGTCCTCGGAGGTAGAACCAGAGAGAGAATCAAAAACTCAGGTGGTCAAATGATCATCATTTGCATCCTTCCACCAAGTAGCAAAACCTTTGTGACACATAAGAGAACAATATGTAGCCAGATGACTAGTAGAGAAGCATTGCTGACAATGAAAGGGGAGGCCCTCATAATCCAACAATTGAGTATCAAGTTGAATTTTGTTGAAAGGTAAAATAGTAAGATATAATTAAATAGAACTAAATTTTGATAATATCTTCAAAAATAATTCAAGATTCAATGAAGGAGTGACGCATGAAACAAGTTGCATCTCAAGAAGTAATAAACTTTGTCTTTTTGAGATGAATATGTTTATTGTAACGCCCCGCTAGGGAACTCATGAGAAATTAACCTAACTTTACACTATGTCGATGCAATATTTTTTATTAAATGTCTAACAATACATTGAACAATTCAAATGTGGAAGCAAGTACAACATAAGTTAAGATAACATCATTAACATAAGAAAAGACATCAATGACAAGTGTTGGAACATAATAAACAATATCACCTCCTATATAAGGATCCAAGATGTCCATCTCATAATGGACACCTTAGTAAAACAATTACCAAATCCTCATAGTTTCATAACACAAGATCAATGATTATCAAAAACATCAATAACATTTCTCTCCAACATGAGTAAAACATAAATCAATAATATCATCTTTCAAATCACAGAATAGTCACAATAGAAAAAACAAGGTGACCAAGTAGAATTTCAACGCAATAATGGTCATCACCTTTTTGTGGTCAAATAACATAATGATCAAGACTCAAGAACACATGACATAACATCATAGATGCACTCAAAGTTCCATACATACATAATCATGGCATCAAAATGGTTATGATCTTTTTATAGTATAAACCCAAAAAATAAAAAGTATAAAACTGTAAAATAATTCAAGTTTCAAAAGACAGAGTCCCCTCCTAGGACATTACTCTACCCATTACTGACGAGTAGTCACAAACAAAAACAAAACAAAACCCCAACTATAAACACACCCACATTTTAACTCTCATCAAATAACATTATTATTATTATTTTATATTTTTTTTGAAAATAGAATACCATTACATACAAATTCTATTAAAAAAATTAAATAATTTTAATTAATTTTTTTAAAAAAAATAAAATTTTAAAAAATGGAATGTCTAAGCATGCACATAAATATATCTTTCTTAAATAACATGCAAATAAATATATCTTTCTTCAATAACATACAAGTAAATATATCTTCCTTAAATAACATGTAAGTGAATATATCTTTGCTAAATAACATGCAACTGAATATATCTTCCTTAAATAACATGCAAATGAATATATCTTTTCTAAATAACATGCAACTAAATATATCTTTCTTAAATAACATGCAAATGAATATATCTTTCCTAATAACATTCAAGTGAATATATATTTCTTAAATAATATGCAAGTGAATATATCTTTCTTAAATAACATGCAAGTGAATATATCTTTCCTAAATACTATGTAATTGAATATGTCTTTCTTAAATAACATGCAAGTGAATATATCTTTCCTAAATAACATGCAAGTGAATATATCTTTCCTAAATAACATGCAGGTGAATATATATTCCTTAAATAACATGGAAGTGAATATATTTATCTTTCTCACATGCAAATTTATATTATTTACATGCATATCTATATTTCTATTTCGAAAAAATGCATTTTCTCTATAAAACAAACTCTTTTAAAACATTCATACCATGAAATGTCATAACTAAAAATAAATCAAAACAAAAAATTTAAAGAAAACCCTAATCAAATTTTCCTTCCAAAAATTTCCTTAACAAACTTGATTATCAAAGAAACACATCTTTTTAATAAACACTTATCATTTACACTCAAGATCTAACCAAACATAAAGAAGATGCTAATTTTAATGGACAACTTTTAAGGATTTGAAAACCCTACCTTAAATCAAAAAATTGAATACGAAGATGATGAAAACCAAATTCAAAACCAGAAATCCAAAACTTTCAAAACCCAATTCTTTAATTCCAAAATTCATCTAAGAGAGAATTCTTCAAAACCTGATTGAATAATCTCCCAAATAGTTTCCTAGCTCTATAATATAGAAACCTAGGAACTAGAGTTGAAAAAATGCAACTCCAAATTAACAAAATAGAACTCAACTATTAAATACAATAAAACACTTAATTGAAGACGGAGCACATGGCATGCGGAAATATAGGCAAGTGAGGTTGTAGAGTATTAAAGATGGAATGTGTGGTGATATGGGCAAGTGAGGTTGTTGAGTATTGAACGTGGGGTAAATAATGTGCTAAAATAGGAGCAAGTGAGGTTAACAATTGTAGATGGGGTGAGTAGCATATCAAAATATGGGGTAGTCAGGTTTTCAAATATGAAAGATGGGATATGTAGCATCTTGAGATATGGACAAGTAAGGTTGTTGACAGTTGACATGAGGTGTGTGATGTTTCGAAAATGGGTTGTATGATGTATTAAAATAGGGGTCCAGGAGGTTATATGTATTCAAAACAGGTGCATGGTGTATTCAAATAAGAGTGAGTAAGATTGACCATGTGGTATTTTCAAGTATGTGTGAATGAGGTTCTGAAGTATTCAACAAGGAGTTTGTGGGTGAGTGAGGATGTGAAGTACTGGAAACTAAATGTATGGTGGTCAACTAAAAATCAGATGAGTGGGGGTATGAGTATCGATAAATTGGTGAATACGGTATAGTGCAATGAAATATGCACAAGTGAGATTGTGGAATACTAAAATTTGGTATGTAACATATTAAGTATGGGTTACTTGTAAGTGAGAATCCAGAGCAACTAAATGGGCGTGCGGCATATTGAGTGCTAGAGTATTGAACAATGAGATGAGTTACTGACTAAAAATTAGAAGTGAAATTGTGAAGTACTTTAGACAGGGAAGTGGTATATGGAAAAAAAAGGTTCACCAGATTGTGAAATATTAAAAATGGAGTATATGCATCAATGAGGATGTGAATTATTGATAATAGAGTCAGCTATGTATCCAAATATGGATGAATGAGGTTGTGAGTACTGCTTACCGAGGTTATGGAATATATAAAAGTAGGGTGCATTTATACTCTGCCCGGAAACAAAGAATTGTGCATAAGAAAGATCTAATATAGTTCTCCTATGTGACCCAAATCATTTCAAATATAAAATTACAGATGAAAACTTGAGCCAATATCCAGATAGCTACTGAACATTTACTCCTGATCAGGGTAATCACGAGCAGAATCAAGACCTCCCTGCAACTTGAGGGACTTAATTGGACGAGAACCATTGTTAGGAACACAAGGAGTTGAAATTTGAGATGTTGTAGTCTCACAACCTTACCTTGGGGTAGTTTCAAGAAGACCTATGGAACCAATTTGTCTAAACTTTTCCATTTTTCTCTTCATCTTCCGCACAACCCTCACATTTGCACATGCATTAGCCTTCACCTTCATAATGGCCATATTATCTTTTTTGCTGACAAAAGTTGACACTCTTGAATGAGATGGGTGTCATTCTTCCGACATCCCCAATCCAGACCCACAAGAATTAAAGTCACTGACTATGTTTTCTATTAAAGGACTTAAACCTATGCATAGGCTGGCAAATAGGTTTTATTTCTACAGTTGAGTTTGTTGGATCATCAAAACCAATACCATCATTATAGTTGAAATATAGGCTTCTTTCTAGCTCTATAGCTATCTACAACAGGTGCTCTATATTATTCATGATGCTAATGTTACTGGTAGTCTTGCAAATGTTGGTCGTACTGATCAATCCAGTCTCTGCCATCCATGCCACCTAAGGCCCCATTTGTTTGTAGAATTGGAATTTGATTCAAAACTTGATTATCTCAAAATAAGGTTTTAAAATTCTAGTTTTGTGTATTTGGAAGATAGTTTGGCCTGTTTGGTTGATGCGGAAGATGACTAAGGTAATCCATTTTCTACGTTTGGTTTCCAATTTTGAAATTAGAATTGGAAGACTTCGGTTCCACAATTTAGGCTACAATCTCATTTCTGGGCTTATCACCCCCGCCCCCAAAAAATAAAATCAAGCGACAAAAATTATTACTATACAGCTACTAAAGTTCATTTGCTCTCTTTTCTCAACGACTAATCAAATGAGCATTTGGTGCTCACAATGGGCTCTGAAATATTTAGTTTTTTTTCAACAAAATACAAAAAGAAATCAATTTTGAGGACTTGTAGGAGAAGCACCGAGAATAAACTTAGATTATAATGATAGATCGAATCAGAGAAATGAGAGGAATGTTGACCAAAGAAGAGCAAAAACTGTAGACATTCCAGTCCACCTTCAATCCATGGCATGATTTGAAAACCCTAAGAAAAACAAATGGAACAATAATGTCCACTATAGCCACAAAAACTGGCGATGAAACAACCAAAAGAGACCCCAGCATTATCACCATACAGAAAACAGTTTGAATCCCCCTGCGAACAGCTTCCAAGCTTCCTCTTCCTGAACCCATGTCTGATGCCTACAACACAAAATCCTCACCCTTCTACGACTAAATATCCCAAGTCAAAGATTTGGCACACACAGATCGAACCCGACCAGACAATTAAATGGGGTTCACAATTTTTTAAAACCTACATTTGATTTCGAATTCCACCTATTGGGTGGGAAAATGGTGCCGCCCATTTTAGGGCCAAAACCAAATTTTGAGTGAGGAAACCCGAATTGCAAATATGTGTTCCAAACAACAAATTTGTTGAAAAAGCGAAAGTCCTGCCACCAATTCTGCCCCAATTCTAGCAAACAAATGAGGCCTAAGAGGCCTAAAAAAAATCATTACTTAGGATTGAGGAAATCATATTATTTAAATATTATACCTTGGAAGATTCCTATGATACACCTTGGAAAGGTCCAAACTGAAATTAACGTATTGTTTTTTTTTCATTTTTCTAAATTGGAGGAGTTCCAAATATGTGAAGGAAAATGAACTTTTCTTGAGCTTAATTGCGTAGCAATTACTTTTTACTATTATTCTTTTAATAAATTAAAAGAATTTGTAAAAATAATTAATTAAGAGAATTAATAAATATTGGTTGTTATAAATAATTGTTATAAGAGAAATAATGTATTGTAGTGAATACATAGTTAATTAATATATATATTTTTATTAAAATCAGTAGTCTAATAAGAGGGTTGATCCTTACACAACTATAGTTTGAAGGCATCAAAAAGAACAATAGTACAAAAATAGGGGTGTTATCTTTTAGAAGTAGAGGTCATCAATGGCTTATTAATAATACACAAACAGAGGTGTTGTCAAAAATAAAATACAACAAATAAACAACACACTAGCATCAAGGCTAGTAGCCCTCCTCAAGAGTGGGAGGACACCTCACTCAATAGATGTGGTGAAAAATGTGAGTTTGAGGAACTATTTTTTCAGTCATCCAACAGCTGTGTAGGTGATGTTATCCTTAGGCTCCCCACTATAAGGGGGAGCAACTAATGAAAGTCCATTTGAATGATTGTCAACACAATGGTTTGAGTGTTGAGCAATTTGTACATTGTCAGCTAAAGCTTGGAGCAAAGAAGGAACAGAAGGTGAAGAAAGGTCCACATGGCCAAAGGGGGGCACACCAGTAGTAGCCAAAGTGGTATTCGTATGGTTTATAATAGAGGCATCACCCAAATTTGTAGTAGGAGTATCACCCAAATTTGCAATAGGAGCATCATCCGAAATTACAACAAGAGCTACATCCTCATTGTCATCATGTGATGAGTCCTCGGGGGTAGAACCAAAGAGAGAATCAAAATATCTAATGGTCAAATGATCATCATTTGCATCCTTCCACCAAGTAGCAGAACCTTTGCGACGCATAAGAGAACAATATGTAGCCAAATGACTAGTAGAGAAGCATTGTTGACATTGAAAGGGGAGGCCCTCATAATCCAACAATTAAGTATCAAGTTGAATTTTGTTGAAATTTAAAATAGTAGGATATAATTAAATAGAACAAAATTTTGATAATATCTTTAAAAATAATTCAAGATTCAATGAAGGAGTGAAGCATGAAACAAGCTGCATCTCAAGAAGTAATAAACTTTGTCTTTCTGAGATGAATATGTTTATTGTAACGCCCCACTAGGGAACCCATGAGAAATTAACCTAACTTTACACTATGTTGATGCAATATTTTTTTATTAAATGTCTAACAATACATTGAATAATTCAAATGTGGAAGCAAGTACAACATAAGTTTAGATAACATCATTAACATATGAAAAGACATCAATGACAAGTGTTGGAGCATAATAAACAATATCACCTCCTATACAAGGATCCAAACCGTCCATCACATAATGGACACCTTAGTAAAACAATTACCAAATCCTCATAGTTTCATAACACAAGATCAATGATTATAAAAAACATCAATAACATTTCTCTCCAACACGAGTAAAACATAAATCAACAATATCATCTTTCAAATCACAGAATAGTCACAATAGAAAAAACAAGGTGACCAAGTAGAATTTCAACACAATAATGGTCGTCACCTTTTTATGGTCAAAGAACATAATGATCAAGACTCAAGAACACATGACATAACATCACATATGCACCCAAAACCATATATACATAATCATGACATCAAAATGGTTATGATCTTTTTATAGTATAAACCCAAAAAATGAAAAGTATAAAACTGTAAAATAATTCAAGTTTCAAAAGACAGTCCCCTCCTAGGGCATTACTCTACCCATTACCAACAAGTAGTCACAAACAAAAACAAAACAAAACCCCAACTATAAAACACACCCACATTTAAACTCTCATCAAATAAAATTATTATTATTATTATTTTATATTTTTTTTCTGAAAATAGAATACCGCTACATACAAATTCTAAAAAAAAATGAATTTTTTTTAATTAATTTTTTTTCTAAAAATAAAATTTTAAAAAATGGAATGTCGTTGCATGCACATAAATATATCTTTCTTAAATAACATGTAAATAAATATATCTTTCTTAAATAACATGCAAGTGAATATACCTTCCTTAAATAACACGCAAGTGAATATATCTTTGCTAAATAACATGCAAGTGAATATATCTTTCTTAAATAACATGCAAGTGAATATATCTTTGCTAAATAACATGCAATTAAATATATCTTCCTTAAATAACATGCAAGTGAATATATCTTTCCTAAATAATATGCAAGTGAATATATATTCATTAAATAATATGCAAGTGAATATATATTTCGTAAATAATATGCAAGTGAATATATCTTTACTAAATAATATACAATTGAATATATCTTCCTTAAATAACATGCAAGTGAATATATCTTTCCTAAATAACATGCAAGTGAATATATCTTTCCTAAACATGCAATTGAATATATCTTTATTAAATAACATGCAAGTGAATATATATTTCCTAAATAACATGCAAGTGAATATATATTCCTTAAATAACATACAAGTGAATATATTTATCTTTTTCACATGCAAATTTATATTATTTACATGCATATCTATATTTTTATTTCAAAAATATGCATTTTCTCTAAAAACAAACTCTTTTAAAACCTTCAAACCATGAAATGTCATAATTGAAAATAAATCAAAACAAAACTTTTAAAGAAAACTGTAATCAATTTTTCTTTTCAAAAAGTTTCTTAACAAACTTGATTATCAAAGAAACACATCTTTTTAACAAACACTTATCATTTACACACAAGATCTAACCAAACACAAAGAAGACAATAATTTTAATAGACAACTTTTAAGAATTTGAAAACCCTACCTTAAATCAACAAATTGAATACAATGATGATGAAGATCAAATTCAAAACTAGAAATCCAAAGCTTTCAAAACCCAATTCTTTAATTCCAAATTTCATCTGAGAGAGAATTCTTCAAAACCTAATTGAATAATTTCTCAAATAGCTTCCTAGCTCTATAATATAGAAACCTATGAACTAGGGTTGAAAAAATACAACTCCAATTAACAAAATATAATTCAACCGTTAAAAACAATAAAACACTTAACTCAAAAATCAACTTTACTAAAGTTTACACAACTAAACTCCTAATTTAAGTTCAACTTTTTTTTATCAAAACTTAATGCATTCAAATATGATTTAATTTTTAATTTAATTTAAGTTTGCACAACTTAACTTTTAAATTAAATTAAAATTTCAACTTATAAATAAAGTGCATTTAAATTGCATAGTTTATATTTTAATTAAATTAATATTTTTAGCATAATTAAAATATGCAAATTGAAAATATAAGTGAATATCAAAGTTTCACTTAACTCAATTATGCATTTTTTATTTTGATTTAATATTAATTAAATTCTTATTTAATATTTTTAGACTTTAGAAATAAATTATTTAATAAATATAAGTATTTAATTAATATTTATTAATTAAATAACCATATATTAATATCACACATTTTGAAAGGTTTAATATAGGTGATTAATTAATACTTTATTAATTTAATTATTCATACATTATTTTTTACATTTAAAGGGGTATAATTATTTAATCTTAATCGTTAACCTTAATTAACTCCTATCAACTACCCACGAGACAAAAAAAATAGCATTGACTTATAAGACTGCATACAACTGAAATATGACCAAATCAAAATACAGAAAAGATGTAATAAATATAAACATGCTCAAAGAAAGATTCACGAATTCATGTCACCTTGACAAATTTGGATAAGGTAGTCAATCAAATACTTGTCCAATCATATGACAAAATGTAGGCTTAGGATAGGATTTAGACCTAAATGTTATCTCCCCTCTCTTACCATTAAGATAATGTGATAGGGAACGTTCATCCAGTTAATTCAGGGAAGTCAATGTCCAGTACCTACAAAATTGTCATCACAAGGCCAAGCATATAGATATAGATATGCATATGCATATACATATACATATATATATACATATACATATACCCCCTCTCTTACCATTAAGATAATGTGATAGGGCATGCTCATCTTGTTAATTCAGGGAAGTCGATGTCTAGTACCTACAAAATTGTCATCACAAAGCCAAGCATGTGTATGTGTATGTGTATATGCATATGCATATGTATATGTATATGTATATGTATACAGGCAATGGTAGGGATCGGTACATCATGTGAATCTCGCAAGTAACTACAACTTCATCTCTCACCTTATCAAGAACATAAAATCAAAATATAAATCATACACTTCATCCATACACATACAGGTATGGGGTCAATAAAAACCATAAATATACATAACATCATCATATGCAAATGATCATCATCATCTAACTAACATGATATAAATCCAATAAATATTGCATCATAGAATTGAATCATCAATAGATAATATAATAACATCAAACCTCATCAAATATAACTAAAGATCTAACATGCACATGAAAAGTGATCTAAAAGAGTTTGACAACATAAACTGGAATGGTAGCAAAGAGGTGGCTATTACATCCATCCCCCTTTAAATTAGGCTTACTCTTGGAAGCCAACAATTTCTACTATGATAAACTAAAAGCCGAGATCTACTATCTACAGATGTCAAATAAGGAAACATACAAATCTCCATAACTATCATCGCAATACCCTTGCAACCAAACCAACCTAAGGACAAGAAATTTCACTAATAAAATCTCCTTTCAACAACCACCATCCTTTATCAAGGAATCTCACAAAGAGACCAATGCAATTAGATTTACTATGAGCATGTGTGTGTGTGTGTGTGTGTGTGTGTAGATAGAGAAATAAATATGAGGTGCTAATGCATTATTAAATAGGGTCAAGCAAGAAGGGTATGTACACATTCTCATAATCCCTATGAGGAGGGTATACAAGAAGAAATATATAGACATTACAAACACTCAATTGCACCACACACAAGGACTAATGCAATATTCTCTAATTATCCATTCTCACAAAGACATGCATATCTAGTCATTAATATCATTCTAGTTTTAAGTATAAACCAAGAATCACATTGACCAATCATTCATTATTTAACAATTTCTTAAATAGGTCTAGATATTTATTCATTCAACATCATAGAATTCATATTTATGAATTAATTGTATAATGTGTACATTTATATCTACATCAAATATTAAATTGAAAAATTCATGCAATCCTAGTTAATGTAACACTCATGTGCAAACACATATGATACACATTGCATTTCATTTCCACACACAAATATAGCACAATTCTCTATGATGTCCTCTCTTACAAATACTAGTAGAGGTCCATAAGTGAACATGATAGAAACAACACATATAAAAAAAATAGAAACAAAAATATCAAACATTCAGAATAGCCACCATAAAATTTGAAAAGGAAAAATCCAAGCGAGGGAATCCCAAGTTCAACTTTAAATCATAAAAAATAGTGCATTGATTTCAACAGTAATTAAAGTGTGGTCAATGCCACAAAATAGGTAGTGAAAAGAAAGTTAGGTGACTAGTCTAGGCATAAGAAAGTTCAAAAATTTAATGCTAGCCCACACATGACACAAACAAATTGTCAATAACCCAAAATAAATTATCAATCATTAAACACTTCACATAATAGAGTGACTAGTATCGGTTACATTCAAGGGAGAAATTGATTCACAATATTCAAGGATCCAATAAACTAGACGTTACAAAATGACTATGATATGAAGATGCAAAATGATAATAAATCATGCAAAAGATTACCCTAGGTTTGCAACAAGGCTCCAAGGAAAATGTTTTGAAATTTCATGTTTGGCAAAGTGTATGACAAGGTTTTGAAATGTTTTGCAAGTGTTTTGAAGGTTTGATGAGTGTTTTGAAAGTTTTTTTGAAATTTATTGCAATGTTTGAGCACTCACACAAGACACATCAAGTAGAATGGTTGTTGTAAAATTTAAACAAACACACCACAACCTAGGTTGGAAGGATAATATCCACTGAATTCCCACTTGAAAAAAGTCCAACTGCACCTAATCATAGCAGATAGCCTAGAATATTGGAGGCATGGGCTCGCCCTTATAGTGCACTCGCTTCTCAGGTACACCAACCTTTGAATTACAAGGGGTATCACTTCCCAAGGAATTATTATCTCTACTATGAGCCATGAAAGTGTGGGATGTCTTCATAGGCATGGGTGACCCCTTGTGTTAGTGAATAGAAGGTTTTTGACAAACTACAAGGATTTTAGTATAGGACATCTAGTTCAATGGGTGGTGTGATAAAATCCCATAGGAGGTCTCCCAGTCTTGAGAACCAAGGTTTTATGCACCACAAGGGTACTTAAGGAGAGCTAACACCCAACCACACTTTTGATTGGATTATTAGTCACAATCACACATTTATGTAGTGGTTTGGATGAAGACCTTGCTTTGGCCTATTACCACTTGAGGTCATCCCTTGACACATCCAAAGTGAATGCCTTGGTCCAAGGTAGGCCTCTCTACAAGAATTGCATAAATTTCTCTTACACCCAAGATCCACGAAGGTGAGGGGAGAGCATACATCCATACAACCCTCTGGGATTACAAAATGAGAAGACACACCAAACACTCAAAAGAAAAGGTTCATTTTAAAGTACCAAACCAAGTATTTTCTAGCTACAAAAACACACATGATTATTTAGGAAAACACATAGGGTCTTCATCAAGCGTTCTGCATCACAATTTGTTAGTAGTTTCTTTGATTATTTGTTCATCCCATGATTGCCACAAGCTGAAACAAATGATCAGTAATAGAAAAATGCTACCCCAAAATGTAGAAATAGAGCTTTGACACCAAATAAAATAGATTAAGTAGGGAACTTACCAATTGCACAGTTCAATGAACCAATTGTGTATTTTAACCAACTACGTTGTTTAACCAAATACGTTGTTTAACCTACTATGTTGTTTAACCAACTGCATTGTTTAACCAACTATGTTGTTTAACCAACTGTGTAGTTTCTCTTACCAATTGCACAGTTCTACCAACTATGCAGTTCAAGGCCCCAACTTCGTAGCTCTATAATCAGACAGAAAAAGTAGAGTTTTAGGACTTATTGATTAGGTCTAAATTGCAGTCTAAGCCTAGAAACATGTAAATGATTGTAATTTGAACTTATGAAGCCATGAATTATCAAATTAGGAATGATATTTGATCAATTTTAACCCCTAATTAGACTAATTTGTGGATTTGAAACATTTAAGAAACATTTGAATAAGATTGCTTGATTGAAACCTACTCTAGGTGAAGTTCATTTTATCAACCCAATTGAAATGTGAGGTTCTTTTTAAGCAATCCAAATCAAAATATGATGTTCATTAAAGCCTTTAAAAGTATGATTTGATGCATTTAGGGTTCATTTTAGGCCTTTAGAATCAAATTAAAGTAACCATAAATGATCAGATTGTGATGTTTAACAAACTACAAAGTTTATCCAACTATGATGTTTAACCAATTGTGCAATTTATCTTACCAACTACATAGTTTTGGGCCCCAACTGTGCAGTTTGACCTGTAATGTGCTAGAAGGTGTCTCGAGACCTGCAAATGCACAAAAACAACAAATAAACCAATCAAATATGAGTTTTTCATGGCAATTTCACCAAATGTAGGATAGGAAAAATGTGGAAAACATGCACATAAGAGGAACCATCAAACTCAAAAGCATGCACAATCAACCTTTCCAAACACAAAATAAATTGAGACAAAGAAATGTAAACTATTATCAAAACTCCCTCAATTTGATAATTGTGCTCTTTCTTTCTTCTCTAAAAGAGTGGATGTAGCTTTCATATTGACACAATGAAAGCAAGATGTTGATAATATTACTATGATGATGATGAGAAGATTTGAAAGAAGATGGTTAGTTGGAATTGAGAAATCTTATCTCAATTTATAGGAATTGGAGACAAAAATGAAAATTTGGAAATGAGAGTGCAAATTGGAAGATTTTCATAATTATGACAAATTGAATGCACAATTTGGAATGCATAAAGCAATGCAAAAATCAAGGACAAAGTGTAAGAATAAAGATGAGGCTAATTAGTAGGCAATTTGGAGGCCAAATTAGTGGAAAAGGAGATAGGGAAAGTGGAAATAATTATGAAGCATAATTATAGG
>BSBK01001790.1:907500-1097500 GCA_027943335.1 Chamaecyparis obtusa | reverse complement strand
ATCCTATAAATACCCTCCCTTCCCAAGAGAAAATCACCAATTCACCTTTCATTTCTAAGTAATGTTATAATGCTAGTTTAATTCTAGATCCTAAGCTTTTAACATATTTTGATAGTTTAACTCATTTTCAAGCTTTTTTAACACACATAATAGCTTAGAACTAATGGATTAACTTAGTTTGATTCATTGTTTAGCATTTTTTTTCATAGCATAACACCTCATTTGAACTAAAATCAACTTAGAATAAGCATTTATAGCATAATCTGCATTTTTAGCTCATTAGGATCCTTAAGGCCTTAGGGGCAAAACAAGTGTTCTGTACCCAGTTTTGTGCCACTATGGGGTTCTTATGGTCCCTAATCAATCCATATATCTCATAATCATCATTAGGGAATTTCTCCAAGTGATTTGAGAGCACACCCACATCCCCTAAGCAAGAGCAAATCAAACAGTGCTTGGGTGCACCTATTTAAGCTCTATCTGAGGTGGCTTAGCTTAGAAGTTAATATTTTGAATTGATATGATGCTAGATTAAAACTTAATGTTTGAATGTCTACGCCTTTAATAATAGATATAGATAGCCTAGTCTACATTCTGGCACGCCTAGTGGGACTCCTGTCCTGATCATCTGCTCCAAAATCAACTTTTCTTGGCCATTTTAAAAAAAATTTATTTCAAAAATTTGGGTTGTAACATTTCACTCTCAGTCGCACTTGCACATTCATTGTCCACAAATGCGCATTTGTGTGAAAAATTTTAAAATTGCACATTTGTTCACCAGAACTGCGCATTCATTGTCCACAATTGTGCATTTGTGTGAAAAATTGTAAAACTATGCATTTGTTCACCAAAACTGCGCATTCATTCAATCCTACTGCGCATCCATACCTTCTTATTGCGCATATGTGAAACAGAGCTGGGCATTTATTTTTAGTAAAAAAATTGCATTTTTAAAGCATTTCTAAAAGAATAGGTATAGTTGCGCATACATTCTCTATTTCTGCGCATATGTGAAAGAGTGCATACTGCGCATTTGTCACCTCAAACTATGCATTTATTCTCTGTAACTGCGCATTTATACCAATAAGAGGTAATCTGTTGTTTTTTAAGTTTTTGAACTTTGATTTTATTTTAAAGGTTCTAAACTCTATATTTTGCAGGTACACTCTAGAGTCATCAAAGTCACTAAACAACTTAAGGCCTTAAGGCTCATCAACTTGTTTGATCAATTAGGAACTTCAAAAACTTCATTTGGTTGCTTAAAACAAACACTAAACACACTCTTGAATGCATTAAATCAAAGAATCTACAAGTTTTTCCTAAATGTTTCCTAAACAATCCTAACCAATGTTATAAGTAGTGGTTGTCGTTGCACCAAAAGATCAACCTGTTAATGCTTGATACAACCACTAGACTTATAGAAGACACGGGAGGCGGTTAAGCCATGTCACAAATCCCGAGGGGAGCACTGACTATTTTTCCAACAATCTCCCCCTCAGCGTTACCCAAGGGGATTCAAACCTGTGATCAAGCTCTGATACCACTTGTTACAAGTAGTGGTTTTCATTGCACCAAAAGATAAACCTGTTAATGCTCGATACAACCACAAGACTTATAGAAGACACAAGAAGCAGTTAAGCCATGTCACAAATCCCAAGGGGAGCGCTGACTATTTTTCCAACAACCAAATCAAGTCATTCCTAATTGGTCCTAAAACACTCAAACTCACATCTAAGGACTTTCATTTGGCTAAAAGAACCTTTTTCTTGCAAATCTAGGGTTTTAAGAGTCATATATGCAAGTTAGGAACACGTCACATTTTGAGTGTTTAAAAAAAACTTCAAATTTGCACTTCAAATATAATGGGTTTCAAATCAATCCTAAAATGAATCCAAATGGTCCTAGATCAAACTCAATGCATCAACAAAAGCTAAAATAAAATTCATTTGCAATATCTCAGTTTTGTTAAGAATCTCATGCAAACTAGGAAGAAAATCAAACCAATTTTTGCTAAATCTTTCCTAATTGATTCCTAAACAATCCTAATCATTCCTAAATGTTTCTAAATCTTCCTAAGTGCTTTATGCTTGGTTAGAACAAACTTCATGTTGAAAAATCTTGAATTCTTTTCAAAATTCGTGCATCAAACTAGTCTAGGAACTTTTCCTTTGGATCTAAAAATTGAGCAAAAAGACAAACAATTCTTGAATGAAACTAAAGAAATGAACCAAAGTTCAAAGAGGTCATTTTCATTATTTAAAATCAAACACACTCTCGAATGAACTAAAAAGTGAATGAAAATCATCTCTATTCCTTCCTCTTTCGAATTTAGTTTAAACAAAACTCAATCTTGAAAGACTTAAAATCAAAACAAAGCTCATTTCAAAGTTCTTAAAAGCAACACACAAATCAAATCTTGAATGCCCAAACAAAGAATTTGCAATCGCTCAAAGTTTTACTTTTTGAAAATAGAAAGAACAACTCAAAGCTTAAATCATGTGTTCTTTCAACACACTTAAATCAACTTGGGAAAATAATCTTCATGATGTGCATCTAGGACTTTCCCATTTTTGCAAAATCCTTGTTAAGCTAAGTAACGTAAAACACTTGAACTCAGACAAGTTTACCTGTTTTACTTTTAGAGAGGTCTTTCCGAGGAGACAAGCGCTTCCCCTCCGGAGAACGACCTCAAACCGGTACCTTCCCCGACCAGTATAGAAATAAAGCACTGAGAAAACTCTCGCTTACATCCCTCAAGCTCAGGCGATGTGTGTTGATGGTAGCCCAGGGTAGGTGAATAATCCCTATGATTCCGGCATGGTCAACTAGGCTCTTAAGTGAGTCACACATGTACAAACTGATTGGGAGGACTCCATGGAACAACTACAAAATTGATAAAATAGAAGATACCCTATCCACATCCGAAGGTATCAGAATCTTTGTGCAAGGACCGATCCAAGGGGTTTACCGGATCACCTTAAGATACTCACCATATGTATCCCCTTTCAGGGGGTATCAAGTTGTGGGCAAGGATTTTAATACTCACCTCCCTTAGGTAGATCTTCTTGAAGTGATTTGAACAGTCAAAAGCTCAATGAAAACATTTGTTGGAATATACACCTTTCAAAGCTTTTTTAGATTCAGGAGTTTTTCATCTTGCTTGTATCCCACAAGGTTGCGTTGTCCCTTGTGGAGATTGTTGTTTCAAAAGTCTTTATTGAATTCTATCCTTTGTCATTGGAAACATCAAACTAATCCACAACTTGATTCAAGATATTTAGAAAACCTTGCAGAAGAATCCTTTGAAATTAGATACCCAAAGTTTTGTCTCAATCCAATTACCAAAAATTCCCCAAGTTATGTCCGATTTGACCAAACACCCAAAAGCTAAACTTCCCAAATCCCAAGCCTATCAAGAGAAGAAAGTTTCAGAAAGAAATCTTAAAAGCCATCAATCTTTTGTGCAAAAAACCCAAGCCGAAGAAAAGTACCAGGAAAAGCTTGATAGCGTGGGCTACAACACAAGAATCAAGCAATTTGCTTACCGATTCCTAGTAAACCATCGCTACATCAATATTGAAAGAGAAGACTAGCTAGATCCATCACATGTCCATTCTACCTTCAGATCCCAAATCCTATCCCAATAGTCCTTCATCATAGCTCATCCTAGTCTCATCCTTGCATCACCACCAAACCTTAGTTGCATCTTAAAATCATTCTTAGTTGCATTCATCATCATCTTCCTAGTTACATCATAGGTCATCCATTTTAGTTGCATCTAGGTCATTCTCTTAGTAAAAACATCATTCCATCATCCTCCACCATCATTCCATCCGCAATCAACAAATCAGAATCCCAAAATCCTTGATCCAAATCCAACATCCATCTATCCAAGTCAACCTCACCATCCTTGCACCAAATCCAGTGATCAAAATCCAAATCTTAGTATTCAAAACGTTTGAGTTGTTTTCAATCCTTATCCTAAATTAGAAATCATCCCCTTTAACAGAGCATTGTCTAAAGGAAATCCAACTTGTCCTTGCATAGCCTCATCATCTTGAGAAAGAGATTGGCTTGTATTGATAAGAATCCAGTTGACCAAAGATCATTTGTCTATCCTAGGTCAAACAAATCCTACCATTGATCCTCCATCGGAAAAACAACAACTCATTTGTTGACACTTAGTAATCTTCTACTAGCATCCCACCAATCATCCACCAAATCTTTATCCAAATTAGAGCATCCCACCAAATCCTCTGTCATCATCAAGCATTTCACCAATCTTTTCCCACCAATCTTCCGCCATCCTTGATCCAAATCCAAGCACCCCACCAAGCCTTGCATTGCATTCTAGAAATCCACTATCCTTAGAAGTTTCTTAGGCTTGCATCCATCATTCTTTAGAGTCTTTTAGGAACATCTTGCATCCATCTAGCATCTGGATCTCCTTTCTATGCTTATGGAAACAAGATCTAGAAAATGAAGGAACATGGATCCTTATCAAGTCCATAGCTCATCCAATCCCAACATTTCTACCAATGCGATGGTAGCTACGATCCCTAGATCCAACAAATTGGTAATGCATGGGATGATCCCAATATCCCTCAGCTTCTTTTGCAATAGAAACATTCATGAATCATCTAGGGAATGCACAAGTGGTTAGTACACTCGCTACTCAGAATCATTGAAACATGTTGGCTCACTTCACATAAGAGGGTACTCCCATTCCACCATATCTCCAATCTTGCATCCCCATCAACAACATCTGAATCCCAACAAAAATATACACCCCCATCATCCAACAGATCCCTGATCCACTTTTCCACATATCACAAGTAGCTCGCCCATCCCTCCTCTTTTGCAAAGTAGTTTCACAAGCCCTACAACACAAGCAACACAATCCACTCCTTTTCCTCTCATAGGTGCACCATCGTCTTCCATAGCATCTCAATCCATCATCCCTACCCAAATATTTTTGCAAAACCAAACACCACCACCCATGCAAACCTTTACACAAGTAGTTCTGCCACCTTCCATGGGCCAAGCAACACCATTCTTTCTGGGGGCAACACAATCATCCTTCTAGTGTATGATAAGCTCCAAGGCTTGTTTTCACACCCTCCAAGAGACTTCACTTGCCTCCTAGTATCCTATTCCTCTATAGGATCTTCCAATAGCCTTAGATCATTAACTAAGACCTATTCAAACTCTGCTATAAGAGTCAATCTCTGAAAACTTCACCTTGAATGATCAACACCCTAGTTTTGATTCACTTCTCCACACTCACTTAGAAGGCTCTAAGTGCCAAATCTCCATAAACATGCTCCAAAATTGTAGGGGTCTTCTCCTTCATGAAAAATCCTTATTCTTTTCCTTTTGATCCATTTTGAAATGGTCTTCAATCATCTTCTAACTGGATTCCATGAATCATCATGAATTGACCTTAAAAATAGGCCTACTCTAGTAGCCCTTACCAGTCACCTTTTGTTGTTTCTTGCAAAAATTTTCCAAACAACTTGAAAAAATAAGACTTGTTTCGGATACCCTTTTGGAAGTTTTAAAAGATTCACAAAATTTTTTGGGTCTGAAAGTGACCGTACATGGGGTTCCTACAAACAAGGACAATAGGCCTAATAGGCCTAATTTCTAGGACTGAATTGTGATTTTGAGAGCAAACTTGCTCAAACCAAATCCTAAACAATTGGTATGGCTTCTATCTTCATAAAATGGTTAGATATGATGTTTAAATTCATGAAAAATTCCTGGAGCAGTACAGAACCATACAACCATGCAATGTTTCTTCACTTTTTTCACCTCTAGACCTCTAACCGGGCTGCACAAACTCGCCTAGGGCCTAGCATATAAAATAGTTCTTAATGATTTCATGACTCCTAACTCCTAAAACTATGTACAAAAATGACTCCTCTACCATTTACATCTATCATGAATGATTATCCATGGTTAGATTTCATGGAGGAGCCATGACTCTTTAAACTACTCAAAACAAGCTGAAAATAGACTCCCTAAACTAAAACACCCAAAAAAAGTACTTAGATGAGCTCAAAATGACCTGCTATTCAAATGAAAAAGTTCATAAACAACCTATGGAACACTAATAAAAAATTATATTTAGTCGTTCAATCCATTAAGTATGATTGTCAACACAAAACAGCAGAAAATTAACTGTAAAATGCTTGCAGAGCTCTATTAACTTTCTCTAAAACTATTATTAACTTTCTCTAAAACTATTACAATGCATAATCAAAATTGGTGTTTTACTCTTAGATATCATTAGATTCCATTTCCTTAATTTTAGGGCCTACTGGCTGTAGCATAACCATCCTATAACTTAGGGAATCCAAAGATACCCGAATGGCATGCACTCTTTTGCAATAATTGCAAAATTGAAGACTTCTTCTCAACACTTGGCAACTTTGTCATGTGCCTCAATCCTATATTCTAGGACTCATAACCTCCTATGTTTTGAGGATCCAAGGCCATTTATGACCTTATGGCATCTTTACATTAACAATTATGTGTTTAGAACACATTAAAGACTCTCACCTAACCTAAGCTTCTAACTTAAGAAATTAAATAAACAAGTAACAAAGGCTATTATTGTGACCTTGGTCCTAATGACTAACTCACCTAGCCAACATATAAAGAGACATTCTAAGGTCCTAAAAAAAATTAAACTAAGCTCTTGACTTGGCTAGAGTCAAGTACAAGCCAGAATTAACTATCTAATGGAGGTTAGCCTAGGTGCTCCTGCACCATCCTCCCCAAAATAAGAAATTCAATCCACCCTTGGATTGATAAGGCTAGGATCAATTCCCAACCTTTTGAACTCTGATTCCTTTACCCAAATGGCATCAGCAACATTCTTCCCATACCTCTAAATGAGGTGCTCTTTATACTCTTTATATCTAGTCTTCTTATAGGTCCTAGTGTCTAGTACACTGTCTAGTCCTATACCTGTAGCAGTAGGAAGATGTAAGTCTTCCACATCTTTGATCACCTCATGGATGGTCTGATCAATGTCTTGCTGTGGTCCCTTGTAATGGACAAGGTCTTCAATATTAAAGATATTAGACAATCCACTGTCCTTTGGCAAGTCTATCTTGAAGGCATTGTCACCATACTTCTCCAATATAGGACAAGGTCCTATCCTTCTCATTTTTAGCTTATGAGGTACTCCTTTGGTCAATCTAGATTTGTTTAAGTGTACCATGACCAGATCACCAATTTTGAACTCCACTTTCCTTCTACTTTCATCCACCTTGGCTTTGTGCTTGTTGGTGTTGTCCACTAGTGTCTTCCTTACTGTTTCATGAACTTCTTGCATAACAAATGCAAAGTCATCAGCATATGCACTTGCCTTGACTCCATCTTTCAAATCCCTTAATTCATATACACCTCTAGGATGTAGGCCATAGACAATTTCAAATGGACTCTTCCCGGTTGATCTATTTATGGTGTCATTATAGGCATATTCAGCTTGCCCAATCAACTGATCCCATTGTTGACCATACTCCTTAGTTAGGCATCTTATAAGGTTTCCAAGGCTCCTATTAACAACCTCAGTTTGACCATCAGTTTGGGGATGGTAGGCTGACCCAAAAGATAAGTTAGTGCCCAATCTTTGCCAAAGAGTCTTCCAAACTTGACTCATAAATTTTGTGTCTCTGTCTAATACAATGCTGATAGGTAGTCCATATATTCTCACTATCTCTTTGAAGAATAGAGATGCTATTTGACTTGCATCATTTGTAGTCTTGCATGGCACAAAGTGAGCCATCTTACTAAACCTATCAACAACAACATAAACATTGTCCATCCCTTGTCTTGTCTTGGGTATTCCAACTACAAAATCCATGCTTAAGCATTCCCATGGCCTAGTAGGAATTGTTAGAGGTTGTTAAAGACCGGTATTTGTTGAAGTGCCCTTGGCCTTTTGACATACTACACAACTCTCCACATACTTCCTAACATCTAGATTCATCCTTGGCCAATAGTAGAACCTTGAAACAAGGTCTTGAGTCTTAGTGATCCCAAAGTGACCACTCAAAGCACCATTATGCTTTTCTTGAATCAAATTCTCTCTAATGGAGCCTCTAGGAACACACAATTGATTCCCTTTGAACACGAGATCACTTTGCAAAGTATAATCAACATATTTACTATGAAAATGACTCTTGTATTCAGCACATACCTTGTAGATGTCAGAAAAGACCTCATCATCTACATATAGATCCTTGAAATGATCTATCCCCATGCTTTTCAACTGAATTTATTGGAGTGTGAGGGCTCTTCTTGACAATGCATCAGCCACCTTGTTTAGTACACCCTTCTTGTGCTTGATATTGAAGGTGTAGGCTTGTAGGTACTCAACCCACTTCACGTGCTTGTGACTCAACTTCTCTTGTGAATTCAAGAAGCTAAGTGCTTGATTGTCTAAATACACAATGAACTCCTTGGGAAGCAAGTAGTGCCTCCACTTTCTTAGAGCTTGGACCAATGCATACATCTCTAAGTCATATGAGGAGTACTTCCTCTTAGCCTCACTTAACTTCTTAGAATGGAAAGCCACCAGTCTACCCTCTTGGTTTAGAACAACCCCAATTGCTACATTGCTAGCATCAAATTCAATGGTGAATAGCTTCTCAAAGCTTGGTAGCACCAAAACGGGTTGGGTAGATATCCTTTCTTTCAACAACTCAAAGCTCTTGTTAGCATCTTCATTCCACACAAACTTGGTTTTCATTCCTCCTTTGATAGTATCTAACATAGGGGCACAAATTGCACTAAATTGTCTTATGAAATTTCTATAGTATTGTGCAAGGCCATGAAAACTCCTTACCTCAGTTGCTGACCTTGGAGTAGGCCAATTCATGATAGCCTCCACCTTTCTCTTATCCATTTTTAGATTTCCATGTGATAAGACAAATCCAAGGTACACTAATTCTAATTTGATGAACTCACACTTCTCCAAGTTGATCATCAACTTCTCCTCATGCAGCTTCTTGAAGACAATATCAAGATGTTTCAAATGCTCACTCTTTGTCTTGCTAAAAATCATTATATCATCAAGATATACAACTACAAACTTGCATAAGTCCTTGAGTACTTCATTCATGAGCCTCATGAATGTAGAGGGGGCATTTGACAATCCAAATGGCATGACAAGCCATTCATACAACCCTTCATTAGTCTTGAAGGCTATCTTCCACTCATCTCCTTCATGGATTCTTATTTGGTGATAGCCACTCTTCAAGTCTATCTTGCTATAGTACCTTGCTTCACCTAAATAGTCCATTAAGTCTTCAATCCTAGGGATAGGGAACCTATACCTTATGGTTATCCTATTGATAGCCCTTGACTCAGTACATAGCCTCCAAGTTCCTCCCTTCTTAGGTGCAAGTACGGTGGGTACAACACATGGACTAATAATCTTTCTAATTAGGCCTTGGTCTAAGAGCTCTTGTATTTGCCTTGCTATTTCCTCATTTTGTTGAGAGGTCATCTTATAGGCTGCTTTGTTGGGTAGGGTAGCTCCTAGGATAAGGTCTATCCTATGACTTATGGCTCTTTGAGGGGGTAAGGCTGAAGGTTGACCATCACTTACAATGCCTTGGTAAGTCTGCAACATACCTTGAATCTCCTTTGGTAATTCAATCTTCTTAGTCACCTTGTCTTCACCTCCTTCTCTTGGTTTCAACACCAATGCGTACCCTATGCCTTCACTCTCTTCCATGGTTTTTAGGAACTCTTTTTCATCTACCATAAGAACATTTGGACCTGCTGTCTTTACTTCAGCATCCACCAACAATGACTGAATTTTGAAGGTTGTATTATCCTTCTTGAAATAATAGGAATTCTTTCCTCCATCATGTATGGCTTGGCGGTCAAATTGCCAAGGTCTTCCTAGGAGAAAATGGCATGCATCTATAGGAAACACATCACATAAAACTTTGTCTTTGTACCTTCTAATGGAGAACTCCACCCATGCTTGCTCATTCACTAACACATGTTGACCCTTATTGAGCCAGGTGACCTTGTAAGGATTTGTATGGGATATCCTTTTCAATTTGAGCTTGTTGACTGCTTCCTCTGACACTATGTTATCAGTAGAGCCTAAATCAATGATGACCCTGCATACTTTTCCCATTATCTTGCATTTGATTCTAAACAAAGATCTCCTTTGGCTTGGCTCCTCCTTCACCAGTTCCTTGATTAGAGTCCTCCTCATCATGAGGTTCTCTCCTTCCTCTGAATTTAGTGGAATCTCAGAATGTTTATCTGTTGCATTTGTGTCTTCATGAACAAGATTATCTCTCTTATCACCTCCTTGTGATGAGCCAGCTTTCTCAGGGCATCTATAGGCAGGGTGCCCCATTTGATTGCAATGGTAGCATTTCATATTGGAAAAATAATTGCCTCTTCCTCCTTGTGATGAACCTCCACTTCTTCCTCTAAATCTAGAGTTAGAATTTCTTCCTCTACCACCTCTACTTGAACTTCCTTCTTGCTGCTCACTGAATTTTACCTCACCTTGAGCTCTTGAATCAGAACCTCTTCCACCATAGCCACCTCTTTGACCTTTGGTATATTTTCTTTTGCCTTTGCCTTTGGAGCTTTCTTGTTTTCTCTTGCTTTTCTCCTCTATCTTCAAGGCCATTTGATAGCATTTCCTAATTGATTTGAAGTTCACTAGGCTCATCTCCTCTTGAATAGACCATTTGAGGCCATTCAAATACCTTGCTAGATTGATGCTCTCATCTTCAACTACCTTGGACCTCAAACATAATTTTTGAAAATCCTTGGTATATGCTTGGACATCCAAATCTTTTTTCCTAAGATTGTGTCTCCTTCTATGCATTTGGACTTCATAGTCATCAGGAAGGTAGGTTTTCTTGACTTTGGATACCATACCCTTCCATGTCACAATAGGACCTTTTCCATCCTTCTCTCTCTCAATTTGCACAAACTTCCACCAAGTAAGAGCTAAACCTCTTAGTCTAGACTTGGCCACCATTACCTTTTGTGCTTCAGAGATACCATCACATTCAAAATGGTTCTCTATGCTATCAATCCAATCCACAACTGAATCTAGATCCATTTGTCCACTAAAGAGTGGGACACCTTCTAAAGCCTTGCCACTCAATGCCTTCAATGCTTTTAAGAATGGCTCTTCAAGAAGAATAGAATCGGGAGTTTATGCTTCTTCTTCCAATTCTAATTCCTTCTCCTTTGCTTCAGCTTCTTCTTTAAGGTGAATCTTCTCTTTGACCGTATCGGCTTTGTCTTGGACTTCACCCAAGAGCTGCTCCATTTGAGCTAGTCTTTGCCTTAACAATTTGTTATCCTCTTCTTGTTCCTCAACCTTCTTTTCTAGTTCAGCATTAGTCACCATGGCTCTAGCTAGTGTATTCTCTCCTACGAATTTAGAAGATTGAAACATTAACCACAAGCTTGATCAACCAAGCTCTGATACCAATATGGTGTATGATAAGCTCCAAGGCTTGTTTTCACACCCTCCAAGAGACTTCACTTGCCTCCTAGTATCCTATTACTCTATAGGATCTTCCAATAGCCTTAGATCATTAGCTAAGACCTATTCAAACTTTTCTATAAGAGTCAATCTCTAAAAACTTCACCTTGAATGATCAACACCCTAGTTTTGATTCACTTCTCCACACTCACTTAGAAGGCTCTAAGTGCCAAATCTCCATAAACAAGCTCCAACATTGCAAGGGTCTTCTCCTTCATGAAAAGATCCTTATTCTTTCCCTTTTGATCCATTTTTAAATTTTCTTCAATCATCTTCTAACCGGATTCCATGAATCATCATGAATTGACCTTAAAAATAGGCCTACTCTAGTAGCCCTTACCAGTCACCTTTTGCTGTTTCTTGCAAAAATTTTCCAAAAAACTTGAAAAAATAAGACTTTTTTTGGATACCCTTTTGGAAGTTTTAAAAGATTCACAAATTTTTTGGGTCTGACAGTGACCATATAGGGGGTTCCTACAAACAAGGACAAGAGACCTAATATGCCTAATTTCTAGGACTGAACTGTGGTTTTGATAGGAAACTTGCTCAAACCAAATCCTAAACAATTGGTATGGATTCTATCTTCACAAAATGGTTAGATATGATGTTTAAATTCATGAAAAATTCTTGGAGCAGTACAGAACCATACAACCATGCAATGTTTCTTCACTCTTTTCACCTCTAGACCTCTAATCGGGCTGCACAAACTCGCCTAGGGCCTAGCATATAAAATAGTTCTTCATGCTTTCACAAATCCTAAATCCTAAAAATATGTACAAAAATGAATCCTCTGCCATTTCCATCTATCATGAATGATTATCCATGGTTAGATTTCATGGAGGAGCCATGACTCTTTAAACTACTCAAAATAAGCTAAAAATAGACTGCCTAAACTAAAATGCCCAAAACCAGTACTTAGATGAACTCAAAATGACCTTCTATTCAAATGAAAAAGTTCATAAAAAACCTATAGAACACTAATCCAGCATTATATTTAGTCGTTCAGTCCATTAAGTATGACTATCAACACAAAACAACATAAAATTAACTGTAAAATGCTTGCAGAGCTCTATTAACTTTCTCTAAAACTATTACAATGCATAATCAAACTTGGTGTTCGAGTCTTAGGTATCATTAGATGCCATTTCCTTAATTTTAGGGCCTTTTGGCCATAGCATAACCATCCTATAACTTAGGGAATCCAAAGATACCCAAATGACATGCACTCTTTTGCAATAATTGCAAAATTGAAGACAACTTCTTCTCAACACTTGGCAACTTTGTCATGTGCCTCAATCCTATATTATAGGACTCATAACCTCCTATGTTTCAAGTATCCAAGGCCATTTATGACCTTATGGCAGCTTTACATTAACAATTATGTGTTTAGAACACATTACAGACTCTCACCTAACCTAAGCTTCTAACTTAAGAAATTGAATAAACAAGTAACAAAGGCTATTATTGTGACCTTAGTCCTAATGACTAACTCACCTAGCCAACATAGAAAGAGACCTTCTAAGGTCCTAAAACAAATTAAACTAAGCTCTTGACTTGGCTAGAGTCAAGTACAAGCCAAAATTAACTATCTAATGGAGGTTAGCCTAGGTGCTCCTGCACCACCTTCCCCTTCACTCCATAGGCTTCTACCTCACTACCACCATTCCTGGGGTCAACGCAATCATTTCCCTCATCTTTCCAGAAAGCCTCTACTTCAATACCACCCTTTCTGGGGGCAACACAATCATCCTTCCCATTCACTTCACAAGCTTCTACACCCATGACATCATTTCTGGGGGCAGTGCAATCATTCTCCTCTTTCTCCCAGCAAGCTTCCACATCTGTACCACCATTTTCATGGGGAATGCAAGCATCTTCATTCACCTTCCATCAAACATCTACCCAGGCACAAGCCCAACAAAATCCCTTCACAATGGGTATGCCTTCCATGGGGTTTTCAAATCCACCATTCGTGTCCCAAACCCCCATCACATCTACCTTTCCAACATCCTCTACATCATAGTTCCCACCACACACTAGTTCTCAATGGGACCTCACTAAAGAAGAAATGCAAGCCTTAGGAATACTAACCCACTTCTCCGTATCCATACCAGCAAACCAACAAGCCACCTTCTCCCAAGCAGCGCAACAACAACCATCTCAACCTCTACCAACTTCATCCTTTCCCCTATTCACAAACCATCTATTCACACCACCCAATGCTTATTAGCAAGTTCCACCACCTCAGAAGTAGATTTCTTCCCATCTCGCAAGCTACCTTGCCCAACCACCTCCTACTTTTGGCTTCCCTACATCAATTCCACCCTTAAGCAATGCAGGAATGCATCCATCCTACATCAACCAAGAACAAAGCCAAGTGTAGAAAGGGCCATCTTATCATCAAGCTGCATCATTCCACTAGCCTCCTCCGCAACAAAAATACTTCTAATCATAGCAACAAGCCCCTATCATTCCTCAGCAACAACAAGCTTCCTCCTACCAATCACAACAACAACATCCTATCATCCCCCAACACCAGCAAGGAGTTCCATATCCTCCACCGCAATATACCCCCGAACTGCATCAACAATATCCTCCCCAGCAATCATCAATCCAAAATCCATTCCAATCTGCCTATTTTGTTGGGCAATCTCTGTATCCCACTCCACAATATCTACCTCAAAATCACCCTTATTCACCAACACCACTAGATCCTTTCCAAATGGGAGTACCTGCTCTAACGCAAATCAATGCCAAGTGGGAAGCAATGAAGAATGCTCTTAAGGAGCTCCAAATGGGCACAAAGAATAAAACCTTCAAGTTTGAAGAGGTGTGTTGCTACCCATTTGACTGATCAATCACAACTGTTCCTTTCCCTAAGAACTTTGAGACACCCAAGTATGATAAATATCGAGGAAAAGGAGACCCAATAAATCACATCAAAGAGTTATATATGGCATGCCAAGAAGTGGCTTATAGTGACAATTATCTTTTGCGCCTATTCCCCAAAAGCTTGGGAGGAATTATTGTTTCATGGTTTTACAAGATACCATGTGGGACCATGACAACTTTTGTCTAGCTCTCTGAGAAGTTTGTTGCCCAATATGCCCATAATGTCAAGAATTAGTTGACCTTGCTAGACCTTTGCAACTCAAAATAGAAAGAAGGAGAAAGCCTAGCAGACTACTTGCAATGATGGTAGAACCTCACGACCAGGTTATCATACCAACTGCCTGAGAAACATCTAACCAAGATCTTCATCAATAACCTACATCCCAAACTGTCCCACTTGATGAGGATGAATTGTATCCAAATGTATCAGGATATCGAAAGAAAAGGGATATATATTGAAAGAGGTCTCTTAGACGAAGGTGCAATCTGGCATTACAAAAATGATTCCCAATGTAAACCCAGCAATGATAAACCCCGTAACTAGAATTGTAACAAAAATGCAGTCACTAATGGAGCTACGGATACTGAGCATGTCCAAATCATTGTGGCCAGTCCTACACCTATTCCTGCATATCAACAACAACCGAAAACTCATCAGCAACCTATGCAGCAATATCAGCCTCAAAATAATTAGTAGAACTATCAACAATAAGCATATCATGCCCATCAAGGCAATCTGACCAATCAAGCTAATGTCATCACTACTACTCCCAATAAAAATAGACCCAGAGCCCAAACTTACTAGAAAAGAATCTTCACACAACTTGGTGAACCTCTGGATGTTATCTTTCACTGAATGGCCAAGGCCAACTTGAGCATGTACCCACCAATCCAACAATTTGATGGTGCAACTCCCAAGCCTAACTGGTATAAAGATCATGAGTATTGTGATTATCATCGTGTCAAAGGACACACTACCCTACGGTGTATGAAACTCAAGCATTACATCCAAGATATCATTGACCAAAAGGAGATCCAAGTGGACACACCTACGCAACCCTTGCCTAATGCCAATTTGCAGATCTATCAAAACGTGTTCCCATAACACAACACTGGAAAAAACCAAGCTAATGCTAATCCTCCTAATTAGAACCAAGGCAAAGGCAAACAAGGAGATCATGTCGATCACAAAGACTACACTACTACTTATATCAATTATGACAAGTTTGTTGGATGTATAACCCAAGTCAAACCCACAGTCAATGTCATCCATGTCAAAGGAGCAGATAGTTAGTGTTTTGTTACCACTTGTAGAGGCCGGATAACTATCGTTAGTACACATCCAAGACCAGCACACAATGCACAATATAATCTTATAGAACATCTTGGGAATACACCAGCCCAAATCTCCATCTTCAACCTTCTCCGCACTTCACCCCTCCATCAAGAAATCCTTGACCAAGCCCTTCACGGAGGACATGTCCCCATATACATTAACACCATCTATTTTGAGAACCTTGTGGGACATCTATCTGCATCCTATGCTCTATCATTCAAACCATCTAACATACCAGCCATTGCACCTAACCATAATCTCTCTCTCCACATTGTCGTTATGGTTAGAGATTTTTCCATTAAAAGGGTCATGATAGATAATGGCTCAGCCCTAAACTTGTGTACTCTAAAATTCATTTAGCAGATAGGGTTCATGGAGGCTGACATATCACATGAAGTCATCACCATCAAGGCATATGACAACTTGGAGCGTACCTCTAAAGGTACCATTCTTTTGCCTATCTAGCTAGGCCCAACGACACAAGACACCATTTTCCATGTTGTTGATCTTGACTTACCAATCAACATCCTCCTCAGCTGATCATGGATCCATTCCATCAAGGCTATACCATCTACTTACCATCAGTGTGTCAAATTTCTGCATCAAGGCACTAAAGTTACCATCCATGCAGACCCCCAACCCTTCACATACTATCATGCGATGGAAGCATGATTCCCTCATTCCACCCATTATCCTGGAACCGACATTGGCACTTCTGTTTCCAGCTCATCCCAATCCCATAGCGATCCAAAGACTATCCTTGCCTCCACTCTCTCCTCCATCAAGATCAACAACCAAGGTTATGATGAATACACCCTAAATGATATATTTGTAGTAGAGGCCCTCCCACTTAATCCACATACGCAAGGGCGTCAGAATCACCAAAGTGAACCCACTGAAGCAAATCATGAAATTAGGCAAATGGGACCTATGAATTTTGTCTCCCATGGCAACATAAACAGTCAAGAGATGGATCTTGACATCAATAGGTGGTTGTATAGAGATCCCCCACCACCTGACACTCAACTCCTAAGGTACTTCAAAGACAAGTATCCCCAATCACACAAGTACGCCACTAAACAATGGAAATATCAAGGCGGTGGTCTAGGACCACAAGAAGGTGGAAGCAAAGACCCCATCACAACATCAAAGAATCCACAACATCAAGGTCTTAGCTTTAATACCCCTCACCTACGTATACAAGAGCCCAATACCATAACTAGGGGCACTAACATGACCAGCATTCCCTTATTGAATAGCCAGGATGACCTCATAGAGATCAAAGACATCCCTAAAGAGGAAGAAAATAAATCATATGATGACATCTTCAACGATGATACCCTCCTGGGAACCTCTGTCTACCAACAACTAGCCATTAACCTCATAGAAATTCCCCTCATCCACCTCGAACTCATAGACTGGGACCACCCAAGCATCACACATATTGATGAGTTCCAAAGCATAGAAGTGCTCCTAGAGTTCATGGGGGCATCAGGCCCACAATCAGATCAAGATTCAGAGTTAACTCATATCTGTAAGCTAGAACCTAAAGGATATTTTGGGGAAGAGGCAAGCTTTAGCCGCAAAAGTGAAATAGAAAAATAAAATCACAAGTCCTTATGTGAAAACCCCTCTGGGGCACATTCTGATTCCAAAAAAGTAAAAATAAAGGGTGTATCTTCTAGTGAAAACTTGGCAATTCAAGCACTAGAAGATGAAGACTTGCCTCTTCCTCCCATCCAAGATTACAGACTTGAATAGTCACCTATCATCATTGAGGAAACCAAACCAATCAACTTGGGCAGAGAAGAATGTCCAAGAATCACCTACATTGCAACATATTTAACATAGGGTGAAGAAACAACTGTCATTGTGCTTCTCTGAGAATCCATTATAAAATTTGCATGGTCATATGCACATATGCCTGGGCTTGATCCAAATCTCATAGTACATAATCTTGTAGTGGATCTCAATGTCAAGCTAGTAAAGAAGAAGCTAAAAAAAATGCATCCAAAAGTGGCCTTGTTAGTAAAAGCGGATCTTGAAAAAATCCTCCAAGCAAAGATCATCAGAGCCATTGATTACTCAGATTGGATCTCCAACATGGTACTAGTCACAAAGCCTTCAGGTGACACCACAATCTACATAGATTTCAGGGACCTAAACAAGGCATGTCCTAAGGATTATTTCTCGCTTCCCAATATAGACATGATCGTAGATCTTACAGCAGGCCATGAGATGTTGTCACTCATAGATGGCTTCTCAGGATACAATCAGATCTAAATAGTAGAAGAAGATCAACACAAAACAAAATTCACCACACCATGGGGTACCTTCCATTACAACATGATGCCATTTGGTCTGGAGAATGTAGGAGCCACATATCAATGAGCAATGACAACCATCTTCCATGATATGATCCACAAGATCCTGGAAGACTATGTAGATGACATTCTTGCAAAATAAAAAACATGAGGTGAACACCTAAACATTCTTGAGAGTGTGTTCGATCACCTACAACATTATGGCTTGAATCTAAATCCAAAGAAATGTGTCTTTGGTGTAACATCTGGAAAGCTTCTAGGCTTTATAGTATCACGACGTGGCATAGAGATAAACCCTAAGAAGGTCAAAGCTATAACAAAAATGCCACCACCAAGAACACTTAGGTAGGTTAGGATCCTACAAGGAAAGCTCCAATCAGTGTGCCAATTTATCTCACAGCTGGAAGACAAGTGTCAACCTTTCATGCGTCTTCTTTGCAAAGACACAAGCTTTAAAAGGGATCCCATCTATCAAAAAAGATTTGACAAGCACAAGGAATATCTAGCCAACTCCCCAATCCTTGTACCACCAGTTTCAGGATCCCCTCTCATACTCTACATCTCAGTGACCACTACCGCACTTGGGGCACTCTTAGAACAACATGATTATGACAACAAAGAGAGAGCCATCTACTATATCAGTCAAACTCTTGTCGACTATGAGCTTAATTATTCACCCATGGAGAAAGCATGTCTTGCAGGGGTCTTCACCACTCAAAAGCTTAGACACTACATGCTCAGCCACATAATCAGGCTCATTTCAAAGGTAGACCTACTCAAGTATCTATTATCAAGGACAACTCTCACTAGCCATATGGCAAAATGGGTCATGCTACTCAGCGAGTTTGATATCCAGTACATAGTTCAGAAAGAAATCAAAGGGAAAGTAATTGCTGATTAGCTAGCAGAAGCACCACTGGTGGATGCCTATCCACTAATCATGGAATTCCTCGATGAGAACCTATGTATGATTGAAGAATAGCCCATATGGAAGCTATACTTTGATGGCTCATACACATCACATGGGTCAGGGGCATGAATCCTATTCGTCACACCTCAAGGTGACTATATTCCAAAGTCATTCAAATTAGGATTCCTGTGTACTAACAACATTACAGAATATGAGGCACTCATCTTATGTCTCAAAATAGATATCCAATGGAATATCATAGAAGTACAAGTGTTTGGAGACTCACCGATGTAGGTGCATCCTGAGACTCCAATCTTCTCACAAATCCAGGATGCTACATGCATTTTAAATAGTTATTTTAATAATGTTGGGTTGAGTCTTAGTTTTAAATGGTTATCTTATTGATGTAATTGGTTGTGTAGAAGTAAGTATTTTAATATAATAAATTTTTTGTATCATCGTGAAGTTGACAACTTCATTGTCAACTCCATGATACATTACTTGTTTAGTGAATATGCTTAATCTAATCGGTGATGAGAACCGTTAGAGGAATTAGTATGTAGGTTGTTAGCACGTGTAAAAAATTTCATGGCTTCATCATTTTTCCCTTGGACTCTGCAGTATTTTTCCATAGCTCTGGTTAAAACCCTAGGCAAAAATTTTAAAAATCTAGCCGTTACTTTGAAAAACCCTTCGTTTTAACCTGGCCCTGTTCTATTTTGTTGTTACTTTTTTGGGTCACTTAAGTTCCCTAAAATCCATGTGCGCAAATATTTCCTAAGTCTATAAGTCTGGCGGGTTTAATTTTTTCTAAGTCATGCGCCTTTAATTTTTCCTAATGTTTCATCTTAGCATTTCCTGGGCCCGGTTCTATAATAGCATTTCAATCTGATGGCGGGCGTAAGTTCTCATAAGATTTGTCAGAGGCTTGCAAACTTATGCCAGCCATTGATTCCTTTTCATGACGTAGCACTTTAGATGGGTGGGTTCGTCGACACATATGCACAAATGGTAGTTCCTCATTGGCTAAGAGAAATGATGACGTGGTAGGGTGGGGTCAGGCTTTCATGACGACGACAAAGATTCAGAATCTACGGCGGGTGCATGATCTCAAAGAATCTTTTGAACCCTTGAGATTATGTGCCAGCCGTCCGATTCTCCATGTGTGTAGGATGACTGTTGTGGGTTCGCTGACAGGTGTTGCAAATGGAGCTTTCTTATTGGTTGTGTTAGTGGGACCATTTGCCAAGTGTTTCTGGAGTGTTCACTTCTGATTGGTCTACATGGTTATGACTGGGCATGTGTCAGTGGGACCTGGTTTTCAGCTTGTCAGAGGGTCCTGACATCTACAAAGAATCGATGACAAGCGTAAGTTCTCATGGGATGTGTCAGAGGTTTGAGATTTTATGCTAGCCATCAATTTTACTTTTCTTAGAGGTGATAAAGTGATACAGATCCACTACTATGTGTACTTAGTTGGCAATTTCTTATTGGTTGGTGAATTGCTGAGTGAGATCTTGTTAGTGGGGCCTGCAATGAAGGCTTTTCAATCTACGGTCGGCGCATGATCTCAAGGAATATTCCTACCCCATGAGATCATGTGCCATCCGTTGATCTCAAATCTTACTTGGATGTGTCAGTGAGTCCTATGTCAATGGTGACCAAGTGATTGCAGTGAATGGTGTAGTGACAAGTGGCATAGAGCGGGCCCAGGCAGGGGTCTAAGGTCTAGCAGTCCAGATAAATATGTTTAGCAGCCTGACAATTTTCAAAGGCTTCACTCGTTCGTGAAGAAAAATGGTAGTGCTCCAAATTGACTGGCGATTCAGTGAACAAGTGTTCATGTAACCGCTAAACTGAATGGCGGAGAGATAAAGTATTCCGTGAACTGGAAAAGGTCTTTAGTCGCCAATTCACTAAATTTGACTTGGGTCCTTTTAAAAGATGAATCATAAAGCCCGCAAAATATGAAGATCTGATAGTTATGACTTAAAGTTGACCTAATTTTAAATATGGACCACTAATATGCTATTGGTGCCATGGAAATGACCATTGTATTTCAAATTCAAATTTGCAGAGGGTTTCCAGTGACAGGAAGTACCAAAATTTATGGTTCTAGCGGCCAGTTTTGATTGGTTTGGTGGCGCTGGTTGTTGCCGACTAATCCGAGGGTCTCTGTGGTCAGTGGCATGATGTTTTTGTGCTAGGAGAAGTGTGGTTTTGTGCTTGAGGTGTGTTTGTAGGTGGCTGATTTGACTAGTTTTCATGGCAATTCCTTGGTGTTCTGTACTGTTCTCATAGATTTTGATGATGGTAGATCTATCTGCGATTTGTTTTCTCTAGGTTGCCTGTGTTTCTTCCCCTGCAATAACTTTTGTTGTATTTTTGATTAATTAGGTAGTTGAAAACCTAACTCTAGTCACCCGAAGCTTAACTCATCCTCTTTGAGGATTCCAAGGTGACTAGGGGTATAAGTAGTTAGTTTTTTGATAAAGTTAGGGTTCGGTCTTGAAAATCTGTTCTGAATTTTAGTCAGTTCTAGTGGTTGTGATTGTATGAACATTTGAGGAAAGAGGAGCTGGATTTTGGGTCTGTTTCCTATCTTTGTGTTGCTTTGATTGTATATTGATCCTAAATATGTTAATGAGAATGCTATTGAGTTCCAATCTTACATTTGTGTATGTCTTCTTGTTTTGGTTCTAAGCTCATATATGTTAGTGTCACAAAGTGTATTAGCATATGGTAAATGAAGAGTATTGTGAAGTCATCTCTGAGTTCCTAACAAAGTTAGGATTAAAGTCTTCTAGGTGAGTTCAGTGAGTTTACAACTAAATAAGGATTCGATGTCCTAGTGTTTGAGGGAGAGGGGTAGTAGGCAAAACACTTATCCTGAGTCCAAGAGTGTTTGATTTAAGATCTTCAGCTGATGTATGTAATTGGGTGACTTTTTGCCCTAGGTTAAGGCACTGGTCCATCCTCTGGAGGCATTTCATTGTCATCAACCACACACACCCAAATTTAAATGATAATATCTTTCAGTCAGTTAGTAAAGGACATAGTTGTATATTGTCTTGATACTCCTTTGGAGAAGTGAGTCAAGGGTACACCCACCTGAGCATTAAGGCTCAAAGTGTAGGAGGATCTCATTGTTGATCCTTGTTAATTGGCCCTCTTCCTTGTAGACTTTGGAGTGGTGATAGAGTCAAAGTATCATTAAAGTTATCCATCAAAGTATAAATCTACAAGTTGAAGATCAAAGGGAACCCCCAACATAGGTTATGTTAGAGAGTCAGTTATCGGTTGAATTCGGTTGTTGAAAGTTTTTTATCTATGTAATTTGAAAAAATTGATGGGAGAGTAGTAGAGTAGCGTAGAATAGAATGATTGAGAATTAGTGAATGGAAAGAAATGATGTAATGGAAGATAGAATAATAAAGAAGTAATTGAATTTTCTTTCAAGAACTTCAGGTTCTTACTTTCTTATTATCTTTCTCGGTTCTTAAATTATTGACTAATTTTGACAAATGTAAAATGGATCTAGTAATATTTTGGAAGTATGTACATTTGAATCTATTTTGTTTGTTATTCATGGTGATCATTGATTAGTCTTTCAAATGCTCTATTTTAATATAAGTTGGTTCTTATTATTGGTTTTTATGGTGGGAGTTTTTTTTTTTTTTTTAAGTAATCAGTTTTTGATCTCTTTGAGGAAGGATATAACAGTGGAATCTATTAGGATTTGTTGAAGAAGTTTGATGTTTTAGATGAACCAAATTTCATGACAGTGATAATAAAGAGTCTTTCTGGTTATATGGTAGAACCATGTTGTATTCTTAATCTATATTGCTTACAGTTTGTGGTGATTGGTTTATCTGACAGAGGAACCAAGGGTTAAGCTTTTGAATGGGTGTATAAAGGTTTTTCAAGAACCATTACACAACTTTTGCGTTGGTTGTTAACCTATTAGGACTGGTTATTAAATCTCTCCAAGCTGTATGAAAGCCGAGAGGAGTATGTGTGTGTAGAGTCATAGGTATTTGGTGTAGCCAAAGGATACAATGTATGTGCGTTAATAATGGTTGATGTTTAGCCTTTTAAATTTCAAGATTTGTTTCAGTTCCACTATTAATCCATTCTAGAATTACGGTGGGATCATGTTTTGTGTTAAATATAATTGTAATCAAATTGCATAGGTTGAAGGAGACTCCAGGGAGATATTGTTGAATCAGCGATTGGTTGTTAACATCTAGCTATTGTTGTTATAATCATTATTGTTATTGTTATTATATGAGTGGAATTCGAAAAGATTTTGAACCTCTTATCAATGTTTACAAAGAAGATTAATGAGACATGCAGATTTGAGTGAATGATTGATACCCTCTCTGCATCAATTGGTATCAGAGCAGGAAGCTCTTGAGCATGTGAAAGGGGAAAATCACACCAGGACCTAGCAGTGATGAGTTTTCTTTGATTTTTAAGTATTCTTGCAACAAGTTTGTGCAGATGAATTGCTAGATTTTCTTGGTGTTGTGTACCCATTTGTGAGTGATTTTAGGGGAAACCAAATCCAACTTGATCAATTGGGTTTGAGTCCTTCACGAGCATTCAGAAGTGCTCGATCAGTAACAAGTTACATTAATGGAAGGAAAAGAAGAGATGGCACAATTGTTATTCAAATTGGATGCCTGGATTGCCTATGAGGAAGTGGAAGAGAAAAAGAAAAAGAAAGAAGAAATGGAAAAAAGAAAATAGGAAAAAAGAAAACAAGAAGCAAGAAGAAAGAAGTTAGATGAAGACTTAACAACATTCAAGAAGAAGTATAAAATGATGAACAAAAGAGATCAAGTGATACTTGAGTTGATTGAAGCCCAGATAGCATATGAAAAAGTAGATATGAAGGTGAAAACTTGTCCATTGGAAGGACAAGATAAGAAAACCGATGTTGGTGAAGAGAAGAAGGTTGAAGATGAGCCTTGTGTTGAGAAGGTTCTAGTTGAAGACAGAGATGCTGAAATGATTATTGATTTGGGAAACAACACTTTGATTCCCGAAAAGCTCAAAGATAGAGACACGATAGATGATGTGGTCTCACATGAAAAAACATTGGTATTGGTAAGCATGGAGGATAGCATGGAAGTAGTTCACAATGATGGAATTTTTTCTACTGCTAGCTATGTAGATAAAGTTTTGATTCCTTTAAAGAATCAATCCAGTATTCAGATTCATGGAGGAGAAATGTTTGTTTTATTTTGTCTAGGTGTGCAAGGCACATGTATGGTAAAGCCTCTCATTGTTGATGCCTATGAGTTGGGCTTGTACTTTGCAGATTTGATTTTGGCAGCTATCTTTATTTTTGCAGGGGTTCACCAAATGATGCACTTAAATTGGAAGACTCAAAAGAAGGCTAATTCAAAGGGACTTGAATTATTTTTTCCTAAGGAGCATGATGCAAGCGCATCCTGGGACTCCAATCTTCTCACAAATCTAGGATGCTACATGCATTTTAAATAGTTATTTTAATAATGTTGAGTTTAATCTTAGTTTTAAATGGTTATCTTATTGATGTAATGGGTTATGTAGAAGTAAGTATTTTAATATAATAAATGTTTTGTATCATCGTGAAGTTGACAACTTCACTATCAACTCCACGATACATTACTATTTTAGCGAATATGCTTACTCTAATCGGTGATGAGAACCGTTAGAGGAATTAGTATGTCAGTTATGTTAGAGAGTCAGTTATCGGTTGAATTCGGTTGTTGAAAGTTTTTTATCTATGTAATTTGAAAAAACTAATGGGAGAGTAGTAGATTAGTGTAGAATAGAATGATTAAGAATTAGTGAAGGGAAAGAAACAATGTAATGGAAGACAAAATAATACAGAAGTAATTGAATTTTCTTTCAAGAACTTTGGGTTCTTAATTTCTTATTATCTTTCTCAGTTCTTAAATTATTGACTGATTTCAACAAATGTAAAATGGATCTAGTAATATTTTGAAAGTATGTACATTTGAATCTATTTTGTTTTCTATTCATGGTGATCGTTGATCAGTCTTTCAAATGCTCTGTTTTAATATAAGTTGGTTCTTATTATCGATTTTTATGGTGGGAGTTTATTAGTTTTTTGAAGTAATCAATTTTTTATCTCTTTGAGGAAGGATATAACAGTGGAATCTATCGAGATTTGTTGAAGAAGTTTAATGTTTTACATGAACCAAATTTCATGACAGTGATAATAAAGAGTCTTTCTGGTTATATGGCAGAACCATGTTGTATTCTTAATCTATATTGCTTACAGTTTGTGGCGATCAGTTTATCTGATAGAGGAACCAAGGGTTAAGCTTTTGAATGGGTGTATAATAGTTTTTCAAGAACCATTACACAAATTTTGCGTTGGTTGTTAACCTATTGGGACTGGTTATTAAATCTCTCCAAGTCGTATGAAAGCCGAGAGGAGTATGTGTGTGCAGAGTCATATGTATTTGGTGTAGCTAAAGGATATAATGTATGTGCGTTAATAATGGTTGATGTTCGGCCTTTTAATTTTCAAGATTTGTTTCAGTTCCACTATTAATCCATTCTGGAATTACAATAGGATAGTGTTTTGTGTTAAATATAATTGCAAGAAAATCGCACAGGTTGAAGGAGACTCTAAGGAGATATTGTTGAATCAGTGATTGGTTGTTAACATCTAGTTGTTGTTGTTATAATCATTATTGTTATTGTTATTATATGAGTGGAAGTCAAAAATATTTTGAACCTCTGATCAATGTTTACAAAGAAGATTAATAAGACATGCAGATTTGAGTGAATGATTGATACCCTCTCTGCATCACTCACAACAAATTATCAAGCAAGTCCTAGATGAATTTTAGACAAAGGACAACAAGCTGCTACCCTAAAAAGAACTGGTGGACAAATTGAAAGAGCATTTCTTGAATCTACAATTCACATAGATACCAAGGCTTCAGAACAAAGCGGCTACTGCAATGGAAACCATCAGATCCTTATTGGAAATCCCACGTGATTCATCACAATACAAATTCTTAGTCGAGTAGCTACACATGCCTACTTATGAGAACACCGATGTAGAAATGGTGTGTGTCTTGGTTGGTCCTCAGTCCCCATGGTACTATGACATCCATGCATATCTAAAGAATGGTATCATATCTCCCCATCTCACCAATAACCAATGCCAAAACTTAATTCGCAGATCTTCTCACTACACTCTTGTAACCAACACCCTTTATTGTCGAGGATATCACAATATCCTTTCTAGGTGTTTAGATTCAAATGAGGCCATCCTAGCTTTTTAAGAGGTCCACCCTGGAATTTGCAGTGCCCACACAAGTGGCATGGTTCTATAAAAGCAGTTGCTTCGAGTTGGGTATTATTGGCCAACCATGGAACATGACACTTGTGAATTTGTCAGGAAATTTCTACCATGTCAACAACATGCAAATTTGATCCATGGACCAGCACAAGACTTGCAACCTGTAGCACCACCTTGGCCATTTTCATGTTGGGGCTTCGACCTCATCAGCTTAATCACTCCCCTTTCCTTAGATGGACATAAGTAAATAATAAATACCACAGAGTACTTCACAAAATGGGTCAAAGCAATTTCTCTCACCCTTACTACTGGCATCCAAATATCCAAGTTCATCCTTTACCATATCATTTGTCACTTCAGCATACCATCTACCATCTTCAAAGACCATGACACACCTTTTGAAAACCAGCATGTGGATGATCTGTGTGACACACTCCACATCCATCACCATTTCTCCAGTCCATACTTCCCCCAAGGAAATAGCCAAGCTAAGGCAACCAATAAAAGTATCCTAAAATTCCTCAAGAAGGTTGTCACTGATTCTGGTCATCATTGGAACCTCTAAATAAATCCTACCCTTTGGGCCTATCACACTTCTTATCACACTCCCACAGGCACCACCCCATATTCCCTTGTATATGGTGTCGAAATTGTATTCTATTGATGGTATAGACTGCTGTATTGACTACATCTCTCCAATAGGTATGTGCAACTTTTCCTTCAATCATGATGGTGTGCACTATATCAAGGATGATCTGATTCCTTCTCTCTACAATCCCATTCTGCTGAGGGGTTCTAGGTGCACTCAATTTTCTCTTTATGCCATGTTCTTTGCATTACTCATAGAATCTGTCAGAGGTGAATTCTCCTCTATCTGATCTTAGGCATTTTATTTTTAGTCCAGATTCATTTTCAACCTTAGCTTTGAATATTTTGAACTTCTCAAATGCTTCTGACTTATCTTTCAAGAATGCAACCCACGTCATTATAGAATAATCATCTACAAACAAAATGAAATACCTTTCACCATAGTATGATCTTGTTTGAGTTGGTCCACATAGGTTTGTATGAATCAGATCCAACTTGTTCTCTACTGAATTATTCTTGCTTCTAAATGAATTCCTCAAATGCTTTCCCATCACACATTCCCTACAAATAGTATCAACTAGCTTTGCTATGCGAGGTAGACCTCTTACTGCCTTCACATTGCTTATCTTTACTATGTTATCAAAATTGATATGACATAGTATTTTATGCCATAGCCAACTATCATCAACTTTAGCAACAAAACAACTTGCTTCTGAATTAAGGTGAAAAACATTACCTTTAGTCTTTGAACCCAATGCAATCATAATACCATCCTTGTTGTTAATGATGCACTTGTTGTCTTTGAACTCCAACTGATAACCTTTTTCAAGCAACTGCCCAACACTAAGAAGATTATGCTGCAAACCATCTACATAGATAACATCATCATTGTTGTTATTTCCATCCAATGTGATAGCTCCTCTACCAATGATAGGTTTAGGAGTGTTATCTCCAAATCTAACCATGCCACATTTGTATTTGTCCAGATGAACAAATTTTTCTTTATCACCTATCATGTGATGTGAACAACTGCTATCTATAATACAATCTTTCCTTATGTCTGCTTGTGAAATCAATGCTTGCTCTTGTTCCTTTTTCTCATCTTCCCGATCCATCTCATCATACATCTTCTCCATAATAGCAATGAATCCAATTTCATCTTCATCTGAATCATCATCTGATACTCCATCTCTAGCATAGTAACATTCCTTTGTATACTTAGGCTTGTAGTTATTCTTGAACTTCTTAACTCTTGTAGGATACTTAGATGCAAAGTGACCAATCTTATTACATGAGAAGCATTTGAATGGAAATTGACCTTCATATTTTCCTTTTCCTTTCTTTTCTCTTTTAGAAATCATAGAAATGAAATCATCTAGTGCTTTCTCTTCATCATCATCATCAAAATTACTAGAAGTGTTTACAGATTTCTTACCATGGAATGATGCTTTGAAGGCTGTCTCACTTTTAGGTTCAGTCTTCAATCTTGAAATCTCAAAAGCTGAAATTTTGTTGATCAAGGTCTCTCTCTTAAAATTTTTTGTAAGCTGCATGGTCTCATCAAGGATGTTGATCTTGTTTTCATACTCTGTTGTAAGATTAGTCATCAACTTATCCATAATGTCTTCCTCTGAGATCTCTCCACCATTGTTCCTAATTCTAGCAATTGATTCATTGATCCTTTGGTTGTAAGCTCTGATGTCTTCTTCTGGTAGCATCTCTAATGCATTGTATCTTTTCTTCCAAGTCTTTCCACATGCATTCTTTTCTTGTGTATCTCCTTCAAACATGTCTTCTAGGTGCTTCCATATCTTGTAAGCTGTGTCTACTTTCTTTATCTCTGAAAACTCACTATTAGATAAGGCATTGATAAGGGCTTCTTTGGCTATTGCATTCAGATGGAAAAAATCCTTTTATTTTTGGTAGCATCTTCCTTTGCAAGATATTCTAGAGAGGGAATCTTGACTTCTTTGATAGCCACTTCAAAAACTTCAAAAGCAATGCACTGCAAATGTGTCACCATCTTGTTCTTCCAATCAGGATAGTTCTCTCCATCAAACTTAGGACTGTCTTTTCTAAAGAATGCCATCTGATCAACCTCAAGTTGTTAAACTTTCTCTTTGAGGTACTTGGCTCTGATACCAATTGTTAGGAATAGTCCCAAGAGATAACTAAGAGGGAGGGGGGGTGAATCAGTTATCTACTAGTTTCAATTCTTTATCCAATTAAGTATAGTTAAACTTTTAGCATAAACACAATGAAAGAACACTTGAACACAACACCAATATTTTGGTTACGGGGAAACCCAAATAGGTAAAAACCCCGGTGGGAATTAACACCCATTATTAAACTGCACTAGTGAATAATGATCCTTGTTAGAAGATCTTACAACCCTGTTAGGAGTTGATCTTTGCAATGTAATAAGTACAGTGACCTGGTCAAAGGTCAGACCCTGTTAGGAGTCTTTTATGATTGACCCTATTAGGGGTGAGGATGCACTATTTGAGAGCTCACTGCTCAAAGGGGTGAAGGATGCAACCTTCTGAATAATAGATACACACTATATATGGATCTTGGTGAGCTGTGAGGTAGACATTGTTAGAAATAGGGAATACTGAGAGGGGGGGTGAATCAGTATTCTACAAACTTTTACTTTTGCCCAATTATGGATATAATAGATTAGCTTGATACTTGCAAAACTAAGTAAAATAAAGAACATGTATAACAATAAAGAAAATGAACTCATAACACATTATTTGTTCTCGAGGAAACCCTAGCCAAGGAAAAACCCCAGTGGGGATGATATCCACAATGATCCACTAATCAAAAGTATCATGTTTAGGATGTTGACCCTATTAGGAGCTTGTTACATACATATAGTGTCTCAGTTCTAATTAAGGGACTCTAGGCCTTGTTAGAAGCCTCAACCCTGCTAAGAGTTGGTAGTACAAATTCAAATGATTACAAGATGAGCCCACTGCCCAAACATGTAATGTACAATGATTTCTGATTACAAAAAGAGGGCAAGGTATATAACCTTTGCTGCTTCGCTTACACATACAAAGTTTTCTTGCTTGACTTTCACAATTTACAACTTCGCATCAATATCTTTCACATACATATGTCTTTCTATCCTTTGCATTACATATGTCTTACATTTATAAGAGTTATTAGGAATAATAACTTTTACAGTTGACTTTACTAAACATAAAGCACTTTACAAAAATACATAATAACTTATTCTGCCCAAGGGTTAACATCTGGGATGTCATCCCTTTATATGATTAAGATATTATTTTGATAAACAAAATAAACCCTTAACTATTTACCAATTTTGTCTTCTTCTTTGTCTTGTCGGCTTCCGCTCTGTCTCTGATAATATTGTAATAACTTCTTCTGTACATGTCGTACAGACTTGTGCTTTTAGGTGAGTCTTCAACATATATCATAGTATCCATGTTCAAGTGCTCAAGTACTGAACTTACTTCTATTGACATCACCAATCAAAACTATCTCCAATTACACTGGGAAAATGCTGGTTACACTTAGACAATTTTATTCTGCGCTCTGTCATTTTCTCTCTGTCATATGTGGTCTTCATATAGATCATATGTTTCCATAATGACAACATTTAGATATCTAACTCAGCCAAATTTCCAAAAATCTCCCTCTTTATCATTGGTGGCAACATATGAGAAAATTGGCTAAGTCATAAAACTCCAAAATTATGGCCATAACAAAAAATATCTTTACTGTCCTTATATCTCCATATATCTTATATATCATCTATACTCCCCCTAGGAATATGCTTCCATATATATAACAATATATCAATTTTCTGCTATCACTCCCCCTTTGACAACAATGACAAAAAAGGGTTCCAAAACTGTGATCTCAAAAAGTTTACCTTGATTCAAAATTGCAAAGCCGGTAGGCTTGCAACACAATCTACAAAATTTACTTTAATGCTCTCTATCTCCTTCTCCCATGCCTTCTTAACAGTGTTTGCAACACTAAGTAGTGCACATAAACCATAAGATGTGATCTCACATGCACGAAGGTTTGCAAAATTGAACTTCTCATAAGATGTATTGGATGAAAGACATTCTTCCAACTGTCCTTCAATGATACTTATCTTCACTGAAATGTGCTCTCTTAGAAGAGATAATCTTCTCAATTTCCTTAGTAAAGTCACTTTCACTGAGGGTTTCAATTTTGCATCCCAAATAGCCTCTAACATTCTCTAAATGAAAAACTTCATCTGGTACAAATGATAATGCTAGCGTAGGGTCTTCTTTCAAGGGTTCTACTGGTTCCCTTTTGATCTTAGATCTAATAGTATCTCTTATGTTGTGAACAAATGAAACATCCATATCTTTTGCAAATTCTCTAACTGACTGATAGATTTTCTTAGTAAAATACCTTAATTTCATGATTTAGGACTTTGTGTAGATCTGACACGAAGTTCTCTCACCAAATCCTTCAAAATGCCTTCAATCACTACTGCTTTGATCTCCTTAACACTTGTAGTCTCTTTAATGATTAACTAATACTAATCACAAGCTTTTAACTTCAAGATTCTGACATCGTATTCAATTATTTTGCCACTTCTTTCCAAAAAGCTATTCCTGCTTTCCTCCAAAACTTAAAACTTCTTGCTAACTCACATAACTTCATATTAGCTCATGCACTCTTAACCATAGCATCATTACATCACATACTACCTTACATTAACTATGAAAAACTCAATTCATCCTATACTAATTTCTACACTATCCTAAGTTCCTATTCTAATACATTCTTTATGAATTAAGTACTTTGAGATGGGTTAGGAAGAGATTCACTCTTACCATTAGATACTTCACTTTTCTAATTACCTTCAGTGCTGAATATGTCTCCTTGATTTGTGGCTTTAACAAACTTCACTTCTTTTGAATTACTACAACATCCTCTTTGACTATTGCTTGCATTCTCATTTCTCCTTGTATGACTTCTACGATTAGGGTTTCTCATGTTATTGATCTTGCAAAACCTTGCTGTATGACCAAATTTGTTGCATATCTGATTAAGTATTCCATTGTTTCCATATCTCAGTCCAGTCTGGTTGATTTGTGACCTGTAATTCCTATCAATGTGTCCAATCTTGTTGCATCTATAACACACTACTCTATTTCATCTATTCATATCTTCAGTAGGTCTCTTATCTACATGGTTAGTATCTCTAAACATTCTACTATTATTATTATCATTAGATCTAGGCTTCTTACATTCAATAGCTCTATGTCCAAAACCATGACAATTATAACAATAACCATTAAGAGGTTTAAATTGCTTACCTATACAATCTTTCTTCATATGACCAAAATTATTACATGCAAAACATCTACCTTTAAATTCTCTTTGCATACCTTTAGATGATTCTTCTTGTTTAGGTGGTTCTTCTTCTTTAGGTGTGTCCTCAGATTTGTTAGCTTCATCATATTTCTTTTCATGTATGTTTTCAGAAACTTTCAGATCTGGTTCCTTGCTTTCTTCACTTACCTTAGATGAGTTAAATCCAAGTCCAGTTTTATCATAGAATGGTTTCTAATAAGACATTTTTTCATCAATCTTCTCACTAGTGGAATATAGTCTCTCAAGTTGTTGCTTAGACTGAGTCAGTTCACCTTTCACAATTGTATTGTACTTTTCAAGTTTAGCATATTACAATTTTATTTTCTCAAGAGTAGATGTCACTTTACAAAGTTTAGATTTTAGATCTTCATTCTTAGATTTCAGATTTGCTTCATTCTTGTTGTTTCCATCTTTCAAACTCAATTTTAGATTTACTATCTTTAATTCATGTTTAAGGATCTCATTTTCTTTTTCCAGATTTTCATCACAATCTTCAATTTAAATTGTAGATTCCTTCTCTGATTTTAGTTCTTCTGGCTTCTTTTTCAGTTTCTCAATGAGGTTCTTTGCATCATCATATTTTCCTTTCAAAGTATCTCTTTCTTTAGTAAGTATATCAATCTGTTCAAGAGCTTCTTCAAGATTCTTCTGTAGTTGATCCATATCCATAGAGATCTTACTCAAGCTGCTAGGCTTTCTCTGAATTATTCTTTTTCACGTAACTAAGCTCTAATACCAATTTTTAGAAATAGTGAATACTGAGAGGGGGGGTGAATCAATATTCTACAAACTTTTACTTTTGCCCAATTATGGATATAATAAATTAGCTTGATACTTGCAAAATAGAGTAAACTAAAGAACATGCATGACAATAAAGCAAATGAACTCATAACACATTATTTGTTCTCGAGGAAACCTTGGCCAAGGGAAAACCCTAGTGGGGATGATACCCACAATGATCCACTAATCAAAAGTATCATGTTAAGGATGTTGACCCTTTTAGGAGCTTGTTACATACATATAGTGTCTCAGTCCTGATTAAGGGACTCTATGCCTTGTTAGAAGCCTCAACCCTGCTAAGAGTTGGTAGTACAAATTCAAATGATTACAAGATGAGCCCACTGCCCAAACATGTAATGTACAATGATTTCTGATTACAAAAAGAGTGCAAGGTATATAACCTTTTCTGCTTCTCTTGCACATACAAATTCTTCTTTCTTGAATTTCACAATTTACAACTTCACATCAATATCTTTCATATACATATGTTCATCTATCCTTCCCATTACATATATCTTACATTTATACAAGTTATTAGGAATAATAACTTTTACAGTCGGCTTTACTAAACATAAAGCACTTTACAAAAATACATAATAACTTAATCTGCCCAAGGGTTAACATATAGGATGTCATCCCTTTATATGACTAAGACATTATTTTGATAAACAAAATAATCCCTTAACTATTTACCAATTATGTCTTCTTCTTTGTTCTGTTGGCTTCAGCTCTGTCTCTGGTAATACTGCAATAACTTCTTCCGTACATGTCGTACAGACTTGCTCTCTCAGGTGAGTCTTCAAAATATATTATAGTTGAATAGAGGTAATTTGGAATCACCACTATTTGTATATGTGTGTGGGGAAAATGTAAGATTCACTCCTAAATCCAAATTCCCAAAGGAGAGATCCAATTTGATCAACTAAGAGGTTAATACACAATCGAATCAATCTATGAAGAATATGAAAGAGAGAGAGAGAGAGAGAGAGAGAGAGAGAGAGAGAAAGAGAAACCCTATACTTCCCTATAGTTGGATTAAGCTTGAAATCTGAAATAATTAAAGTGCAAATACTAACCTTGAATTAGGGCAGATCTGGAAAATGCTAAATTCTGGCTTCTGTATGAACTTTCTGAAGATTCCATCACCTGTTCTAGACTAGAAATGTTGAGGCAGACAAAACCTAGAAATCTTTTCTCCAAATTCACACAGGTCGACTTTGACCTTTTAAAAGGTCAAAGACCACATTATTTATTTGAAGTTTGATTCCGATTATGTTCGCAGATCCTGAAAGATTATCGAAAAGGGTATCTAAATTCACTCTCAGATCTGAGATTTCACACCTGTACTTGCAAGAAAAATGGTTTTGTTGTTTGTTTGGGGGGTTTGCCTTGGTCAAACCTCGATTTGGAATCAACCTTAATATTGAAATTGAAATAGGAGAATGCCGACAAGTAGTAGAAATGAATCTAACAATGAAGCTGTGCAATTCAATAGATATGCTAATGTATTTGGAATGTAATCAAATATATTGATATGAAAGCTTGAACATAATATAATCAAACCTCCATGATTGTATACTTGAAATCCACCTTGAGGAAACAATGATATGGATCTTGAAGATAAACAAAGGATCTTGAAGGAAGATCACACCACCATGGTGGCTAGATCTAGGGTTTGAATGATAGATCTTGAATGCTTGAGCCAAATCCATTCAATAGCTTGAATGCTTAAATCCTTGATCTTCAATGGAGAACTTGGATGAAGAAGAAGACTTGAATACTTGAATGAATGCTTGCTTGATCACCTTGAGAGCTTGATTGCTTGGATGAGATATGAAAATGAGAGAGGAAGGCCTCCTTTTATAGTGATCTAGGGCACACTCCTCTAGATGGGCCACCTTGAAGAATTAAATCCCAATTAGGTCCTCACCTTTAGAAAATATACCTTGATTAAATACCATTAAAGGATTTACCATTTCGGAGCCTGAAACAGCCGACCTGGAAGCGGGAAATAACTTTCCCGAAAGATAAATTACCAGAAAATGAAACTTTGAAATTTTGGCAGGAAGAGGTTAAGGTCGAGGTTGACCCTGACCTGATCAGGGTCGAGGTTGACTTTGACCTCAAACCCTAACTTTGTCAGGTTCTGTAATAGGAGTTCCAGGGGTGCCAAAAACTTCAAAATTGATGTCAGATCAAGACCCGGTGTCTGGAATAGATAGAAAATCCTCATAATGATATGATGAAGGACTAAGAGGTCTCATTTCTAAATCCTACCTAGAAAATGGAGTCATAGAAGAGGGAAAATCAGGAAAGTCCTTAAGACCTTAACCCCAGTTTCACCTAGAATGAAGAAATCAAGTGCAGAGAAGAAGTGGAAGACAAGGGAGAATGAAAAGATGCCAATCATGACCCTAAACCACTTACTTGGAGGGCTAAACACTCTTAACATGGAAGTGCTTCCATTTTAAGATGATACATTAAGCCCCCACTTTAGCAAGAGTATGGATTCAATGCAAACTCTTGGTAAAGGAGAAGAGAGAAGAGATCCCAGTGGATTCAAAATGAGATAAAATAACACTTAGCTGAAGACACAAGCCCCCAGACCAAGGATTCTAACTCAACATACATACGTGAGAGTATACAAAAGAACAAGGGTTAGTACTAAACAACCCAAATCAATTATCATAAGAAACCTTGCTAAGAAATATTTCTCATACCAATATCATATTTGGAAAGCTATCATAAAAGCATAAATGATTACATAAGAAAGACAAGAGCAACACTATAGACAACATAGCTTCATGATCTAGTCCTACTAGATTGAAAGCGAAAAGAGAGAAAAGAGAAAATGATTACCTCGCCCGATAAGATGCCCACCTTACCGTGAATCACCCTGGAGGGAGAGCCCAATAGGTTCACCCATAAACTATGCTTGCAATTATAATGCATCTTCTAACGGCTTCTGGAATATCCATAGATCCACCTTCTCGTATCACTATGAATATGAAATGTGTGTCTCCTCAGGATTTAGCAACTTATGTGCATTACCTTCGAAAGATTTAGCATATAGGTGCGTGTCTTTTTAGGATTTAGCAACTTATGTGCGTTACCTTCCAAGATTTAGCATATTTGAAATTGGAAATGTGTGTCCCTTCAGGATTTAACAACTTATGTGCGTTACCTTCAAAGGATTTAGCATATTGAAAAATTTGAAAAATGTGTGTCTCCTTAGGATTTAGCAACTTATGTGCGTTACCTTCAGAAGATTTAGCATATGAATGCATGTCTTTTTAGGATTTAGCAACTTATGTGCGTTACCTTCCAAGATTTAGCATATAAAAATAAAAACCTATAGTACAAGGGAGGCCCTGCATATGCCCCCCTCCTTAATATGGAAAAAACATACTATTTTGTCATGTTAAGGAAAGAAAGAACAAGGATAAAGCCTTCTTTAGCATCAAGACAATATCCATAGACAACACCCAGTCCAAGCCAAGAAGGTCACAGCTCCTATGAGGCCATGGAAGAGATGAATGTAAAAGATATCATACAAGAAGTGAAAAGAAATTAACCCTTAATGAGGGATAGCACACTATTCAGTTTCCAAGGTGAGAGATGTATCAACCATGGAAACCCAATGTCAAACAACAAAGAAGGTTTGCATAAAAGACATAGGTCTGCAAATGCAAACCATAATTTTCATGTATGATTGGATATCACATAATAGATAGATACTTCTTAACCAAGGAAAGAGGTGAATCCCTAGAAAAAAAGAGAATACCGAAGAAAATAAAAATGCATAGATTTGAATAAAATAGAAAAGCATACCAAGCCTCCCAGGCTAAATTAATTCTACCAAACTCACAACCCATATTTGTGACTCCATGTTTGAATGTTTGAAGATAGAAAAGAAGGATAAGGCATCTTTGACCCCCAAGTGTAGGAACAAAGATGGAAGAGGATACCTACTTCACAAAGCAAGGAGATATCCTATTTACAACAATGTATAGTATATCCTTAGCGAGAGATATTGACCCCTACATCCAAGAGTATAGATAATTGTGAAAAGGATATGTCACTTATGGAAAAAGATCCTCAAGGAAAGAGATCTTATCACCAAGACCTCTACCAGAGAAGAGTGCGTGTAGATAAGATATCATCTTTCAAAAGGCGGGAACAAAGATTCAATCATCAAGCCCCCTATGAAGAAGAGCAAGAGGAATCTTAGGAATGAAGGAAACAACTCTAACACTAAAGCAAGGGTGAGAGTTTATAAACAACATAATTTGCAACATAGAGAAGAAGTGATGACCTGGGACAACAACTTCTCATGTAAGAAGGTTATCCATAGTCAAAATATCTATCAATATGATGAAATAATATTGCAATATAAAAAAATACCATTAAGCTAAGGAAAGAAGTTCCCTTAGAAAAAGAGAAAGGAGGAAGAACCTTGCCCCCCCAAGGGATGAAAGAAAAGGCGTATTTTTACAAAACACATGTCCTAGAAAAGATTTCCTAAATTCCTAGGAATGGATTAAAACATCATGCAAGAAACATAAAGAATACCAATTAAATCTTAATAAAAAGACCTAATGGATCCTAAGAGACTGGATAAAATGATGCCTCTTACCCCCCAGTCATGAGACACGAGGAGAGGAACTTTTACTCTAGCTCTAATGGAGGGGAATCCCCTATATCAAAATTATGAAGAAGTTGTAAGACGGCATGAGAAAAAGGTATAATACTGTGCGCAGCCCTATCCCTAACATATAATTTGAAGTTGTTACAATCGGCAAGAAAATGAGTATTACGATAGTGGAAAGGACATTTAAATTTGTGCAAAGCATCAATAGGTATAGGTCTAAATCTTTCCTTCTTAGAATTCATTAGCTCTACATATATTGTCTTAGAAATTTCTTGACGAGTGTTAGGATTATCCATTAGAGATGTAGAAAGATGAGCATTAAGGGGAGGATGAAGATCCACACCACTTAACTTGACTTGAGATTTAGAAGTTCCGACACCACTCATATCTGATTTAGGAGGTATATTAATGGGAAATTTAATACCATGTTCATTAACCCCTAATCCTAAACCTTTATAGCCTTGTTTATTCACCATATTATATCCAGTACTGTATATATCATGCAAAGCTTCTACAGGAGGTGATTGTTTATCATGTTCATGAGTAAAGGTCATATAAGGTGGGATAATAGGTTTGGAAGAATTTTGTTAATAATCCTTGAATATCATCCTGAACAAGAGGAGGAGGTAAATCAAATAAATCTTGCACATCTGCATCTTGCACTATAGCTTGAATCCCATCATAAGTACGGGAAGAGCGAGGATTAACAGATGGAGAATCAGGTATCAAAATAGGAAGATTAGGATGAAGAGTAGGATTAATAGGAGTAGGATGAAGATTAGGAGATGGTGTATCATCTACCAAATTCTTCACATAATCCAAAAGATGAATAAGGCTACCACATAGATCCTTAAGAAATTTTTTAAATGTAGGTAGACTAGTATCAGTCAACTTCATAAAAGCATAAGCAAGAGCAAAGTGAAGGGTCATCAATGTTATGAAATGAATAATACCCTCATAAACATCATATGCATTATAAATAGATGCTAGAAGAAGAGTAATAACAAACATTATTATGCACCAAAACATCTTAACAATCTTCATGATAAATAAAAATGCAAGGAATATGTTTTTGTATTTTATTCAATATATAGATTTTTTTGAATTTTTGAAGTATAGATGCAAGAGAAAAATGTAAATCGAACACCAAAAAGAAAGAGAGTAAGCTATTCAGGTTCACCAAAATGAATAGAGGTAATTTGGAATCACCACTATTTGTGTCTGTGTGTGGGGAAAATGTAAGATTCACTCCTAAATCCAAATTCCCAAAGGAGAGATCCAATTTGATCAACCAAGAGGTTAATACACAATTGAATCAATCTATGAAGAATATGAAAGAGAGAGAGAGAGAGAGAGAGAGAGAGAGAGAAACCCTATGCTTCCCTATAGTTGGATTAAGCTTGAAATCTAAAATAATTGAAGTGCAAATACTAACCTTGAATTAGGGCAGATCTAGAAAATGCTGAATTTTGGCTTCTGTATGAACTTTCTGAAGATTTTGTCACCTGTTCTGGACTGGAAATGCCAAGGCAGACAAAACCTAGAAATATTTTCTCCAAATTCACATAGGTCAACTTTGACCTTTTAAAAGGTCAAAGATCACATTATTTATTTGAAGTCCGATTTTGATTCTATTCACAGATCCTAAAAGATTGCCGAAAAGGGTATCTAAATTCACTCTCAGATTCAAGATTTCACACCTATACCTACAAGAAAAATGGTTTTGTTGTTTGTTTGGGGGGTTTTCCATGGTCAAACCCCAGTTTGGAATCAACCTTAATATTGAAATTGAAATAGGAGAATGCCAGCAAGTAGTAGAAATGAATCTAACAATGAAGCTATGCAATTCAATAGATATGCTAATGTATTTGGAATGTAATTGAATATATTGATATGAAAGCTTGAACATAATATAATCAAACCTCCATGATTGTATTCTTGAAATCCACCTTGAGGAAACAATGATATGGATCTTGAAGATGAACAAAGGATCTTGAAGGAAGATCACACCACCATGGTGGCTAGATCTAGGGTTTGAATGATAGATCTTGAATGCTTGAGCCAAATCCATTCAATAGCTTGAATGCTTAAATCCTTGATCTTCAATGGAGAACTTGGATGAAGAAGAAGACTTGAATACTTGAATGAATGCTTGCTTGATCACCTTGAGAGCTTGATTGCTTGGATGAGATATGAAAATGAGAGAGGAAGGCCTCCTTTTATAGTGATCTAGGGCACACTCCTCTAGATGGGTCACCTTAAAGAATTAAATCCCAATTAGGTCCTCACCTTTAAAAAATATACCTTGATTAAATACCATTAAAGGATTTACTGTTTCGGAGCCCGAAACAGCTGATCCAAAAGCGGGAAATAACTTTCTCGAAAGATAAATTACCGGCAAATGAAACTTTGAAATTTTGGCAGGAAGAGGTCAAGGTCAAGGTCAGCCCTAACCTAGTCAGGGTCGAGGTTGACCCTGACCTAGTCAGGGTTGAGGTCGACTTTGACCTCAAACCCTAACTTTATCAAGTTCTACAACAAGAGTTCCAGGGGTGCCAGAAACTTGGAAATTGATGTCAGATTAGGACCCAGTGTCTGGAATAGACAAAAAATCCTCAGAATGATATGATGAAGGACTAAGAGGTCTCATTTCTAAATCCTACCTAGAAAATGGAGTCATAGAAGAGGGAAAATCAGGAAAGTCCTTAAGACCTTAACCCCAATTTCACCTAGAATGAAGAAATCAAGTATAGAGAAGAAGTGGAAGACAAGGGAGAATGCAAAGATGCCAATCATGACCCTAAACCACTTACTCAGAGGGATAAACACTCTTAACATGGAAGTGCTTCCATTTTAAGATGATACAATAGTATCCATGTTCAAGTGCGCAAGCACTGAAATTACTTCTATCAACATCACCAATCAAAACTGTCTCCGGTTACATTGGGAAAATGTTGCTTACACTTAGACAATTTTGTTCTGTGCTTTGTCATAATTTCTCTTTGTCATATGCGGTCTTCATATAGATCATATGTTGCCATAATGACAACATCTAGATATCTAACTCAGCCAAATTGCCAACAAACCTGCTATCTTGATCAGTTCCAATGAATAGCACACTCTATCTTCTCTGTCACATAGACCTCTTCTTGATGACACAATACTTCACACTCTCTTCTCTGTTCTAAACTTTCATCTTCATGCCATACCTCTAGCGATCAAAAATGACTGGCTATAAGTATCTTTCCTCTAAATGATATAATCAAGTTGGCATGTTAGAACCACCTTGAAACCATATTAGAGAAACAATAACATTCTCTAATGACATCTCTATCAGCTCTACTAAGCACACAACACAAATTGGGACCTGTCCAAATCAATAAATATAGATGAACGCTACACACTATCGACTCTACCAAATTAACTAATACTTTCTCCTCAAGCTGAATTACATCATGTGCTCTTAACCAAACATTCATAACACTTCTTCAATCACTAATCCAAGCACGCATACTGAAATGATAGGTGCAACTCCTGTACCACTATAATCTCTATCGGCTCTTCTAGATAAACACATGAAACTACAACTGGTGAATAGCGACTGCATAACTTCACTTCTACTATACACTAGACTCTTTGTCCATGCATATAACATCATTAACATGTCTGCATCACATATCCAAGTGCACAAGGCTCGATGATAATTGTACGGACAATCACTCACAAAAAACTGCCTGTAACTCTGTCAGGAACACTATTGACACAAGCTGCTACATAACTGTTTGTACTAACAATTAACCTCTAGGTCCATGATATCGTGCTGATAACATGTCCATGCTTTGTAACGCCCCGCCAGGAAACCCAAGAGGAAAAGACATAAACCTTTATAAAATGTAAGTAGTGAATTTTTTTATTTTATTTATTTATTTTAACTAGAATAATATTCATCATTACACTTCATATTTCTACAAGAAGAAATAATTTTCTACTACTTGAATGTAAGATTTATACAACTTAAGTCCTCCCGGGTTCCCTAACGTCGCTACTAAAGCAACATCATATAAACCATTTACATGCATAAGATATTCATGGAATCATGAGCTTAAAAGATCTACGTTCATTTTAATGCATCAAGTTAAATGTCCCTAACTTATTTTTTTTATTAAACATAAGTTAATCATCCAACATCATTATTCCTTTTACCAACTCATTCCATAAATTCATATTGATTTCATCTACATCTACTATCCTTTATATCACTTTTTCTCTAATAATTTAGGTAAGAGATTAATATTCATTAAGGTAGGCATTATCCTAGGTACTTCATTAACATGAACCAAATATTAACATTAAAATCAAATTACTATTTTATTGCATTGTTTCATAACCATTCATTGTTAATAATTCCAATCACTAATCTATCATTTCTCAATAATTTCCTTGAATTCTTTCATCAAGAGAGAATACATTATTGTTGTGATACATCATTATATATAATTATATTTAAGATTATTTCCTTTACACATGGACAACATAAGAGGATAGGATAAATAACATAAACACTTTCTTTTAATGCTAGTAACATGTCCAATATTTCACATTCTTTTCCCTTTCTTTTACCTAGAACTACCCATTCCCTTATGCATTGCTTTGAATTGAGATTACATCAATACTACAAGACTCTTTTTAGGAGATTAAAATTACATGAATACAGATACATAAGTACATCTCAACGTATTAAAATATCCAATAAGAAATCTTCAACTGCAGATTTGGAAAGGAATATGTGCTAGGATCATCCAAAGAATCACGATCAATACTTCGATATAAATATTAACCACCCAACCACGTGGAACCAATAGGCCCACTCCCCCGAGCTAGGAGATAGAACCAAAGGCCCATACAAGAGGTAACAACTAGGAAATTCCTAAGGTGGTGATAAAATTTCCCCAAAGTCACAACACAAAAGAAAAGACAAGAAGACCACAAGGACTACCAGAGGCATGATCAAATTTGGTAGAGACTCTAAGCTACAAGCTAGGTGAGTGTCATCGCATAGCCCTCACCCCTTGGGTTGTCCTGGTACTAGCCACTCTTGGCCCCGACCTCCAAGTAGGCACATGCGGAACCGAATGCCTCTCGTACAGACAAGGTCATCCAGTCGTACCTACGCATAGGTACCTTCTCCCACTCCCATCCTTAGTCTTTACTAGCACTAAAGGCATGGGAAAGGCATAATTAATCTTTATTAGTGTGTAATTTCCCATTCCAATAATCTCCCATTCCCAATTCATTTATTTAGGTTATCACTTGATTAAATAACTCATAGTAGGTTATCCTAGTACTAGCCACTTAGGGCCCCGGCCCCTCACTATGAGCCACTCACCTAGTGTACTTAGGTTCCCTAACATACATATAAAAATCATAAGAACATAATAGATCCATCATCAAGAATTCATATCAATTCCATAACAACATTTGATTGAGTTTAGGAAAACATATGTTGTCCCTAGTCCACTTGACAACCCTAAACCCAATATGGCATTCAGAATGTTCCAAACATATAAGAAGACATCCAAGTGATATTATAAACATATTCAGAGTATACATAAATCTAATTAACCAAAAACAAATTCTAATAGCCTCTGGTGACCATACGAAACCTTAAAACTTAATGATGCTCTTAAACTAAATTATTTCAAGCAAGGATTAAATGCAAAGAATAGTCATCATAGAACAGTCATCCATATCTTCCACAAAAGAAATAATAAAGGCAATCTCTTTGGTGGAGATTTAGATAACATAATTATGGACTCTCAATTTTATTTTTAGGAAGATCCAACAGTGGGAAAGAAAGTTATGACTTCTGGTTTAAAACAGAAAATTCTGGTTAGGGTTCAGACCTTCCTTCACTAAAACGGTTGTAATTTTCACAAAACATAATTAAAATTCACCAAACCAATTGGAAATGAAATATAAGACTTAGGAGAATCTCTGATATCAAATTCAGATTTTTATATGATCATATCAGCCTGTAGCATACGAATACATTTGACAGAAAATTTGGAATCGAGAATGGACAGGCATAGTCTGCCAAAATGTCAAAAATAAGGCATTAATTCGACCCTAAAATTAAAATCAGAGAGATACCCATTTGAGATCTGTGAATTTTACTTCTAGAAAATCAATTTAGTAAAACTTTAGATGCAAGTTAAATTATTATAATAATAGATCTCCAAAAATGGGTTGCTAAAAACCCTAAGAAAACACATGCCAATTCTTACAAACAAAAACTTAAAACTTTAAAATAACCATAGAAATTAAAAGTACAGATATAATAAATAATTATAATATATAAATAGATCCATAATCTATCAGAGACATAAAGTAACTAACATATTCAATCCATACCTCATGTCCTACGAAGGTTGAATCGAAGAAGGAAGGAAACAAAAGAGAAGACAAATCCAAACTTGAGATGCATCCTTCAAACCCTATCCACTTTCAGAAATCTCCATGAAAGAAAGAAATAATTCCACAGCAAAGAATCCCTCTCTCAACTATTGAAATTCTCACAAAAATGTCTCTCTCCCAAAAGCAAAGATAACCAAAAATTCTTAAAGACATATGCTTACAAAATCTCCCTCACATCTCCAAGTTTTCTCTCCAAAATCACCATGAAAATTAAGGCCATCCTCTCATCAATGCTTCAGCCCCAAAATCTCCCCTCTTCAAATGAGAAAGTAGTGCATATAAATAGATTTCCAAAGGTTGAGAGGAAAAGTAACCAACTCCCAACTAACTCTTAACTAAAGGGTATTATAAAATAACTTAATATCATACAACTATATTACTCAAATATACAATAAAAGATTATTTATACTCATTCATACACATATGTAATATTATCCTAACATATATGCATATGCCATCATTAATTACATCAATATCTATATATATAACCTATCCTCATTATTAATAATTAACAATTGAGAATAATATACCTCGCATTATTTAATATTTAATTATTAATAATATTATACTTTACATTAATCCCAAAATATACACCATCAACAATATCTACAATAATTAACATATAATCACATATAAATTATATATATATATATATATAAATACATATATGTGTGCACCCATATATATATTTCTATATATATATATATTTATATTTATATAGATACATGCCAAATACCAAACACTATAATCTATAAGATTATGAAGTAATAGATCACAATATTATTACCTATTTATAATTACTATAGGATATAACACTGAGGTAGAATAAAATCACATGCCTCAAAATAAATCTAATCATCCAAAGAGGCCGTACAAATCATCTATGAAACATATCGAGAAAACCATAAGATCAAACAAGGTCAACCAAAGTCAACAAGGAAAGTCAAGCCAAACTCCTGAAACACAACATAGAAAGATTAACTAAGAATCATACCAAGAAGGAGAAATAAATAAAATGAGTAAACAAATCATACAACCAAATGAATTCAAGTGGTCACAAGGCACTAACTACAACCATGCCCAACCGGGTGCGTTGGATCTGGGTTTTTGACCCAAAAGTTGACTGACAAAGAAGGAACCCTAATATTCCCAAATTGGAATAATGACAAAGGAAGACTCATGTAGGGGCTTTAGTACTATCTCCATAACAACAACCATCGAGGATTTGAGGGCATGCTCAGACCTGTGAAGCCAGGTGAAGTCGATGCCTGGTACCTGCAAGCCTGCATCACAAAGAAGAAATACATATGCACGATTATACATATAAAAGAAAACATTGCAGACAGATGACCAGGATCGATACATCATGTGGACCTCAGCTATGTGAGTAACTACGACTTCGTCCTGAATCATGAAAACACATCATGTATATATATACTCAAAGCATGTAGCATCATCATAACGAAGGTTAGAATCTCAAGCATTGTGTTAGTCTCTTATCAATACTAATAATAAATCAACATAATCAAATCATCAAGTGAGATACAAGATTCATCCAAAGTAACCTTAATAGAAGAAAATATAAATAACCACTTATATATATCTATCAAGTACATGTCATATAACATCCTAACTATATTCATAAAGGTCTTGAAGGTACTCAATACATACACGGAGATAAATACATACAAAAATGATACCTTTAGATAGTATGTCTGATATTAGAATCATTGAGTACTAGCTTATGAAATTATGATAAACAAACTATAGGAATAGATCAAACAAGTATCATGTACAACTTAAGCTGTAAGAAAATATCGAAGGATCTTAATTCTTTCAAAAACACAAAACTTATATTAGGGTTAGAGGGGTATTACATGCTTCATATACTCAAATATTACTACATAAGTCTTCCACGCATGCTACTTACCATTTGTTGTCATCAATGACAAACATACAGTAAGCACTGGCTTGCTGGAAAATCTCCAACATATGTTGTACAATGATTACTATAGGTCGTATGGTGATGATGGAGTTCATATGGTATGCTAAATGCTCACGTCTGGTTCCTTGAAATGCCTAGATCCACTTTTATTCCTCCTTCCTGATGCTAAACTAAGATATTTGTAAATAAACTTCTAGTGCTCGACAATATTGAACAAGTATTTGTAGGTAGAAATAACAATATGATTATATAATGTTTTAGATTTTCTAGATCTGAAATAAGAGAAAAAACAAAATAAGGTGAGGGTTGAATCCCACTGAAACTATAAAAATACCAAATAGGGAGGGCTTTCACCTCCAAAATGGTAATCAGTAGAATCCCAACAGGAATTCGTAAATACAAATAAAATATCAAATCTCAACATATAAATTTCATCCTAGACACTGGATATAAATACCCATCAGAAGACTCCCGAGGGTACACAAAAGAGTTGACGACAAAAACTACACCTACGCCAAACAAATAAAATATGGGCCTGAGATAAACTAAATCAACCGGGACCCAAATATAATTTTTATTATTCATTTAATGATAGGGACATTACAGTCCTCCCATCCCAATAATTGTTGTCCTCAATAAATTTTAGGCTATGGTGCTCCAGCATATCTTCACCTTCCTAGGTGGCATCTTCAAGAAGTAGATCCTTCCAACGCATAAGAAATTCTTTGACCGTATGTGTCCTCAATCTTTTCTCTTGAATGTTGACGATTTGTGCTAGTTCCAGTACTAACTTCCCTCTATCGTCGAGGGGTGGCAGGTCTATGGAGACCGTGACTTGTTGACCCACAACTTTATTCAGGAAAGAAATGTAGAAGATGTTGTGGATTTGGCTTCCCTCAGGTAGATCCAATTCTTATGCAACGTTTCCCACTCTCCTAGTCACACGGTAGGGTCCATAGAAATGCGGCCTCAACTTCTCCTTTCTAGAGGCCTTCAAAGAAGGTTGTCTGTATGGTTAAAGTCAGAGGTATACTAAATCCCTAACTCCAAAAATTCTCTCAATTTGATGCTTGTCAACATACATTTTTTATTGATTCTGAGCTTGTTGGAGATTTTCCTTAAGGGATCTTAAAATATCTATTCCTTCCTGCAACCAATCTTTGGCCTTCAGCACATGAATGTCACCCAAAGCCAAGTCCACAAATGAAGGAGGTTCATACCTATACAAATATTTGAAAGGTTCCATCCCAATGGACATGTGGTAGGTTATATTGTAATAGTACTCTCCTAGATGTATCCATTTGACCCACACACTCTGTTGTACGAAAACATAGTTTTTGAGGTAATTGTTAAGACTTAAAATTTGCGCCTTGTTAAACTATACAAGTTTAAATTTTTTTCCTAACATGGGATTCATTTATGCATGTGGAAAATGCATAACTTGAAATGAAACCTCCGGATTCTACGCCGGTTCCTATTGGATGATCACCTATAACTCTTCAAAACTAACTCAAACTTTGATAAGGAAAAGGAAAGAGATTACTGAAATGAACCTAAGATTAAAATTTAAACTACTCTGAACCAGGTGATACACCAAAATGATATGAAAGTGCAGCTAAAAATAACTGAAAAGGGCTTTTATACTATCTGAATGAACACAAAACACATCTTTTCTGTATAGGCTTGCATAAATACTTTCTTATAAAGCCTGAAACATGAACCGAACCAAGGAGGAAGACAAATGCCTCACTTATCAGTTTCACACTCTAAGACATAAACTACAACCTGCAAGAAAACATACTTTTCTGCAACTAGGTATCTAGGTGAGACAAAATAACATGGAATAATAAAAACTCACTAGTTATCTTTATCAAATCACCTGAAACTACACACAAAAATTCAAAAATAAAAGAAGGCTCCAAAAGCAACTCAGATAATATAAACTCATATGCTGCTACTTGTATTTGATCTTCCAAAATGAGTTACAATTTTTTGCATAAAAACTGCCAAGGACAAAAGAATGTCACAAAAGCTCTCCTCTCCATAATCTGAACTGAATCCAATAAGGAGTGCTCCAAACACTAAGTACAACCCCCCAACCACCAAGGGTCGGATGCTAGAAAAAAGACCCCAAAAAAGGGTCTAAAAACCAAGAAAGAAGGGAAACCAACTTAGAAAAAGTCCTCAAAACCATAAAGGAACCTTCAATACCCTTCAAATAAGCCCCAAAAAGCTCAACCAACTCATAAAGCACCTTCAAAACCCATGAATAAGTCTAACTTAAAAAATCCTCCTAGAAACCCTCCAACATCTCCTAGATGCTCTCCTTATGTCTACAAATGGTTACAACCTCCAAGAAGAAGTCCTTAAACCATTAAAGATACCCTTATATCTCCATCTTTCCATTATTAATGCTTTCTTTTTAGAAATTTTAATATTTATTAATTGATTTATAGAATACATCAATTAATAAATATTAAATTACAATACATATCTCAGAATACATTAATAATTATTAATTGATATATGAAATAAATAAATTAATAAATATTAAATTACAATGTTTTCAAGAAAATAATAAATGAAAATAAACCAAATATATTGCTTAACATTATATTTGTATGCTAAGAACACATATAATTATAATATTAAGTGATATATTCATCGCTTGAAAATGCCATTCAAAGGCATTTAGCCGCGGACTTCAAGCATTATGTAATATGCTTCAAAGATCAACAAAACCCCCAACCCTAAAACATTTCAAACCATTTGGTCTTTTTGCATTTTGTAGAACCACCGCTGGAAGGAGAAGGCATCACCAAGGGTTTGAACTCGTTCTTGGTTATTTATATTTTTTCCTGAGAAATCCTAGAATAGCCTCATGGATCCTTATGGTAGGTAAATATCACAGTCTCAGCATTTACATTTTCTATTTTCCCTGAGCCGCCATAGTGTCTTCTTCAAAATAAACTCAGTTGCTTACTATTTATTTTTGATGGACTTCACAAAAAGATTGTTGAATTCTCACCTGAGATACAGATTGTCGACATAGAAGAGGTGCATTCATACAAGTTAAGAGACTTCCTTTATTCCACCAGCCATCCTATAATCTGTTGTTTCTTTGTTTACACACCTTTGAATGAATGCTATAACCCATGCGTGCTTGCCCACTTAGAATTACTGTAGTTTTTTTTTCCCTTGAGTATTTACAGTAGTAATGGGGTTTGATCTCATCTGATGTGGCTTTTATTTTTTGCAACTCAAGTTTTTTACCTTCTTTACTTTGTTGTTGAGTACACGCCATAGCCCCACACTTTTGGGTTTGTTTGTGTCACTTCTATGTGCGGCTCCCTTCAATTCTTGCTGCTATGGGAAAATTTCTTTACATCATTGTTTCATTTCATTATCTAAATTTGAGTCTTTATTTGTTCTGTTGTCATGTTCATACGTGCACTTAGAATACCCATCATCAGAAAGGTGCTCAATAACACTTGGAGGTAAATAACTATAATTAAGCTCAATATCTTGAAAAACCCAGTTCACTGTATACATTTCTTTTCTTCATTTCTGGTTGTGCCTATGACTCATATTTTTGTATATCCAGCTAAGTGCAAAAAGTTTTCTTTTTCCTGAAACTGTAGAACTTATACACTTTGATGCTTATTTTGGCTGTGGCCCCCTTTATATCTATGATCAAGACTTGAACAGTCATGGTTTGCTTCAGTTTGGGTAGCTTATCCCTATGCCTTATTCAACTTTATTTCTAAACTCTATTGATATTCATGACAAGCTTCTTATCTCCTAAATTTTAGAGTGTAGCTTACACCTCAAAACCTATGTTTCCTCTATATGCCCACTACTCTATTTCTTAAGCCTCGACACTTGCTTCTCAAGTTCGTTGATTCTTGCCACATGTAATGATGAAGTTTTCAATGAGTTTATGACTCTCTTCCTGAACATGATGTACCTCTTCTTGCATTTTCAATAGTTGTTCCTCGACAACTTTGAATTCTTGAGCTCCTTAAGTTCATAACCTCTTAAAATCTTGCCAAAAAAAAACTACCCAAATACCATAAGCTCAAAACTAATACCACTTAGACCCTTGCTTTATTCAAATGTGCATTCTTTGCATCACTGGTACTATTCAAAATTCTAGATTGTTTGTTGTGGCTAATTCTGGTACTATTCATTGATTTCCACCAGCATTTTTATCATACTTCGTTTAGATTATACTATTGTTCTGATCTATTCATGTATATATACCCTCTTGGTGGAAAAAATATAACTTCTTGCACTGTTAGTCATTACTTCCATGAACTTGGATTCATGTTTTTGTTTCTATTAAACTATAAGGTTTCAATTAGAGAAATATTGTCCCTTAAGCAGATTATGAGTTATTGTTTACTACTCCATATTTGTATTCAGAATACAATAAAAGGTTCTATGAAAGATTCACATTCCCCTTTAATACTGTATTTATTTCTCGCTTGATCTGAATCACTCCTACCATTGACATGCTGGGATCAAACCCTTGTGGGAGCCACATTTACCTCCACATGTCAGTGATAGGCATGATGCTACACAAGAAACAAAATCATCAGAAAAAATGAATAAATCAAATGGTTATCATAGGTATTAAGCATGACATTCATATAATCAAACAGTCCCAACATGGCTTTACCAATTTGAGCCCAAAATAAATTGGTAACAAAATTGGCAACCTCTGACGGGTGTCTGCCTGCTAGACATATAATACCAGTAGCCTAAATCATTCCATTGGGCTAGGAGTCAACATCATATTTTTATATACTATCCTAGAATGGGTGGTTGTTGTTTTCAGTCCCGTGTGATTTGCATGATTTATAATGATGAAGTAGGCTCCCTTCATCATTATGAATGGTGTATAGGACTCGTGGCTGAAAACAAGGATGACTCATCTCATGGCTTCATAAAACACTTAAACAACAGGATTGTGCAAAACAGATCAATGCTATATGTATGCAGGTATCATAACCAGGTAGTCATGTTTATATATATGTTGCATTAAGACGCATGAATTTTTTGTGCAATGTGATTTCTATGAACAAATGTATGAATGTGTGTCATGCCCCCGTTTTGAAATAAGATTTAATAATAAATCATTATATAAAATATAAATAATAATGATGATTGTATAAATCAATATAATGATAAAATTAAAGATTACTATTATTATAAAATAGAATACATAAAAGATATATAATTTTAGAATATAAATAATATAATTTAATAGATAAATAAATAATATAATTTATTATTAAATTTAATTATAATAAAATAATGAAGAATGAGATATATCAATTGATATAATAAAATATAATGAATTTAACTATAATGTTAATATAATAATACTATAATTATAAATTATTATTACTATAATTATAAAGTAAATATTATTAATATTAATAATATTTACAACCTAACGTGTATCGACTAAGATATCGATTAAAGACCAATTATTATTTTATCAAACTTCATTATTTCTTAGCGACCAAGTGTCGCAACTGATCAAGGAAAGGATATATAAGTTGGCAAGTATTCTATCAGGGGAGGGCAGGAAAAAATGATAATCTAAGGAGAGGAGATGGAGGATCGAAGGAGTTATGGGAGTTGCTTGACTATGGCATTTGAAAAGTTGACAAGGAAGATTGAAATCCTCAACCGCAGATGATATCACAGGACGTCTATTTTCAGATTTGAGTGTGCCAGGCTATGTTCACCGCATGGTGTGGGTTCTTTTATAGACTGGTTCAAATACGAATAAGACTAGAGTAATACCAAGTTTCACGTTGCTAGGGAAGACCCGAATATATCTCATAGAAGACACCTCTAGAATAACAATCGCATAAGAATTTACAAGCAGTAATAAGGGAATGACGTGTATCGCTCACCAAGAGACATCACGCAGAAAGGCAATGTTTCAAGCGTCCTACATCTCTTGCGGCACATGGACACTCTGTGTGATATCGACCGCACCTGAGTGGATGGAGATGTGCATATGGATATCTTTTCATGAGATGGAGAACGTCCAACATTTTAGGCTCTAACAGATACAGGAATAATCCAAGATGACATAACATTGCTTCCTATTATCTTCAAAATAGCGATAGTAAGTGGATAGCAATTAAGTGTTAATCGAATAAGCAGACTTCGTAAGTATTAGACTCGCCAAATCGATTAAGAGGGGGACAATGGATAGAGGTCTTATGAATAGACCAACAAACTTGATCTCTAATCACCGTCAGGAAAGAAGGATAGCATCAACTTGTCTCAAAGGAACAATCTGCATGGAGAATACAATACACGTAGAAAGGCATCTTATGCCCGGAATCTACATAACAACATAGGAAGAGTCCTTAATCAGCGTCTGATTATCAATAGAGAAAGAACAGTTGGAAGTCTTATCCAAGTTCGTGTGTACACTGGCGATGTTCTCATATCTACAATATTAACCAAATATAATATATGGGATATTTCTAAAGAGGAGGTATTGGGGATGCGAAGGAATAAGACATGTTGTAAATGGAATTAGAAAATATATCCAAGAAGAGACGGGGGAGATTCATATGTAACACCGGCGAGAATCAATTAATAATTATACTTAGAATATTACAACCAGATTCTATTAAGGAAACATCAAAGCAAAGTGGAAGGAATATGATTATAATTGAACTATATTTAAGTCCGGCGAGTATGAAGACATGGAATAGGTAATGGGACAGAGCGTGAATCAAAGTAAGTTCGATTGATATTATGATAGTCAACATTCGGATGAAGATACTGATTTGCATGACATACTGAATACATACATTAATTACAAATAAAGGAGTAGAAAAAGAAAATAGGTATCTTGTAAATTAGAGAAGTAGGTCAAATTTTATGACAACCTACATGGGGACATTACAATGTACCTAGTTGGCTATTGTATTTGCATGCAATTAGGACTATTATGTTTTCTACAGTTTTTCTGAAGACTTGGAAACCTTTATTGAAAGTAGGAAAACACTAGGAAAACCTAGGAAACTTGCACATGCAAACACTTAGGGAAAACTGAACAACTAAATAAAACCAACATCAGAAACATTTTTAACAGCATGTTGGTGTATATCATGATTCCTATGTTTGAATGTTGTATAGCACATGTGATAGTTGAGAAAATTCTCCTACATGTGAGGCATAGAATTTTGATATGTAGGCACCCTAATATGTATGAATGTACTGTTAAGAGTGTCTTCCACTGAAGACTAACAACCAACACCTAGCAAAGGAAAACCTCAAAGAAACTGGTGCAATAACACCTTATTTAGAAACTCTACCATGATTTTACAAAGTCTAGGACATACCTCAAAACAATGTTTGAGGTGAATACCATTAACTGGTATAGGCAGCACATCTCCCTCCATAGATGACAACTGATACGCATTGTGCTCCTTACATTCTGTAATCACAAACGAGCCTCCTCAAAATGAATCAAATTTAGTGTGCTTACCCGGTATGCTCTTTAGTTCATCCCACTTGAGAACAATATCTCCCACATTGAAATATCTGGATCTCGCTTTTCTGTCAAAGTTTTTCTTAACTTGCATCTGCTGAAACTCCATAGTTTGCATTGCTTTTTCCCTATTTTCCTCCAATTCCATCAACTATGCATAACGCACCTGCATAGGATCTCCTTCTTCAAAAAGAACCAGTTGAGTGGCAAGATCAAGCGTTGGCAACTCTATTTCAATTGACAATTGAGCTTCCTTTCCATATTCTAGCCGATAAGGTGAGTTTCCAATAATTTTCTTTGGAGTAATTCTATCCAACCATAAGACAACCTTCAACTTGGAGTGCCAATCACGCCGATTCTCCTACAAAGTTCTCTTGATAATTCTGATTAGCTTCTTGTTCGTAGACTCTGCTAGTCCATTTCCCTAAGGATAATAATTGGAACTCGTACTAAGGTAAATACCATGCCTGACTGCCCAATTAGTCACTCTTAAACCAACAAAAGCAAGTGCATTGTCTAAGATTATAGAGTGAGGAACTCCAAATCTATTCACAATATCATCATAAAAATTTAGGACAATTATCTCATTTGCATCCTCTAGTGTTGTTTCCTCTTTCCAGCGTATGAAATAATTGGTGGTAGTAATTATCCACTTGTGCCCTGCACTTGACGGAGGATAGATAGGCCCTATGAAATCAACACCCCACTTTTGAAAAGGTTATTCTGTCTTAATTGGCCGGAAAGGCAAAGTTGGCAGCTTCTCTTTCCTTGTAAACATGGCACATTTCACGCACTTCCTCACATATGCATGGTTGTCCTTAAAAATATCTGGCCAATAATAACCACCTCTTAGGATTTTGTATGAAGTAGTCCTAGGGGGAAAATGGCCTCCTAAATGAGTGTCATGGAACTCAAGCAAAATCTTTGCAATCTGATCTGAATCAATACATCTGAGAAGGACACCATTCTGATCCTTTATGTACAATACATCATTAATCAAGACAAAAGGAATTGATTGTAACCCATAATACCTTCTTTTTGCCTTGTCCAAATTTTCTGGACACTCACTAGTCTTCAAAAAATGAACCATATCTTACAACTAGCTCACTGCCCTATCATCATCAGCTGCCATACTAAGCACTAAAATTGGATCTGCTTGTCCTTGAAGCTCTGAAACCTCATTATCAACAATTTGCTCACATAAGCCTTTGCATCTAACCAACTTGGTCACTTGGATATCCACATCATATTCCATGACCCGTGTTACCCAACTAGCTCTCTTTTCATTCAATTCTTTACTGAGTAAAAATTCTTTGACACTAGGATGTGAAACCCTTAGATGAATCTTGTTATGAGACAGTATGTGTTAAAATTTCTTGAGACTTTTTACAATAGCAAGGACATGTTTTTCCACAAAAATATATCTTTGTTCATAATCTTGTAAACCCTTGCTGAAAAAGGCAATTGGCTGCTCCAATCCTTCTGCATTTTGTTGTACCAATGTTGCAAAAATAGTCTCATAACCACCAAATGCATACAGAATGAAGTCCTTTTTGAAATTAGGATCCACTAAAGCAAGAGTTGATGCCAGGGAGGGACTCTTTAATAACTTGAAAACAATCATTGGCTTCTTTTGTCCAACTGAAAACATCATTCTTTTTAAGCAAGGTTGTCAATGGCTTCAATAAATATGCAATGTTAGGAAAGAAATGCCTCACAAAATTAATCCTTCCAATGAAGGACTGCAATACCTTCTTATGATGTGGTAACAGTAACTCTAAAATGGATGCTATCCTTTCCGGGTCCATTGTGACCCCTTTCTTGGAAACAACATAACCCAAAAGTTTACCCTCGTGAACAACAAAGACACATTTTTTTGGGTTTAATGAGACACCAAACTCTCTACAACACTCAAAGATCTACCTCAACCGACCAAGATGATCAACTTCCTTTTTGGAGTATACTGTGATATCATCAAGATACACTAACATGAATTGGTACATCAGATTACTAAATGCCATATTCGTGGATTTTTGGAATGTTGCCACTGCATTTGACAGACCAAAGGGCATTCTCTTGTATGCCATGGTACCCCATTTAGTGGTAAAAGTAGTTTTATATTGATCTTCACTTCTGACTAGAATTTGGTTATACCCTGAATAACCATCTAACAAAGAGAAGCATTTTGAACTAGCAACATACTGAAGTATTTTTTCCATAGAAGGAAGGGGATGCCTATCCTTCAAAGATGCCCTATTCAAATCCCTGAAGTCAACACATAATCTAAGCTCCCCATTTTTCTTCCTAATAGGGACTAGATTGGACGTCTAGCTAGTGTGTTTGTTTGGGAAAATGATGCCACTCTCTATCAGCCTAAAAACTTCATTTTGCATTAATGGCTCTAATTTGAGATTGATAGGTCTTTGTCTTTTCCTTACAGGCTTAGCATTGGGCTCGAGTTCTATAGTGTGTTGTGCTAACTCAGGATTAAAACCTTTTAAATCACCATATTCTTATGCAAATACATTTGAAAATTCTTGAAAAAGATGAGCATAGGACTCTTTTTCCAAGGAAGTACTTACCTTACCAAATTTTAAACTTTTCCCTAGTGCAACCTGTAAACTTTCATAATGTTCTTGTGAGACCAGTAAACTGGTTTTGTCCTTTTTAGTCTGATCATTTGAGTTGAATATGGATTCTAAGGTAACCAAGCCTTTAGGAAACTTATTAGACTTCAATTGTATGACTTGATCCCCATACTGTTGCCAGATTTTTTGCTGATTTGAGGCAGTAAACCAATCCTCTTCAAGAAAAAATTGTAAAATTTGTTTGTCATGTTCAAACACATGCTAGTTAACATTGTTATCAGGTATAGAAGGTCTGATAATTACCTTAATATACTGCTGAGAAAGGATTGTCGTAATGCTATTTGGAATGTCAAATTGGGCTCCAACAACAGCTAAGCGATCAACATACTAATTTTTACTCCTTAGTATTGCTATGATATTGAATGCCTCAAAATCCTCTATAGAGTCCCAAACTTTGTGCTTGTATGCTTTCAATGTGTCATTTTTAGCCACATTCAGGCCTCTAACCTGATTAACTATCATCTCACTATATCCATATACCTTTAAATTCTTGATCTCATGCTTTCTAGCCCATTATAGGCCCTGAATCAGACCTTCATATTCTGCTGCATTGTTTGTATAGGAAAACACAAAGTGAAAAGCTGTATAATACTTCTCACCCTTAGGTGAAACCAACATTACACCACTACCAATACCATTCATGCTTCGTGAACCATCAAAATACATTTCCCAAACATCATTTTGTTGTTCAGAAACACCTTCTACCTCCTTGACCAAATTTGGCATCACCAAACTAGCTTCCTGAAACATATAATTTCCCAAACCAACATCTACAAGAAGACTACTTTCATTATTTTTTATGCTCTCTACTACCCATCCATCCAAAAGAATATCTGGAACCTCACTAACTTGAGTCATAGGTTCATGATCAACAACATACTTGTCAGAATCAAAAACTACACAATTGGCATTAATGACACTAGGCATATATGGTTCTATATGATCCTTGGACATTAATTCTGATTGGATGGTTACTTTGGTACCATATTTGGTTTGAAAAAACATATGTGACCAATCAGATGAGAGGTAACCTCCTATATTGGCAGTAAATTCTCTTGATAAACACAAGACAAAATACAAAGGTAAATCAATGACATAAATGTCTTGTGATATGGAGAAATTAGGACAGGCATGTAGGGTCAAACTGGCATCTTTAATAAGACCTATTATTTTGACAGCTCAATCATCAAACAACAATACACCTTTCTCTAATAGTTCATACTTTAAGCATAGCTAGTCAGCTATTTTCTTAGGCATAACAGAGCATGTAGCTCTGTTGTCAACCATACAATTATGCACCAAATTGTTACCAATAATAAGGGAAATGTAAAACGGAGGAGGTTTTACATTCTTACCTTGAACTACAGATGTTTCCTTATTGCTCATCTTCTTTTCATCATTTTGAACAACAACATTAGTCAAGACAACTGTCGTATTATCATCAACAAAAGTCACCTTAGGAGTGATCTCCTCTTTTAGTGCCTTCTTCAAACTATCTTCTTGACCTGGAATAGCCAAAGAATCTCACATAATCATGGACACATTTATTCTTTTCATGTTTTCTACAATGTTGAAAGGTACATCTTCATATGTCTTGTGTTGTGTCTTGACAGTTGTTGAATCTGCATCCTATTGAGGTTGTTCTTTAGCTGGCACAACAGGATTTTTCTTTAATATGCTTGGAATTTGTGTGGATTATGAATTTGCAATTGCAGGTCCTTTATTTTTGTCTGTTTCTTGCTCCAACTCAAGATCTATTTTCTTTGCTCGGGTGTTGGTTGTGATTGATGAATCACCATTCATTCTGTAGAACTCCTCTCCTTTCCAGTTAAGGAACCCATTCTCCATGGTGTGTATATCCTGCGGTTGTTCGGGCCCACTAGGAGATGCATCCGACTATGAGCTTACAACATTTTGGACCATGAGAGCTTGATTAATCACCCCATTTGAACATGTAGACTGATTATATACTTGATTACATGGATAACATCAATCTACCTCCACTATCAAGTTGTTTTGAGCAGGTACTATATCTCTAACGGGATTTGTAGCATTTAATGGTGCTGGATTGTATGGCTTAAAAGGCCATTGATTAACATTTTGCCCCCCACCTTAGAAATTACTCTAATAGGGTTGCCTATTTTGTTGAAATTGTTGTCCTTGATTCTGATATTGTTGATTCAAACCTTGATTTTGTTGTTGGAAAGTTGGCATGGGACCTTGGTACTACTTTTTTATACTTGTCAGCTCATTACCCAAGGTTTTCAATATACTCTCTATCTTTTGCTGGCTTCTCTTAATTTCCTGCAACTCATTTGATAGACCAACTGCTATATTTTCATAGCTTCTAGTAGTAGAACCAATTGGAATAGTAGGTAAAGGAGACATTGGAGGTATATTAAGAGGCATATTTGATTGGATATTAGGAAAGTAAGGCATAGGAGGCCTAGGGGCTATTTTACCCACCTGTATAAGGCTATTTTCAGCTCTAACAACAAGATTAAAATCTTGTTGTAATGAGGTACCTCCCATAGACTGAATCATCACCCAAATATCGCTATTCAATCTCTTTAGGTAATATAGAAAAGCATAATCTGCACTTGGCCTCACTGCCACTAGTATTCTATTCCATGTTTTTTGAAAATAGGATTTGAAATATATCATCTGTTCTTGTGGGGCTCTTTTAATGGTTGTTAACTATTCTACGAGTGATAAATGGTCTAGCTTGTCTTCAAAGACCTTGGTGAAGGCATCACCCAATTCATCCCACGTGGAAATGGAGGCCACAGGTAAATTCCTAAACCACTCCAATGCTTTACCTTTGAATGAAGCCACTAATAATGTGATTGCAACATTATCTTATGTCACATGGTGAACATTGCAGAGGGAAGCCACATCTCTAATGTTCTCAAAAGAATTTGTTTGAATCTCCCAAGTGAAGTCTGGTAGCCCATTCAAAGATGCTAAAGGTATATCATTGTGCACAATAAGGCTCAAGGGGCTGCCTTGATCAAATGGTACAAAAGAAAAAGCTCTAGGAATAATCATTACACTAGCTTGTGCTGAGGCACTTGTTGAAACACCACTGGAACTTTCTTGAAAAGTACTTGTTGCTAAAGAAAAAATAGTACAAAAATTGGTCTATAATATAGACGCCTCAAAAGGATTTGAATATTCTATTCTTATAGTTGGTGATGTTGAATGCCTTAACTAATCTTCTCTTTCCTTTGGCCTTCCCCTTCTTATGTAAACTCTTGGAGGTGAAGATTGAACCCTCTTTGTATGTGGAGTTCATTTGAGAGTTCTGCCCTTCCTTTTGGGTGTTTCTAACTGCAGATATTCAAATGTATTTGAGCTTCCAATTTTTCTCATAAAAACTTACTGTAACACTTTAATCACTATTCTTTCACCATGGAGTCGCTAGATACACTTAATAATAACCTTCAAATAGGTCAATTTTCACACTAACAATATATCAAACCAGCATGAAATTAAAAACATGGACCTCTGAGTCCCATCAGGTGTGCCAAAACTATTAAGGCTTAAAATTTGTACCATGTTAAACTATACAAGTTTAACAATTTTGCCTAACATAGGATTCATTTCTGCATGTGGGAAATGATAATTTGAAATGAAACCTCCAGATTCTAGGCCAGTTCCTATTGGATGATCACCTATAACTCTTCAAAACTGACTCAAACTTTGATAAGGAAAAGGAAAGAGATTACTTAAATGAACCTAAGATTGAAATTTAAACTACTGTGAACCAGGTGATACACCAAAATGATATGAAAGTGCAGCTACAAATAACTAAAAAGGGCTTTTATACTATCTGAATGAACACAAAATATATATTTTATGTATAGGCTTGCATAAATACTTTGTAATAAAGCCTGAAACATGAACCAAACCAAGGAGGAAGACAAATGCCTCACTTATCAGTTTCACACTCTACACAATAAACTACAACCTGCAAGAAAATGTACTTTTCTGCAACTAGGTATCTAGGTGAGACAAAATAACATGGAATGATAAAAACTCACTAGTTATCTTTATCAAATCACATAAAACTACACACAAAAATGCAGAAAGAAAATAAGGCTCCAAAAGAAACTCAAATGTTGCTACTTGTATTTGATCTTCCAAAATGAGTTACAAATTTCTGGATAAAAACTGCCAAGGACAAAAGAATGTCACAAAAGCTATCCTCTGCATAATCATAACTGAATCCAATAATGAGTGCTCCAAACACTAAGTACAACCCCCCAACCACCAAGGGTCAGATGCTAGAAAAAAGGCCCCAAAAAAGGGTCTAAAAACCAAGAAAGAAGGGAAACCAACTTAGAAAAAGTCCTCAAAACCATAAAGGAACCTTCAATACCCTTCAAATAAGCCCCAAAAATCTCAACCAACTCATAAAGCACCTTCAAAACCCATGAATAAGTCTAACTTCGAAAATCCTCCTAGAAACCCTCCAACATCTCCTAGATGCTCTCCTTATGTTTGCAAATGCTTACAACCTCCTAGAAGAAGTCCTTAAACCATTAAAGACACCCTTATATCTCCATATTTCCATTATTAATGCTTTCTTTTTAGAGATTTTAATATTTATTAATTGATTTATAAAATACATCAATTAATAAATATTAAATTACAATACATATCTCAGAATACATTAATAATTATTAATTGATATATGAAATAAATCAATTAATAAATATTAAATTACAATGTTTTCAAGAAAACAATAAATGAAAATAAACCAAATATATTACTTAACATTACATTTATATGCTAAGAACACATATAATTATAATATTAAGTGATATATTCATCGCTTGAAACTGTCATTCAAAGGCATTTGGCCGTGGACTTCAAGCATTATGTAATATGCTTCAAAGATCAACAAAACCCCCAACCCTAAAACATTTCAAACCGTTTGGTCTTTTTGCATTTTGAAGAAGTGCTGCTGGAAGGAGAAGGCATTGCCAAGGGTTTGAACTCATTCTTGGTTATTCAGATTTTTTCCTGAGAAATCCTACAATAGCCTCATGGATCCTTATGGTAGGTAAATATCACAGTCTCAGCATTTACATTTTCTATTTTCACTGAGCCACCATAGTGTCCTCTTAAGAATAAACTCAGTTGCTTACTTTTTATTACTGATGGCCTTCACAAAAAGATTGTTGAATTGTCATCACTTGAGATACAGATTGTCGACACAGAAGAGGTGCATTCATACAAGTTAAGAGAATTCCTTTATTCCACCATCCATCCTGTAATATATTATTTCCTTATTTACACACCTTCGAAGGAATGCTATAACCTGTGCGTTCTTGCCCACTTAGAATTATTGTAGTTTTTTTTCCCTTGAGTATTTACAGTAGTAATGGGGTTTGATCTCATCTGGTGTGGATTTTATTTTTTGCAACTCAAGTTTGTTACCTTATTTACTTTGTTGTTGAGTACAGGTCATAGCCCCACACTTTTGGGCCTATTTGTGTTGCTTCTATGTGTGGCTCCTTCAATTCTTGTTGTTGTGGGAAAATTTCTTTGCATCATTATTTCATTTCATTATCTAAATTTGAGGCTTTATTTATTTTGTTGTCATGTTCATACTTGCACTCAAAATACCCATCAGCAGAAAGGTGCTCAATAACACTTGGAGGTAAAGAACTATAATTAAGCTCAATATCTTGAAAAATATAGTTCACTAGATACATTGCTTTTCTTTGTTTCTAGTTGTGCCTGTGACTCAAATTTTTGTATATCCAGCTAAGTGCAAAACATTTTCTTTTTCCTAAAACTATAAAACTTCTACACTTTGATGCTTGTTTTGGCTATGGCCCCCTTTATATCTATGATCAAGACTTGAACATTCATGGTTTGCTTCAGCTTGGGTAGCTTATCCCTGTGCCTTATTCAACTTTATTTCTAAACTCTGTTGATATTCATGACAAGCTTCTTATCTCCTAAATTTCATACTGTAGCTTACACCTCAAAACCTTTGTTTCCTCTATATGATCACTACTCTGTTTCTTAAGCCTTGGCACTTGCTCCTCAAGTTCGTTGATTCTTGCCACATATAATGAAAAAGTTTTCAATAAGTTTATGACTCTTTTCCTGAACATGATGTACCTCTTATTGCATTTGCAATAGTTGTTCCTCCACAACTTTGAATTCTTGAGCTCCTTAAGTTCATAACCTCTTGAAATCTTGCAAAAAAAAACAAAAAACTACCCAGATACCATAAGCTCAAAACTAATACCACTTAGACCCTTTCTTGCTTTATTCAAATATGCATTCTTTGCATCACTGGTTCTGTTCAAAATTCTAGATTGTTTGTTGTGGCTAATTCTGGTATTGTTCATTGATTTCCACCAGCATTTTTCTCATACTCCATTTAGATTATACTATTATTCTGATCTCTTCATGTATATATACCCTCTTGTTGGAAAAAAAATAACCTCTTGCACTATTAGTCACTACTTCTATGAACTTTGATTCATGTTGCCATTTTTATTAAACTATAAGGTTTCAATTAGAAAAATATTGTCCCTTAAATAGATTTTGAGTTATTGTTTACTGCTCCATATTTGGATTCAGAATACAATAAAAGGTTCCATGAAAGATTTACATGCCCCTTTAATACTATATTTATTTCTCACTTGATCTGAATCACTCCTACCACTAACATGTTGGGCGCAAACCCTTGTGGCAGCCACATTTACGTCCACATGGCAGTGATAGGTGTGATGTTGCACATGAAACAAACTCATAGAAAAAAATAAATAAATCTAATGGTTAGCTTAGGGATATGAATGCATGTATTGAGTAGGATGGTGAGTTGGTTGTCTATTACTTAGATCATTAGATCTAACTCTCTATCAATCTCTCTTGCAGGATCTAGCACAAAGGTAAGGCATGACAGGCAACGAGATGCAAAGAGTCTGAAGAAAACAACAACATGGCCAGTCATTCCAGTATCAGGCAATGGCTAGCTCCCATGAACCTCCTATTTCATGATTTTTTGTATTTTTCATTCATGTTCCTCTTGTTTAAGCACTTTGATTCATTTATTCTTTTAAAAAAAAAAGGTTAGCTTCACACTGTGTGTGAAATGTAATAAACACTTGATGAATAAACAAAATTTACATTTTCAGAAAAGCATAAAGATGTAACTCATTTTCTTCATATGTTATTTCTTACTTTTTGTCATAAAATGTAAACTTATATTCATAGAATAAATTGAATGGTTATTATAGGCATTAAGCATGACATTCAGATAATCAAACAGTCCCACCCAACATGGCTTTACCAATTTGAGCCCAAAATAAATTGGTAACAGTAACCTTCGAGCCAATTGTTCACAATCTCTATTTGTCCATCAGTCTGGGGGTGATAACTAGTGCTTGGCGACAACTTCATTCCTTCTAGTCAAAATATTTATTTCCAGAAGTTACTGAGGAAGCGGCTATCTCTATCGTTGGCTATGTTTTGAGGGAGTCCGTGCAGGCAGAACACCTCCTAGAAGAATAAGTTTGCCACTTGTGAGGCCTGAAACTTTGCTTAAATAGTAAAGACATGTGCATACTTAGTTAATCTTTCAACCACCATGAAGATGAAGTCCTTCCCTTTCACCTTAGGGAGCCCAAAGATGAAATCCATTGAGATGTTGTCCCACTTTTTCTCTAGAATCAGTAATGGTTGAAGTAAACCTGTAGGCAGGGTGTGTTTGGATTTATTTTGTTTATAGGTAGTGCATTCCTGGATGTACTATAATATATCATTCTTTAGGCCCTTCCATGGAAACCTTTCCCTAATCTTCCTGTAGGTCTTCAAGTATCCCTGATGCCTAGCTAGAGGTGAGTCATGCATCTCTCTCAAGATTTTCTCCTTCAATTTAGATCCAGGTACTAGATAAATTCTACCCTTGTAGAAAATAATATCATCAACCACCTTATACATGTCATCATGTACTTCTTCATCAAGTAGTTGACACGCAAAAGTGTTCTTGGAATATTCCACCAACAAATGTGTTGTCCAATCTATTGAGATCTGAGATAAGGAACATATGGTCGGTCTTCTCGATAATGTGTTAGCCACTATATTAGTTTTTCCTTTTACATACTCAAAATAAAAGTTGAAAGCCTACACTTTACTTACCCATTTCTCTTATTGTTCATTCAATTCCCATTGTTCATTCAATTCCCATTATTCCATAAAATATATGAGGCTCTTGTGATCTGTACAGACGATGATCTTGGCTCTGAAAAGGTACTACTAGAATTTGGTCAAAGCATGCATGATGGCGAGCATCTCTTTGTCGTATGTGGAATACAACCTTTCAGCCCTTGAGAGATTCTGACTTTCAAAAGAAATTGGGTGGTGGTCCTCCATCAGCACGACCCTAATACCCTCTCTCTCGAGGTGTCACACTCTAGGATGAAAGGCCAAGTGAAGTCTAGTAGTGAAAGAACCAGACATGAACTCGTAGCCTTCTTGAGATTTTCAAATGTTTTATGTTCCCGTTCACTCCACTGGAAAGAACCCTTCTATGTCAAATCAATGAGTGGTGCGCTAAGTTGTGAGAACCGCTTCATGAACCGTGTATAGTAGCTACACAACCCAAAGAACCCATGTAGTTTTGAAAGATTTTTTGGAGGTGGCCAATCCAAGATAGCCTGAATGTTCTCTTGATGTACCTGAACTCCTTAGCTACTGACAATGTTCCCTAGATAAAATATCTCTATCATCCTAAATTCAGATTTGGATCTTTTGGCAAATAACAATTGCGACTTCATAATCTCAAGCACTTCCCAAGTGCCTTCAGTGCTCCGTTCATGTCTTGCTATAGATTAATATATCATCGAAGAATCCCAATGGGAACTTGTGCAGCTGTTTGTTAAAAATTTGATTCATGCAAGATTGGAATGTAGCTAGCACATTGGTCAATCTGAACAACATGACCAAAAATTCATAATGTCCATAATGACAATAGAATGCTATTTTCTCCACATCTTGTTCCCTCATGCAGATTTGGTGATACCCCGAATGGAGGTCTATTTTGAAGAAATAGACTACGCCGTGTAACTCATCCAACAACTCATCGATCCTGGGGATCAGAAACCTATTCTTGATGGTATTTTTGTTTAGCGTGTAGTAGTCTACACACATACACAATGTTTTGTCCTTCTTTTTAACCAGCACTACTGAAGATGCAAAAGGATTGGAGTTGGGCCTGATCCAACTTTTTTCAAGAAGTTCCTGTATTGTCTTTTCAATCTCATCTTTATGCATCTTAGGGTAGTGCTATGACATAGTGATAACTAGTTTGGAACCCATCTCCATCTCAATGGTATGTTCAAACCCATGGTGTGGTGGTATGTTGGGTGGTATGTCGGCAAAGACTTGGTGATGTCTATCCAAAATAGTTTGAAGCTCTTCATCCTAGTAGGTAGTTCTTTGTACCTGTATAGGTTCTAGCGAGGTGACAGAGTGTGTGGCCCAAACCACATTATCATGTCTAAAGATTGCTTCCATCCATCAGGCTGAAATTTCCTTCGATCCTCCCTTTGACATTCCTCTTAGCACAATCTTTTTGGCGTTCACCTCGAAGGAGAAATCCATCCATTTGAAACTATGTGTGTGTTTTTACAATGTTTCCATCCACTAAATGCCCAGAATAACTTCCATGTCATCAAGATCGACCATGAAGAAATCATTCATTACTGTTTGGTTTCCCATGGTGATGCTTAGTTGTGAAACTAGACGGGTGTATTTTAACAAGTTTCCTCCTACCACCTTGAAGTCAAATCCTTGGTGTGCCTCCATGCACAAAATCCACTAACTCACCAATGATGATTTAATGAAGTTGAGTGTGGCTCCTCTATCAAGCATGACCACAACCGATTGCCCTTGGAGGGTACCCTGGACCTAGAATACAATACACCTTGGAGTTCCTACCAGAGTAGCAATGGCGCCTCCTCACTTTAAGAGTGTGGTGATTATTTCTATGCGGTTGATGTTTACCTCTCCAAAAGCTTGTTGTTCATCCCCTTTGGCTTCTAGTGCCTATTCCTCCTCACCATCAGATAATACCTCAATGTAATGGAATTTTCCTTTTCCAAGGCATTGATGACCCGGTACCCATGGCTCCTTATAGTTGAAAACAAAGCTTCTTCCTTCTGAGTTCTTTCCTAGTTTCCTCATCCGACATGGGCTTCTTAGGTGGGGGTCTACTATCTTTCTCCCTTTGAGAGAGAGGTGGTTTGGACTTTGAGTAATATTTTGTGGAAGAAGAAGAAGATGTCGCCATGTTGTGTGCCTTCTTAATTGCCTCTGTGAGTGTGATGGGATTGAATCCTTTCACCTAGACCCTCAAAGGTTCTGCTAATCCATCCATAAATAGTACCACCAATCATCTTTCTGAAATATATGTTACTAAGATAGACATTCTTTGAAATTTTTTTATGTAACCATTGACTGTGTTGGATTGCTTCAATTGAGCCAACTCTTTGAAACTCAGTTCTGGATCTCTTATGTGATCTATCAGTCTCTTGGTGAATTTAATGTAGGAATTTATTTGATCAGTGACTGAGAGTAACCATGCCATGATGCCACCATTCATGGGCTACTCCTTCCAGATGTAATGTAGAAAATTTGATGGCCTTGTCCTTAGGCATCAAATTGAGCTGGAAATATGTGTCTTCCGTTTGCACCCATGCTTGAGCTGTGATGGATCCAGACCCTGTTGGAAACTGCAATTGAAGCAATTGTTGTATTTTCATTGATGTCAAACCTTAACTGGTAAGATTATTTCTATTTAAGAAAGTACTATATCTATTTGAGTGTTGCTAAGGGGATAGACAAGGTTGGTAACAACAACACCTAAGGAAAGGTTGAGTTATCTTGATACTTCAATGAGTACTTGATTATGTGGCACAATGATAAGATAATGTATTGTTTATCTAAGTAAGAATGAAGACTAAACTACTAGGCTTAACCGAGAAAAAGTGAAGAAATCTAGTTTAAGCTAAGTGTTGTCTGTGTCGATCAAGCTAGTATATGCCGAGTAAAATCAGTGTTGACCGAACACTAGTTAATTGCCGAGGAAGATAGTGTTAGCCTAGGAAATAGTTTATGTGGTGACCGAGCTTTCTAGAGATGACCGAGAAGTTGAATACAGTATTGATCGAGCGTCAATATTTTTCATTTGATGAAGAATTCAAATTTCCAGCCGACATCGTTGAATCCTTGGATTATGTAAAATGTGTTGACTTTATTTATTGATTGTATGAAAGCATTTAATGCATTGTAAAATGTTTTACTATAAATCTTTAAGAGATTCCAGATATTTCAAAAGGATAGCCAAAGAACATAATGTAGGATAGATTCAATGAATCTGACCTAACCCTAAGATCTATGAAGGAGATTAAGCAGAAAAAGATGTATTAACCTAATAGAGGTAGTATTAAGGAAACCTAAGTGAGAGGTTGAGAGAAGAGAGAAGTAGATGTTGGAAGTGTTGTTGATGTTATTGACTGTCTAAGTAGAGAAGGCTGAAGGAGAATTGTTGTGATTTCTTGAAGAGGGTTCCAAGCATATCAGTGATGGAGATGGAAAAGGTTCACAATCAGTAAGCCAACATATGTGTACAGAATTGGATCTAATATTTGCAAATTGAGTTGTATGTTTCTCAGATCAATATTACTGCTACTTTCTAACCATTGTAATAGTCAAAATCCTTTTAACAGAGGTTGACCTAATAGTCATACGTATAAATTCTTTTAACAAGGTTGCATTCTAATGGAGTGTATGTAAGTCCTATAACAAGGTGCACTTTTAATAGAGTGGTTTAAATCCTTTAACCGGGTCACACTTGATAATGTGTTTGTAACCTTTGACAGGGTTGGCTTTTCACCGAGCTCACTTCAGAAGAGTGAACATAATAGTAACATGTTACAAAGTGGTTTTTCCCAAATTGGGTTTCCACTATAAATCCTAGTGTTGATACTTGTGTGAATGTTTTGGTTTGAACATTTCTGTGTTTTACAAGTTAGACGCTATTGGATAAGTGGACTGCACTATTATATGTTTCTGTTATGTAATCAGTAATGACTGAGTAGGTGTTGGTTATTAGATTTGATTTGTTGAAGAGTTTAAAGTTTGTTTTTATACATCTGGACCTAAGAACAACTAATTCACCCCCCTCTCTATTGTTCTAAATCATATTAACAGACCCATCAAAGGATGACAAATTAACCTTTGCAATCTTTTTTCTGAGATCATCATTATGATAGCCACGCTTGTTTCTGCTAGAGTATCTCATTCTCAGTTCAACATAATCTTTGTAGGATATATCTCCTTCCATGTTGGTGTTTCTCCAATCTTCCCAAAGTTGGTTTTGCATTTCTTTGAAAGTTGGTTGCTCTATGTGGTGTTCTTCCTCCCATGGAGGGAAATTCAGCATCGATGGTCTAGAGCGTACACTTGGGGTGTTTTCTCTTGTTGAGATACAATTATCACTTTGTTCAATAGATATCTTGCCTTCAGCCAATTTTTGCAGTGTCTCTTCCATGAGGCACTGAGTGTCATTTATCTTTTCTTGGTTCCTATTGAGTTCTCTCAAAAGAGTCATGACTTCGATGACAAGATCTTGAGGGTCCACCATTCTACCAAAGGAGTAATATCTTCTCCTTTTCCTAGTATAAAATTGCATTCACTACCCACAAGCTAGCAAAATCATGAGTTCTGATACCATTGTAATGTTCCCAAACCTTGGCAGATCTTTTTCCATTCGGAATGTAATGGCCAAGTGTTCAGACAAAAATGTGTAACCGATAGACTGCAAGCCATATGGTAATGATAAAATCGCATGGTGAGGAAGTTGCCAGGTTGTATGGTTTTGGTGTTCATACTGTATGTTTCCTGGGTCGTATGGTGGGAAGATTGTACAAGATCATGGCATGGGGCCATACGGAGGGAAGTGTATGTATGGTGGTATGTTGTCTGGGTTGTACGGTGGAGATGTCATAAGATGATTACTACAGGCCGTACGGTGATGATAGAGTATGTACAATATGCTAAATGCTCGCATCTGGTTCCTTGATACACCTAGATCCACTTTTATTCCTCCTTCCTAATGCTAAAATAAGATGTTTGTAAATAAAATTCCAATTCTCGACAATATTGAACAAGTATTTGCAAGTAGAAATAACAATATTATTATATAACATTTCAGATTTGCCAGATTTGAAATAAGAGAAAAAATAGAATAGGGTGAGGGTTGAATCCTATCGAAACTGTAAAAATACCAAATAGGGAGGGTCTTTCACCTTCAAAATGGCAACCAGCAAAATCCCAATAGGAATTCATCCTACACACTGGATATAAATACTCGTTAGAAGACTCCTGAGGGTACACAAAAGAGCCGACAACAACAACTACACCTAAGCCAAACAAATAAAATATGGGTCCGAGATAAACTAAATCGATTGGGACCCAAATACAATTTTTATTATTCATTTAATGACGGGGACATTATAGATTAAAAATAGCTTTATACAACTTCTGATAAGCTTGTCCCTTATTTAATCAATTTTGAGTAGCATTGACCACTGTTTACCTATAGATTACCTCTGGTTTGACCAAGATTCTATTATGTTTGACTTTTGTTGACTTTTCATTTTATTAATAAACATATCTAAATTTTTATGTCATGTTTCTATATTTGTTTCAGCTCATTTTGTCCCTGGCCATCTATCTTTTGACCAAAGTTGAATAATATTCTACAAGCTTGACCTATATCGGTAACTCTATTTTTACTACTTTGATTACCTATGTAGCACATATTTTAATTTTGGTCTCAATATGTAGCTCAGTATCATCCTTTGGGCTTTGTATTGTGAAGCTACATTAGGTCCTTAATGGTCCTGAGGGATTGAAATAGGCCCTAAAAGGTAAATTTACTATTCATTTTCACTCCTCCTTTTAGTAAATTTAGAGCTTTGAGAGAGAAGATGGTGGTGATGTGGAGAAGCATCATTTCAAGCTTGATCATCTATATCATCGCCTCACTCATTATCCTACTCTAGTAAGTACTTGATAACCTACCTTTCTGTATTTTCCATTTGAATTTTTGCTTTATGTTTTAAAAGTTATTAGTCTTGCATTCTGGGTCACATCTAGTAAATCTCAAGTCGCATCTAGGATAGCCCAAAATCCTAGATCACACCTTGCAATGTTGCATCTAGTCTTTTTGTATAGGTTTTGAGGTTTTCAACATTGAATCACATCCTGTTAGTATAGGATCACATACATGTTCTAGTTCACATCTTATTAATTATGTGTCGCATGCAGGATGCGAAATGTCCTTTCTTATTTAAAGAGTTGCCTCTAATCTGTTCTAGATCACATCCTAGGTTGGAGTCATCTTTGGTATTTCTTTAGTCATTTCTGGTGCTTTTGACCTTCTGACTTGTTGTTTTGTCTTTTTAGGTTACATGTTTGAGCCATCAATTATCTTTGTAGGTTCATAGGTCTAATTTATCTTCTTTTCCATTTGTCAACCCCTAATTTGATGTCAAATCCATTTTTACAGACTAGATTTGAGGTTGTTTCTTTCCATAGTTTGAGGCCTACTTGGGTTTGGAACTTGCTGAGTAGTTGGCTGATGCAGAGAAGTGCATTATTTCTCATTGTGGTTTATGAAGTTTAATTGATTTACCTAATATTAGGGTGAATTAGGGATTGTTGACAACTCTTTCTAAGAGATGCCACTCAGAGCACAACACCTTCCACCTTTTGATTGGTGAGATGACGGTCACTCTAGAGGACATGTGGTGCATCCTTCATATTTGTGTGATGGTGCTCAAGTAGAGTATGAGTCTAGGGCAGTTGTGGCCATTACATATGCACAATGCTTATTCCAAGATCCTACCATTGTATGTCATCACTTATCTTGGGACCACCTGGTCACTCATTATGAGCAACTTCTATTTCTTTTCATTGGTTTGATAGGTGGTATTCTGATGCCAAACAAAGGTCAACATGGATTCATGTGTGGTTGGATAGAGTTATTAAGGACATGGTGTTAGCACCTCGCCATTTTTCTTGGGGTAGTTGTATTCTTTCTCACATGTATCATGATGTATATGAGATATTTTATCAACACTCATGTACTATGACTATAGGGATATTGATTCTATAGATTTGGTCCTAGGAGAACATCATAGTGAATTGACCAATAGTAGATAGGAAGAGGGATCCAAATATTCCTTATGTGTGTGTGTGTGTGTGTGTGTGTGTTCAGGTTTCATCCAATAGCCCCACCTAGGGAAGATAGAGTATTGAAGGAGAGTACTTGATGAAGTGACTGATGTTGTATGGCATCCTTTCCTTGACTATGAGGAGTGGAGGAGAGATGTGCATCAAATGCCTTACTTCTTTCATAGTAGGTATCTTATTGACCACACCCAATATATTGTTGAGTGGTTCCATGTTACATGGGTGTTGAACTAGTTTGGTTGTGTATAGAGCATTCCCAAGGAATTAGTTATTTATCCACAAATACAAGATCAGGAGGCATAGTGGGGTGCCCAATTTCCATATGAGATCATCATTCAGGAGATTAATCAGATAGTACCTATTGGATGGGATTTTATGCCATAGGTTTCTAATGGTGGTGTTATAGATGAATACTATGTGTATTTGATACAACATCCATTTCCTAGATTTACTTCCCTAGATGAGGTTTCTCTGAGGATCGAGGATCCTCTCAATTGTGATCTTATTGATGATGGTCCTATCAAAGGTCATGCTAATAGAGGTGGTCATGGCAGAGATAGAGGGAGATATGGTCACAACTAGAGAGGAGGTAGAGGGGGGATGGAGGAGGGGGGATCAACATGGTAGGCACAATAGATTATGTGTTCTTCCTCCTTGTAGGGATCTAGGACCACTTTTACCTACTAGGGACCTACCTAGACAATAGCAGTGCAACATGCGAGATTTACCGGAGAGAGTAGTGGTGTTGGAGGTGGAGGTGGTCAGCCACCTCAAGATCCTCCTAGGGACAGGGAAAAAGATAGATTCAAATATCCCTTATTATATTTTGAGAGGGAGAGATCATATTTGAGAGCACATGTTGCCACTCTATAGGATCTTCTTACAGGTAGGGACATATAGTTGTATATTATGAGAGAAGAGAGAGATCAACACACCCATACTATAACACATCAGGATCTAAGAGTAGCCTATTATTTTTTTTCCTACTTTGTATTTATTCCTATAGATTAGAGAGCAACTTTGTATTCTATTGTAGCATAGCAGTTTGAGGGAGCCATGTCACCGCCTCTGTCGACCAGAGTAGATGTTCCCCCTCCTGCCCCACCTTGTGCTGATGATGGGGGGATCCAAGCTTGAGTTATCTTTTTAATTCTATATCAATCATGTACTTCAATATTGTATATATTGATGTAGCACTAATGTATTCTTTATACATCGATGCTTTGATGCACTAACACACTTTTGATGTACTATTTATACTCTGATAGGCTAACACAATGATATATATATATATATATATATATATATATATATATATATATATATATCACATCGTGATATATTTGATCATGTTTTTATATATTGATGATGATAATATACATATTTCTTGACATCATTGTACCATTTTATTGATATATATACATGAGATATGAAACTGTGATTTTTGGGTTCTATATGGGCGTGTCTATGGATGTTTTTGTACTTTCCTTTTTATGCATATATGGATGTATGGATGCAGTTACTACATGAATGTATCTCATTTTATGCTCTTTTCAGTTATACATGTGTATGAGATATTTTATGAGATGCAATGCGATGTGATTCACTTTATTCATGTATGATGATGGATGCATTGATGCAAATGTTTATGTGATTATGATACTAACATGATTATGCAGATGCTTAGATATCAGTGCAAGATACTTAGCCAGTGATTTGTTTTGATCTTTTCGATTTGGTTTATGCGGTCAAACTTGTGATGTTGATATCATCTCATTTTATGTTTAGATTTTACTAATCTCGATGTTGATTAATCATATTCATACTTTCATACTTATGCAATTTAATTAATGAATGTAACTACATTAAAATAAATGTAGCTAGAGTAATACTTCTAGGACTATCACTGATTATTCACGATGGATCTTTTTATCATCATAGAGATTTTTTCTTCACACTTGATAGGTTAGTACAACCTTCATTGATAGATTTAGCAATTATGAAAATATGAATACCTCCCATGTTGGATGTAATATCGAAAGTGAACCTAAGCATCAAGGCATATAGGCCAAGATATCTTGTCAGTTACTTTTTTTTTATGGTTTAAACTTGTTTTGTTTGTGTGCAGTGTATTGATATGTGACCCACAATGACCCTTTTTATTTTGTCCATATCCTTGGGTGCAATATTTTGCATGCACCTTACTAGGAAGTTGTTTCACTCAGATTAAACAAGCAAGGAGATGAATCTAACATCACCAAAGCTTTCATAGGAAATGGGTTGAGGTATATGCGGTGTCCCAATCATGATGGAGGCTCTTATCATAGACACCTAATTCTTATGATCACTTTGGATCATTGGATTTATTACCAAAAATAGAAGACAAAGAAAATGTTATGCCCCTAGTCCTTGTTTCTCTAGTCACTTTTAGACATCCTTGAGCACTCAAAGGACACAACAAGCGTAAACTGATAATAAGTCACAACAAACTAAGAAAATGCATTCTCTCCCCTTTTTGTTTCTCTAGTCCATGGATATCTTTGAGATAGTTTTGAAATACATGATCAACATAAATTACGAAGCATTTATTTGTTATTGTTTAGTGTTAAGGAGCACTTTTATTTAATTTGTAGTCACTTAAAAAAACATTATCAAACACATATTCACTTTGATTGTAGTTCATGTCTTGTATTTTTAATGCATTGTCTAGGTGTGTTGTGTTTAAGGAAAACCATTGATTAGGTTCAATCTCCATGAATAGTGTTTAGGAACATTGTTGGGTTTAAGTATTTAAGGAATATTGTTTTTTTTTTTCAGTTGGTGGCATTAAGAAATACCTTTGGTTGTGCAGTTTTGATTTGAAGTGTGGACTTAGGATAATTGACAAACCTAGTAGAAAGTCCTAATGATGACCAATTGACCTTGCTGCCAGTATGACTATGACCAATGCCCCCTAGAGAATATGATTTTCTTGGACTTTGGTATAGACATATTCCACTCTAGGATAATAGGACATTTTTATAGCTTGGTTCAAGATTTGATTGTCAGGAAGGTGACTGAAAGATATGTACAAGATGAAACTTTAGGTTGACCAAGTGTGTAAGCATTGTATTGATAAATGGAGTTTTGATTTCAAGTAGCTCATGTTTACCAGGTTTTCACCACTTGGACAAATTTTCTATTTTTTCTACCAAGTCGCTTGTTTGCCAGGTTTTCACTAAGGTACTTTCTTCTCTTTTTTTATTTTTTTGTACTTTTTCTTTTTCTCTCTCTTTTTTTAATTCATTAAGGCAATTGTTATCCAACTTTTCACCAAGATGATCAATTTTTTAAGGACTTTTTCCAATATTTTTGGATTTTCTTATTTTCCATTATTTTTTCTTTTCTTTGGGATCAATTTTTCATTATTTTTGTATTTCTTCATAAGCATTTTTTGTTGTACAAGTGATGCCTCAATAATATTAGGCGTAAAACCATTTAAGGTGGATATTGTTGATTGGATCTAATAGGACATCTCCTTCAGGTGTAGCCTGTTGATAAGCACCTTATCCATAAGAAGTTGTGACAACAAAGGGACCCAACCAGTTGGGTTCAAATTTCCCTTTTTGTTCTCTATGTTGTTGATTCTTTGGATTTTCTCTTAAAACAAAGTCTCCTACCTGAAATTCTCTCAGTTTCACTTTCTTATTGTATCCTCTACACATTCTTTTCTGGTATACTTTGAGATGGTCAAACACTTATTTCATGCACTTATCTAACAATTCAATTTCTCATACGCATGATATTCAATAGTCCTCATCAGTGACAATATTTTTCAATCAAACCCTTAGTGATGGAATCTGAATTTTAATTGGTGGCATTGCCTCTGACCCATAGATAAGTGCAAAAGGAGTTTCTCTTGTTGGTGTTTTGATTCTTGTGCACTATGCCCATAATGCTGGATTGATTTGAAAGTACCAATCTCTTCTTGATTTATTTACTATCTTATGTAGGATCTTTAGGCTTGTCTTGTTTGAGGCTTCATCTTGTCCATTACCTTGAGGGTAATAGATTGAGGAACAATGTTGTGTGATCTTGAAGTGCATACATAAGTCATCCATATTTTTGTTTTTTAATTGACCCCCATTGCCAGTTATAATTGATGAGGATACCCCATACCTACAGATGATGTAGTTGAGGATAAATATAGAGACTTTCTTTCCTGTAGCAATGGCCAAGGGAACTGCTTTGACCCACTTCATGAAATACTCAGTTATTGTGATAATGTACTTATGTTTGTTTGAAGAATTTTGATATTGAATTTGGCCTACTATATCAAAGGCCCATTGTTGGAATGTTTAATGTGATAAAAGGAATTAACTCCCTGGTTGGAGCATGTATCAGGTTTCCATGGAATTGACATTTCTTGCATTTCTTGGTATAATGAATAGAATCATTTTCCATTGTGGGCCAGTAGTATCCCACTCTAAGAAGTTTCTTTGCTAGTGAAAAGTCATTCGAGTAAGACCCACACACACCTTCGTGGACTTCCTTTAATGTGTGATTCAACTCTTCATATTATAAACATATAAGTAACATACCATCAATAGCACATCTTATAAGTAATTTTAAATGATTAAATAACAAGATGTTTTTGTTATTAGGCATCTTTTCTCATTTTTTGAATAATTTTCTAGAATAGTTTGGTCTTTTAGGTAATTATAGATATGGTCATATCTAGATGATTCTTTGGGTAATAGAGAATAGATTATTTGGGAATCTAGTGAATCATAGGAAGGAAAGGGGATTTCTTCCACCATGAAGTCATAGAAAAATTGATGTTCTTCTAATTGTAACATTGATGCTAAGGTATCCATCACATCGACTACTCTATTTTCTAATCTTGTAATCTGTTCAAAAGTGATGTGTACAAAATATCTCTTTATATCATCAACCATTATATTGTAAGGCATGATTTTTTTGTCCTTAGTTTGATAATTATCATTTACTTGGTTAATAATTAGTTGTGAGTCTCCATAGATATGTAATTCAAATATCTTCTATTCAATAGAAAGTTTGAGTCCATTTACTAAGGCTTCGTATTCTTCTATGCTGTTAGTACAAGGGAATACCATCTTGTATTCCCTAGGTATCTTGTATCCTTGGGGAGTGATGAAAAGACAACCATCTCATGATCCTTGTTGTGTGAAGGAACTATCAAAGTATATTTGCCACCGATGTCCTGTCAAATGCATGATTACTACATCTGGAAGGTCAATGTATTTTTTCTTATCGTATTGGTGGTTCATCTAAATGGTCTGCTATTATTTGTCCCTTAATAGCTTTCCTTTCCACATATTCAATCTCTAATTCACTTAAGATTAAGACCCATTTTTCTAGTCTTCATGTCAAGGTTTCTTTATTCAACAGATACTTCAATGGATCAATCTTATCAATCAACTTTACCTTATGTAAAATCATGTAATGTCTCAGTTTTTGGGATGCAAAGATAACTGCTAAGAATTCTTTCTCAATTATTTAATAATTCAATTCATATGACATGTTGGTACTCAAAAATACAACATGGGTTTTTGAGTACCATGTTAAAATTTTGCAGTTTGAGGCCTTTTAGATGCTTTTCATGCATATGTACCCGGCTATCATTTTGAAGCTTATGAGGTGTTCCAGGTGTTTAACACACTCCTTTCAGTATATGCATGCATTCTATGATGTTATTTTATCATCTCGAATCATTCGGTGAAGTCCCATTTTGAGCAAGTGTCAAATTGCACAATTCTACCTAAGTGTCAAATAGAGTATAGTAGCCCATTTTTCCTTTGAATATCTTGTGTCCAGAAATGTTTCATGACTCACCACTTTAAGGATATTTAGTATGCATATCAAAGAGCATATGTTCCATTTTTCAAGTCATTTTGAATCTGTTTGATTAGGTTTCAAACCCCTCAAAGTTGGTAGTTTGTTGTCATGCACTTGTGTAATTGTTCAAAATTCTGGAAGGGCCTATTTGACCAGTCATATCTTTGACCCATTTGACCCAATTGATGAAATGTTTTTGGCACTATATTCTAGTGGTCAAATAATTCTTATGTTTCAATTTTTAGGTCACGAAGAGTCCATTTGGTCAATTTGCTAAGCCCATCCCGTTTGCAGTTTCTATCAATGTGCTAGATTGTCAAATGCAGATTTCTTAATGCCCTACTTTGAGGTCTTGCTATTTGTACCTGGTTGAATGCCCTGTATAATTGAGTGTTCCCATGTGTTGCAAACTTGAGAGTATCATTTCCTATGGATTTTTAGATTCACACCAATCCAGTTATCCACTCTGCCAGAGCATTTCCATTTCTAATTTATTAAGAGTTTCACTAAAAATGCAGAATCCAGAATTAAGTAGCTTACTTTGAGCCTTCACTTCTTGTACTTGGTTCAAGTTTTTGAGGAATTGAAGGTTGTTCTGCATTAAAAACATGGAAATGTGCTACCATGAAGATTTTTAGGCCATGATGAATTCGTTTGCCCAGTTTGCCAATCTGATTCTGTTTGTAGTTTCTAATAATTTGGTGCAGATCGGTTGCTTAAGATTAGTCGGAGGCCCTGTTAGTGATGTTATATTTTGAATATCATGATTGGTCATGTCAAGAAAGTGGTGCCCCTGTATTGTAGACCAAATTTACTTCCAGTTTGCAAAGTCTCAGGTCATGAGGGTTTTATATGCACACTTTCCTAGATGCTTTTCATTGACAGAAATCACTTTTTCTCATGTCTTTTTATTCTATTTTTTCGAGTGGCTATTTTCAAGGGTCTGTCAAATGTGACTGGTTGAGCGTCATGAGTTTCCCATTTGGATTCATGATCTCCATATAGCATACTTCTGATACCTAGAAGCTCAGGTCTTCAGGTGGTCGCTTGACTTGTTTTCAAGGTCAGATCCAGATGCATTTTATTGTTTTGGACAACATAATTTGCAGAATTATTCTAAAAGAGGCTACTTGGATGATTAAAATCTTTGGATCTGTCTGGTTTCATCAAACTACACTTCGCAGTATGGAAGAATGCTAACTGTGGAACATGTGTGCCCAACACCACATTCCGATTATTTCATCTGGCCAATTTTCCCAGCTAGTTCTAAAGGCAATTTATGAAGAAGTGATAGTGTTGACAGTATTGATTTTATAAGATAATCACCTTAAGAAGATTGTAACTTTGTGTTGGATGATTATTTTGAGATGTGAATTATGTCCTAGCATTCTTTGTATTTATGTTTGCTACCGAGATCTGTGGTTGGGGCTCATGGCATAGGTTTCTATTTTTGCAAGGGCTAATCCAAACAAAATTTATGTTGATTTCACATATCCAAGTGCGAATCAAGGTGAGTTTTAGAAATTGGGAGAAGTTCAACCTGACCATTTCAAATCTTGATCTAATGTATGGATATGGCATAGTATCTCTAGAGCCACAGAATGTATCATTGGACATGTGATGTGCTTTGAGGGCAATATTTCTCTAAAGTTATTGCAACTGCTGAAGGCAAGTTTCAAGAAACAAAAGAACCCTGCGATGTTGTACATTGGTTGCCGCACACTTGCTTTTACATGCTGGTTTTGTTGATTGGATTGTTTGTGACAGGCCATTTGGTGTTCGTTGTATAAAAACATGAATACACCAATGGTTTTGTCCCAAGATACTACGAGGAATGATGTGTTTTAGCACCTTACGCAAGAAAGGGATGCATTGTATGCACAAAACTTGCAATCATTCTATGATTTGTGGGAATGGCATGTTAGCCAACGTTATAAATGGGCACCCACTCATGTCTTTAAAAGGATGCCTTGCATAAAATACAAATGGAGGCACATTTGTGGAGGATCTACACAAGGGGGTTAGGTCTGCCTTGTGTCAAACAAAGTATGGATATTGCTTTGAAATGGGGAGTGCTAAGAATTAGAAGGCATTCACACATGAGATGGAGGTGCCAACATGGCCTTGTGCATTTAAAAAGAAGGTTATGTATTTAAGAAAAGGAAACTCATGCACAGTTATTGATAGGCAACGTGAATACCAGAGTGAAGCTACCAAATATTAATGCAAAGAAGAAGTTAACAGGTGACTACCAGCGGTGAGTTGAAGGCCCACACAAAATAGACAAAGAAGCTTACTGGAGGCCCTTGCGTGAAAAGGAGCAGGAGATTGTGTATAAAACACCAGGAGGCTTCTCACATGGCACCAGCACACTAAGAGAGCTCATGTGTTAGGAAGGCTACTTGCGCATGAAGTATTCATGTAAGTACTTGCAGACCCATTGTAAAGTGGAGGCTGCAGGGTTTGAGGTCTACGCATACTTCTAAGGTGAGTATGCAACCAGTAAAAGTAATCCCACGCAAGTGCCAGAGGGAGTGTCTGTGAAAATTTGGAGAACCCACGTAGCAATAGAAGAGATTTCCCATTGCGTAAGGCAATGTTGGGCATCACAAAATGGTATGTAAGGGCTTCACGCGATGTAAAAAGAAGCCTGTATTAAACATTGATGGGGTCTCAAGCTAGGAAGATTCACGCAAGTCCCATGCTTGGCGTGAGGAAATTTTGAAGATGATGCCAGGAGCGCATACCCATTGCACAACACACCAGCGCATAAGGTCGAAGGAAAGATTTGGCTCACACCTGCCAAGTATTCACACATTGATCAATATTTTTGGGGGTTTTTGTTGTTTTAGCATTATCCCATATTTATCGCGTTTGGAGATTTCAAATAGTTTATATAGAATAAAACTCACTTTGAATGTAAATCAAGTAAAGAAGAGGATGTGGCTGTCTCTTAGCCTTGTGAGCCCACCTCGTTGTGCATGCCAGTTGGGCATTTGCCAAAATCTTAAAAGGACATTTAAAAACCTCTATAACCAATATCACATTTGCCAAAATCTTAAAAGGACATTTAAAAACCTCTATAACCAATATCTCACATTGTTCCCGTAAGAGAACTTTGAGGTGTTTATATACAACTCAACATACATTTGAACAAAATCTTAAAAGGACATTTAAAAACCTCTATAACCCATATCTCACATTGTTCCCGTAAGAGAACTTTGAGGTGTTTATATACAACTCAACACACATTTGAAATAGATTGAATAGAACTTTGAGGTGTTTATATACAACTCAACACACATTTGAAATAGATTGAAGGCTGGAGGAGGCTCTGCTCATGCGAGCCTGTGCGATCACCTTAGTTTTTGTGCCAGCGGGCCCAGAAGATAATTTTGCAGATGAAGGTTGATAGTGATGAGATGAACACGTGACATGCGGTCACACAGTCGCGAGACCAAATTGGTGGTTAGGAGGAAATCTAGCGGCTTGGACATGCAGTTAGTCACCAAGTCACAGCAGTTAAAAATGGTGTTCAGAGACTCAGAGACCTGCAGCCGCCCAATCTCGTGAAATTTGGCGGTTAGCATAAAAATTTGGAGATCTAGAGACTAACCGCCGGTCACAAGATCTCATAATGCAAGTAGTTAAGTAACAGACATCTGGAGATTGAGAGATGGCATTAGTCGCCAGGTTGCCAGAGGAGATATGTAGAGATCTAGAGACTTGGAGACTTAGAGACTGAAGCTTGTCGCGAGGTCTCCCAATTTAACCACAGTTAAGAAGATCATTAGGAGATTAAGAGACTAAGGAGATTCTCTAGGTCTTTGAAGGCAACCGTGGTTAAGAGATAACTCCAGAGATTTGGAGACTAATGTAGTCTCCAAATCTCTAGATGGACAGAGTTTAAACTGAGTTTGTTCGAGCAACCAATCAGAGTGCGAAACTTGGCGAGTTCTGGTGGCATGTGCAGAATTATAGATTTATAAAAGATTTAAAAAGTGATAAAGTTGAAACATTAGAAATAATTAGAAATATTTCAATGACAGAGCTGCTCACGGAAAAATGCCTGGGAGATCCATTTTTTGTCCAAATATAGCAATATAATATCTTTTCGGAAATGGCAGAAGATGACGAAGACCATGGCGGTGGAAAAAATCTGATTTGATTGTGTAGATGAGAGCAGTTAAAGCTTTTTCATTCAGATCAGATTTTGCAGAGATATTTTATTCCAAGCATATTTGATTTTGCAGATTCAATAGAGGGCTTTCATTATTGATTATTCTCCCGGGAGCAGAAGATAAGATTTGATTTTCAAAGGACAAAGGGTTGTTGTAAGAAGAATGAAAACTTAAACAAGTATTAATCCAAGAAAATGAAATGTTGGAAGATTTTACCAAAACCAAAGGAGAGAAGATTTCAAGATCAACCACAAAACACTTCAAGAATCCAACAATGAGCCAAGAGATTTTGGTAAGGGGAAAAGCAAAGAAAAACCCCTTTGTGAATAAGAATATGGCAAAAAGCCTAAAAGATGAGAGCAATGAGCTCAATACAATAATGAGAGCAATGAGAGATTGAGAGAGAGAGGAGAAGATTATGCAAGCAAGTGTGTGAGAGACATCTCTTAAGTAGAGATGAGTGGAGGAGTTTGCATGTAACTCCCTTCTCCTATGGATGCCACATTCATAAGTGTGTGAGGCCAAGTGTGAGATTCCTCATAAGGAGGAATAAACTAAATTACAAATTAAATATTTGTCCTCACATATTCTACTAGAGGACAAAATAGAATGTAGGAGAAAGAAGACAAAAAGAAATATATTAGGATACCTTGGCTTATATCCTAATATATTAGAACAAGAAAAGAAAAATGTCTAACCTTGGTTTATAAATACACCAAGGAAAGATTACAAATTCTAACACCCCCCTTTAATCTTTACTTGGGGGATTTACATCAAGGGAATTAAACCCAAATTTTTACAATGAGAGGGAAATGTCTCTTTACAAAATCCACAACTTGGTCTTCAATATAAGGAGGAGATTTGATTGTCTTGATCCAAGTCTTGATGTAAACTTCTTTAAGTAATAGGGCATGTGAAGAGGAAGTGATTCCATAAGTGGGCCTTGAAGATTCACCTGAAACAAAGAAACATAGAAACACAAACCAAGGAACCTATCCACAAGAAGAATATCATCTAATATCCAAGTTAGTGTAACTTTGAAACTATTACATCAGAAAATATCTTTGAAAGAATGCATGAGATTTCATCAAATAAAGGAGCTAAACATGAAATCAAGATACAACAAATGGTCAAGGAACCAAAAAGAACAATCATCCTTTCATCTCAAAATAATATGCTAATGTAGAAATGAGGCATGAATCAACATTGCATCAATCACATGGATATAGACAGTCCATTAATAAGTTACTGCAAGTGAATGGGTCATGACTCCATCACCTACAGGAACCATGATCTAAGCAATGAAGAATGCAAACTCATCACATTATTAAGGTTGAAAAGAAGAGTGAGGGAGAAGAAACCAAATCCGAGTAGAACAAATATCTCAAGCACCAATAAGTATTTGAATTTAATAGCCAATAATCACTACACTTATGAACCATAAGCAATGAACCATTAAGGAGATGAAAATTTAAACCAACATTAAGATTTACATAAATTGAACTAAGGATTAAGAGAGAGAGAACCATGTACCATATACCTTCCAATCATATGAGAAATCAAACAAATTTCAAGAAGGATTTCAAGAACAACACCTTCACCAGAAAAAAATCAATGGAACAAGTTGATAAACATCAACTGAGTAAGTGCATCCATTGCATCTTACAGATGGAACAAGTTGATCAATATCAACTGAGTAAGTGCAGCCATTGCATCTTACAGATGGAACAAGTTGATCAATATCAACTGAGTAAGTACAGCCATTGCATCTTACAGATGGAACAAGTTGATCAATATCAACTGAGTAAGTGCAACCATTGCATCTTACAAATAGAACCATAGATCAAAAGGAGCTCAAAACAGATACAACAATAGATCATATAAAATATGAAAGCGATTAATGTTAAATAATGAAATGAACCATAGGAAGGAAATGTAGTATGATTACTTGAACAAATTAAAAGCTTATCAACATGAAGGACATAAGAGAACAATTTATAATACTAAAGAAAGGAATACCCCCTGAAGATGCATCATATCACTAAAAAGGGCTAGTAACATTATGATGAATTGTAAATGCATGACGAGATGAATTACCATTATCTTCCTTAGAAGGTTGGTGATTTTGATTCATGAGTCTATTATCCTTTTTCTTTTTAAAGCAGTTATTAGTAACATGACCATCTTTCCCACAATAGGTGCAATGAGGTCTTTGATTTATCTTATGATGATTATGATTGTTATTATGAGAATAATTATAAGAGGTATTATTATTATGAGTTTGAGAATTATTAGTTGGATTTTGAGCTTTAGATACAAAAGCATGTTCAAAAGACTTAATAGTACCAAATTGTAATAATTTAGCCTCCTCTTGACGTAACAAATTTTGAAAGATTGCATAAGTTAAATGAGGAGCTAAAGTAGGAATAGCAAGTTGAGAGTGAATGTTAGTAATAAATTGCTGAAATTCTTTTGGAAGACATTTCTTAAGAATAATTGTAATCAATCTAATATCACTTAAACTAACATTAACACCACTTAGTTGAGTTTTAACTGCATCAAATTTAAGTAAAAAGTCATCCATATTTTTAAAGTCATTATACCTTAAGTCCTCCAAGTTGTCTTGGAGTTGAATCTTACGAGATTCTGAAGAGCTGTCATATGTCTGTTGTAGAATGGTCCACGCTTCATGAGCTTTAGTGCAATGTCCAATTAGGACATAAAGATCAGGGATGATGGAGAGACCAATCAAACCAAGGGCTTCCTCATTTTTGGTCTTCCATGCATCTTTTTTTGCTTGTGAAGCAGAGGTAGCGGGTTCAATAGCTGCATCTGTAGCAACTTCAAGTAAATGTTTAAAATGAAATAAAAATGACACATGAGTTTTCCATTGATGATAGTTAGAGCTATTGAGCTTGATTTCCGGGATTAAAGTAGACATGATAAATTAATCAAATTAACTTACACAAAGTAAATAACAGTGAATATATAAAGTGCAAGATTAAGAAAAGGAAGATTACTTAAAGTTAACTTCTTAATATAAGAGTTAAATAAAGATATTAAATAGATTTAAAAAATTTAATGTAAATGGAGAAACAATTTTTAAATACAACGATTTATAGAACTAGTAATGGAAATTCCTTACGTAAGTCGGAATATTAAAAAAAATTAAAGAAAGAAAGAATCCTAAATTAAACAAATCAAAGAATCTTCTAGGATAAGTGAAATAACTAATGAAAGAGCTGAATAAAGAAAATAATATAATAGATAATTATTAGTGCTGCAAGATACCTGCAAAAACTGAGAAATATGTTAGAAAAATAGATGTAATAATAACTTGAAATAATGATTAAACTGCACCAAAATTATTAAAATGCAGAGATTTGACTGTTTCAAAAATATAGTCTTAGTGCGGGAGTCATATCTCCCAAATGAACCGTTGGATCTGGCTGATTTTGAAATATGTTTTGTAAAACCTAATTATCTACAACTCCACTGAAGCGATTGACAAGATAATATCTGAAACAAAAGTTATTAGCCACTAAGTATGGGTCTATAAAACTGTCTTCAAAAAAAAATGTTAAAAAAAATGTTAGATTTAAGTGAAAAACATAGATTTAAAGCCTGCAATAGAGATGTTAGTAAAGTAAAATCTATGTTAGAAGTATTTAAAAATAGAGATATAAATCTGGATATAGTTGAGAAGTAAACTTAAAAAAACTGAAAATGAGATTGAAAGAGCTTAGATTTGGCGGCAAGCCATCCAAAACTAAGGGGTTAGAATGAAAAAAAGTTAGATTTGCAAAAAAAATCTGTAAAACAAATATTAGATAAACAAAGAGAGATTGCTCCTTTGAATGGCACCTTCCTACAAAACACTTAAACAAGGATTAGATAGCTCTGATACCATGTAAGAAAAATGAAAACTTAAACAAGTATTAATCCAAGAAAATGAAATGTTGGAAGATTTTACCAAAACCAAAGGAGAGAAGATTTCAAGATCAACCACAAAACACTTCAAGAATCCAACAATGAGCCAAGAGATTTTGGTAAGGGGAAAAGCAAAGAAAAACCCCTTTGTGAATAAGAATATGGCAAAAAGCCTAAAAGATGAGAGCAATGAGCTCAATACAATAATGAGAGCAATGAGAGATTGAGAGAGAGAGGAGAAGATTATGCAAGCAAGTGTGTGAGAGACATCTCTTAAGTAGAGATGAGTGGAGGAGTTTGCATGTAACTCCCTTCTCCTATGGATGCCACATTCATAAGTGTGTGAGGCCAAGTGTGAGATTCCTCATAAGGAGGAATAAACTAAATTATAAATTAAATATTTGTCCTCACATATTCTACTAGAGGACAAAATAAAATGTAGGAGAAAGAAGACAAAAAGAAATATATTAGGATACCTTGGCTTATATCCTAATATATTAGAACAAGAAAAGAAAAATGTCTAACCTTGGTTTATAAATACACCAAGGAAAGATTACAAATTCTAACAGTTGTTGAATTAGATTTGCAAATAGATGAATAGGATAAGAATAGATTTTTGAAGGGACAAAAGAAATCAAATTTTTTGAGGTGTCTGAGAGGATCAGATTTTCAGAGGAGAGAAAGGGCTTTTGAGATCAGATTGAAGAGGCAGATAGGTGTTGATTAAGCATAGATTTTAGGTTTTCTATTTCTTCTATTTATCTCCTTCTTTTCTCAAGTGTAAGGGTTCTTGTCCCTATTTCTTCTTCTATTCTGTTGAAGGGTTTCAGACTAGTTTTGTCCTCTCACTTAGAAGATTTTACAGTAGGCTTCCATATGATTTTGAATGTATCTCTACATAGAAAATTTTCTCATTGTCTATGCTTTGAGTTTCTTATTATAAATGTATTGAAGCATGATCATTTCAATGGAATATAGTGCAATCCCCGATCTTTGTTGTTATGTCTCTTTGCATTTTTGTTTTGGCTCTTGTATGTTTTGATTTGTAAGGAAACTGAAAACATACGAGCTACAAGGTAGTTTGTTTGAGTATTTTTGAGTTTCTCTCAAGGAGAGAATCAAAATTCATAAGTAGTTTCAGAGAGCTGTCATTATTGAAGGATTTGATTGAACAGTATAGAAGTCAGAAGAAAGTTTGTAAGGCACTCTGTTTGGATTGCATTCAGTCTATAAGGCATTCTGTAGTATTTCACTTGATTTGTGACCTATTGATTACATCTTCTGACTCTTTGCCCAAGAATAGGCACTGGTTAGGGTTTGTTGTGTAACCTTTATTAAATCATCAGACACTAAGTTATCATTAACAATACATTTTAGTTTCTAAGTTTATGCACATTGTGAAAGGACTGTATCTAGGTGATATAGTTTAGTTTAGTGATTCCTTCAAGAGAGAATTAGAGGTTAGCCTTCCTTGAGTTGTACTCACAAAAAGAAGAAGGATTCACATCCTTATTCCATTGTCTATGTTGTTACATTTATAGTTTCTATTGTTATACTCTGTATCAAGAGATTCTTAGCTGTCTACAGAGTGATCTTTTGTTGAAGTAATCTGAAGCCTCAATAGCATAGCAATGAAGACCCTATCCACCATTTGAATGTTTACTTGAAACATAGTGAATCATTAATAGGCAATACCCACCTGAGTCCTATGGGGCTCAAAGCAGAAGGAGGATCTTATCCAATCCTCATCAATTAGGCTTTTCTTGCAAACTTGGAATCCTTTTCAACTGAGAACTAAGTCCATATATTTGCCAAGTTTTATCCCACAAGAAAAATCCCTAACAAATTGGCGACTCTGCTAGGGATTATTTTTACAATTAGACAAGTGACACAGGTTCCAAGTTGAGTTTAACTCCTGGCCTGTTTGTTCATAAATCCAGTCATCTGCCACATCCATCTGAAAGTCCTTCAGATCATATTTACCAACCTGGTTGTTGTTGTTATTAAGAAGTGTCTCTGAATATCTTTTTGGTGAAGAAATGTGTCAAATCCTATTGACTTGCTAAAAGTCTATTGTCTTTGTTAGATCCCAACTTGTCCTTGTTCTGTTAAAGTTCTATACATTCTCACAATAGTGGGTGGTGACTCTGAAAGATCTCTGCACTAGTGTGCACTTAGATGAAGGGAAATTTATGATTGGTTGGGAACACTTGCAACAAGGATCTGGTAGATGCTCAAAAGATCCAGTGGTGAAGGACAATCAAAAAGAAGTTCAGAAGGACAACAACAAAATAGTTATCCCAGGTATTCCTCAAAGTTTTATGAAATAAATTGTTTCCTTACTAAGTGAAGAAGTCACTAAAAGAAGGAATATAGATTTGAAGTCTTTGATCGTACTTCTAGTTTTACATCTTTTTAAATCATCAAATTCAGAAGTATGGTATGATCTTATGTCAAATAATTGCATGATCGATAAAAATATTTGTGAATGAAGAAGATGTGTTATTGCTAAATAGTGCAATGGAGAGTCAGGATCCAATAGATCAGGATATGTTGTCTATATCTGAAATTTGTCTAGTAGATCTTGAAGAAATTCAAAAGGATATTGCATTGTTAAGTCAGAAAATACATGACCAAGCTATGTTGTTTTTTAAAAGACAAGTAGGAGAAATAAGTGAACAATCCATATATGTATTTTATGAAAAGTTTTCCAATGCATATGATAAGTTTTCGGAAGGGACGAAACTCCAAGAGTCTACATATTTCCATTTATTCTTAGAACTTTATATACCAAAGTCAGTAGAATGGTCTGCAAAGTGTAAAGAGGAAGGTATTGAACTTGTTAAAAAATGGATAAATGAGTTTGAAGAATGTAGATCTGAAAATATTAGTGATGGTAGCTATTCTTTGCACAATGTTCCCCCCTTAGAATCAATAATGACAGAGAGGCAACAGGATAAAGAAAATATTGTTGATCTTACAGAGCTTCATAGTTCTCAAGATGCCAATGAGCCACCTCTAAAGAAGAAAAGGTTATTGGTTGGTGAGTCCTCCCAGGTGAAGAAAATAGATAAAATAGGGGCCCTTTTCCTTGTAACTAGTGTGCATCATAACCAATTGAGGAAGAAGATAAGAGAAGAAAAGCAGAAATAGAAGCTTGAGACTGAAGATGTTGAGTTTCCGTTGGCTCTATGCCAAGATTGTTAGGATTAACAAGGCAGAAATAAAAATTATGTGCAAATATAACTAATATCATAAAATGATAAACCACGCAGAAGAGAACACAAGACACAAAGATTTAATGTGGTTCACCCAATCCTTGGGCTACGTCCACCAACAGTGAGTCCAATATTATTATTATCCAGTGATTACAACCTGATTACAATCTATAATCCCTTACAACTCAATTCCGCCGCAAGTACTAAAATCATACATACAAAAAATATCTAACCCTAAGCCATATTATAGAATATTTTTGCCGCTTTAGGGTTAGAATGAATTATAACATGTCGGCCCAAATAATCAAAAAGTAGTCAGCCCCGAACCCTGGCGAGGTCAGGAGGAAAAGTGTACAGTACTTTTCTGGATAGTACTTTCCTGATTAGTCACCACAAGCTAACAATCTCCCACTTGGTGACTGATCAGTATCCACACTATACAAAAAAAAACCTCCCACTTGGAGACTGATCCTGTAGCAATACCGCTACCATATGAGGCTCCCACTGGATTGAACCACCTCGGACTCAGCTGTTCCTTTATTTTGTTCAGTCTAGAAGACCAACTGAAGCTGAACATGAGTTCAACTTCTACCTTGTTACTACCTTTGTAAACATATCTGCTGGATTATCATCAGTATGAATCTTTTCCAGCCTTAACTTCCCATCATCCAAAACTGACCGAATAAAATGGTACCATAATTGTATGTGTTTTGTCTTTGAGTGCAAAGCAGAATTCTTTGCAAGATGAATGGCACTTTGGCTATCTGTATGTAGAAAATTATCCTTTTGTGGATGTCCCAATTCTTCCATGAAGAATTGAAGCCATATCATCTCCTTAGCTGCCTCTGTAGCAGCAACATACTCTGCCTCTGTAGTGGATAAAGCAACCACCTTTTTTAGTCGAGAAATCCAACTCACTGTTGTCCCACCAACAGTAAATATATAACCTGTAGTACTCCTCTTGCTATCTATATCTCCTACCAAATCTGAGTCAACATAGCCTTGTACAGTAGTAGTAGAACCCCCAAAGTGTAAACACCTACTGGTTGTACCTCTCAAATATCTGAGAATCTATTTGACTGCATTCCAATGCTCAATACCAGGGTTACTCATATATTGGCTAACGACTCCCACTGTGTGTGCAATATCTGGCCTAGTACATACCATAGCATACATTAAGCTCCCTACAGCTGAAGCATAAGGTACCTTAGACATTTTAGTCTCTTCTTTTGGTGTCTTGGGACACATATCCTTAGTCAATTTCAAGTGACCAGAAAAAGGTGTGCTGATAGCTTTGGCATTTTCCATAGAGAAACGTTGCAACACCTTCTCAATATAATCAGCCTGAGATAGAGACAATTTCTTATTTTTCCTATCTCTACAAATTTTCATACCAAGGATTTGTTTTGTTGCCCCCAAATCCTTCATAGAAAATTTTTTTGCTAACTGTTGTTTCAACCCCTGAATATGATCCATGTTAGACCCAACTACAAGCATATCATCAACATATAAACATAAAATAATATAGCTGTCATCATCCAACCTCTTAAAATAAACACAATGGTCAGAATGACACCAACTATATCCATGCTCATTCATAAAAATGTCAAATTTAATATACCATTGCCGAGGTGCTTGCTTCAAGCCATATAAACTTGTATGCAATCTTCACACCAAATTCTCCTTACCCTTGACCTCAAATCTTTGTGGCTAAACCATATATATTTCTTCATCCAAATCACCATGAAGAAAAGTTGTTTTAACATCAAGCTGCTCTAAATGCAAATCCTCAGTAGCCACAATACTTAAAATAGTATGGATAGAAGTCATTTTAACAATAGAAGAAAATATCTCATCAAAATCAATACCATGTTTCTGTGCAAATCCTTTTACGACTAATCTGGCTTTAAATATTTTCTTACCTCCATCCTCTTCTTTTATCCTGTAAACCCATTTATTCTATAAAGCCCTTTTACCTGCAGGTAACTTACATAAATCTCATGTTTGATTTTTTAGCGAAGAGTCCATTTCATCTGTCATTGCAGACTCCCACTAAAGCTTTGTATCCACCTGCACAGCTTCATTATAACATTCAGGTTCACCAGCATCTGTTAACAAAATAGAATACAAAGATGGAGAAAATCTTTCTGGAGGTCTACTTAGCCTTGTTGACCGTCTAACATTCACTGTTGTGTGTGGTATTTGTTGTTGCTATTGTTGCAGAGCATAAGGAACTACTGGAACATGAACTTGTGGAGTATCATCTAGTACTACATAATCATTTTCTTTCTTCTCATGTTGTAGCAACAAATCTTTGTACAATACTTTCTCATTGAATATGACATCCCTGCTTTTAACAATTTTATGATCTTCAAAATCCCAAAGCCTATAACCAAATTCATCAATGCCATATCCAAAAAATACACATTTCTTTGACTTAACTTCCAGCTTGGTTCTATTTTCAGAATCTATAAGTGCAAAAGCTTCACAACCAAAGGTTTTGAGAAAAGAATAACTCACCTTCTTACCACTCCATGCTTCCTCTAGAATACCATAGTCCAAAGGATTAGAGGGGCCTCTATTGATTAAATAATCAACAATGTTCACAGCCTCTACCCACATATTTTTGGGCAGCCTAGCATGCAACCTCATACTCCTTGCATGCTCCATTATTGTCATGTTCATGCGTTCAGCCACTCCATTTTCTTGTGGAGCCTTTGGTACAATTTTCTGCCTACGAATACCATTAGAGGAACAATATTATTCAAATTCTATGCTGCAATACTCACCACCATTATCAGATCTGAGACATTTTAACTTTTTACCAGTCTCATTCTCAACCAAGCATTTCCATTTCTTAAAAGTTTGAAATACATCAGATTTCTATCTAAGGAAATAATTCCATACTTTTCTTGTTGCATCATCTATAAATGTAACATAATACAAAGAGCCACCAAGGGAAGATACCTGAGCTGGTCCCCATACATATGTATGCACAAGCTCCAATCTCTCATTTTTCTTTTCCTTCCCATTCTTCGCAAAACTAACTCTCTTTTGTTTTCCATAAACACAACTTTCACAGAAATCCATATTGACACATTTCAAACCAGGTAAAAATTTCTTTGAATAAGTAATTTCATACCTTTTTCACTCATGTGCCCGAGTCTGTTGTGCCGCAGTGTTGTGTCAGAATCTACAGCAACGGTCTGATGTTCTTCCTGCTCAACTGCAACCACTGTTCCTGAATATTCATTTTCTTCTGAAATAATTAAAGTAGAAGGAACAGTATGACCTGTACAAAGATATAAGGTGCCTACTTTCACCCCTTTTGCTACTACTAAGGAACCTTTTGAAACCTTCCAATTTCTATCATTAAAAGTAACTATGCAACCCTCATCACCCAGTTGCCCTGCTGAAATTAAATTTCTACTTAGCCTTGGAACATGTCTTACCTCTTGTAGTAGCCAATGATTCCCATTCTGCAACTTAATCTTGATGTTTCCTTTTCCAAAAATTTGACCGGGTTCATTATCTCCTAAATAAACTAGCCCAATATCCCCTTGGACATAATCAACAAAATAACCTCTATGGGGTGTAGCATGAAATGAAGCCCCCGAATCTAACACCCATGAATCATCAACATTTTCTAAAGACAAAAGCAAAGCATCCTCTTCGAATTTGTTACTTACCACATTTGCCTCCTTGTTTCCATCATTTTTGTCTCCTTGATCTTTCTTCTGAGACCAACAATCTTTCTTCTTATATCCTAGTTTTCCACAGTACCAGCAATCATTTGGCCCTTTGGATTCAGACCTCTTTCCCTTTGATTTGCCTCTTGATTTTCCATGATTTCCAGAGTTGTTTCCTCTATCTCTTGTTCTACCTCTGCTTTCTGCATTCAATACACTACCCGATGTGGATGCCCCTGAGCTTTTCCTATGAATTTCCTCACTCAATATAACACCAAAAACATCATCAAAATTTAGGGTATTTGAACCAGAAACAAAATTACTAACAGCCATTACCAAGCCATTCCAGCTTTCTGGCAAAGAACACAAAATCAAGAGAGCCCTAACCTCATCATCGAAAGTAATTTTAACTGAGGTTAACTGACTTGTAACTATATTAAACTCATTCAAATGATCAGCGACTAATCCACCTTCTACCATTTTCATATTAAATAAACGCTTCATAAGAAATACCTTGTTTGAAGCTGAAGGCTTTTCATACAACTTCACTAGGGTGTCCATCAGATCTTTAGCTTTTGTTGCTCCAGTAATATTGAATGCCACCGATTGTGCCAGGCATAGATGAATACTCCCTAGTACCTTCCTATCCAAAATATCCCAATCTTCTTGAGACATTGTTGCCTCTTTCTTGGCTATTCCCTCTAATGGCCGCCATAGATCCTTCTAATAGAGGTAGTCCTCCATTTGCATCTTCCATAACTGGAATTTCTGCCCATTAAACTTATCAACCTTCAGCCTACCCTTGTCTTCCATTTCTCCCACTTAACTGAGAGACTCTCCCACTAACTCGTGAGACCTGCTTCAGAGAATAGATGAAAGAATGAATGAAATAACCTCGCTTTGATACCACTTGTTAGGATTAACAAGGCAGAAATAACAATTATGTGCAAATATAACTAATATCAAAAAATAATAAACCACGCAGAAGAGAACACAAGACACAAAGATTTAACGTGTTTCACCCAATCCCTGGGCTACGTCCACCAATAGTGAGTCCAATATTATTATTATCCAGTGATTACAACCTGATTACAATCTGTAATCCCTTACAACTCAATTCTGCTGCAAGTACTAAAATCATACATACAAAAAATCCCTAACCCTAAGCCATATTATACAATATTTTTGCCGCTTTAGGGTTAGAATGAATTATAACATGTCAGCCGAAATAACCAAAAAGTAGTCAGCCCCGAACCCCGGTGAGGTTGGGAGGAAAAGTGTACAGTGCTTTCCTGATTAGTCACCACAAGCTAACAAAGATGAAAGGATGATTGAACAAGATGCCTTCTTGAAGGATGATAGTTTCATAGAATTAAAAGAATTCAAGAGCTTCTTGATTTGGCACAAACAACAACAAGTTGCATCTAGCATGAAAATAACTAAAGAGGGTCAAGTGCCAGAAGAGGCAGTACAACAGCTAAGAGAGTATGACCCTGAAGTTAAAAATCTCACCCCAGATGAGGCCAGACAATTGGTGAAGAAGAGAAATATGCTACTTGTGCCTGGGTGGAACTTGTATTCAAACTTCATTATTGACCAGATCAAAAGGAAAGAAGACATATCTTTGTCTTCTGAAACCCAAGTAGGGGATATCATAAGAGGCTTTGGTTATAGCCCAAGAAATCAAGCATTGGCCTTGTGGAGTCTTTATCCCAAAGACAAAAAACCTTTAGTTTGGAATGTAAAAGAACAGATGGAGGGAGATAAAATTGTATGGTCTATCCACAACACAGGGGACCTTGAAATTTCTCAAGTGTTAACCCATTTTGCTAGATTAAATGAAGATAAAACAAAGTAGCTTTCAAAAAGGTATGGCTCCATTTTAGAGGATTACAATGCATTGCTAAAGGACAGAGATCTTCGGATAATAAGGGAGAAGACATTAGAAATTTTTTTGGCAGACTTAGAGCTTCAAGTTATAAATACTCCTGTACAAGCCCCTGCACCTCCTGATCAACCAGCAATAGTTGAAGCACAAGTGATGACAGAAGAAGAAGTAGCTGCAGAATTAGAAAAGATAAATGCAGAGAAGAATGAGGCTATCTTACAGACCTTGTTAAAAATTTTGCAGCATAGAATTAACATTATTAAGGATAAATTTGATCTGGTTTTTAATGTTTATAACAAGTTGCCAGAGTTACAGGTAGAAGTTGATAATTATGTACAAATTTTGAGCGGGTATTATTCAACTTGGTATGTCAGATCACCACTTTTTGAGAGATTGGCAGTGGTTCAGTCCTTGAGGAATGAAATACTGGAGACAGTCCTGCAAGTGGGAGAGGAGATTAATAGAGTTAAATTTGTATTGCCACTTTTAAAAGGCAAAGCAAATCAGATAGAGGCTAAGATAGCCCTACTTAGTTCGGATTCAAATAAGTTTATACCTCCCATTAAAGATGCAGAGGGTTCCATTAAGAACCTTGATAAATGGAGATCAGATTTTGATATTACCCTGCCTAAGAAAGAGGCATTTTTAGGTGAGAATAATGAAGTAGATGTGGAAAGGTTCAACAAGATCCTGGATGAAGACATAAAAGAAGAAATGGAGTTGATTAAATTTTTTGCAGATGTCAAAACCCTAACAAATGCTAGGTGGGAGTGACAAAAGGCACAACTACAACACACTCAGAACTATAAATGGCTGACAGAGTAAGAGGTTGTTGCATGGGATGAGCTCACAAGGCCCAAGAAGATCAAATCTTCTGCAATTGACTTTGATATCTTGGATGATGAGTAGAGAGGACACCTGGAGGACTTGACACCTGATCTTAAAGCATAGGGATGATAAGATATCATTTAAGAATGGTGTAAGTTAGTCGGGATGGCAGTCACCATATCTTGTTATAACCAAAGAAGCTATCATGAATACTTGCAGATAAAGGTGTCAGTTATCAAGTGACCTAGGATGTAGAACAGTCTAAGAAAGTTTTGTCTTTCCACCGCCTAAGGTCTTGTTGTATTTTGTTTTTTATGCTTTGTTTCTTATGCTCTTAGGGTTATGGTTTTCAATCATCTGAAGCTTGTTGCATTCCTATTAATGAGGGAATTCCAAGATGGTTGAGAACAAGATATAAATAGAGTTGTAACCTCATTTTTGGAGGGGTTGGATTGATAATAATAGAAAGAACCAAGTACAATTGCTACAGACAAACTTCTAAACTTTGTGTCTGAGTTTCTGAGCATCATTTTTCTTATGTAAATTGCAAGTTTTCTATAATATAAATATACTACAATTTCTATCTCCTGTTGTTATTGTCTCTCTATTTTTTATGTTTACTCTTGTATGTTTTACATGTAAGGCATCTAAAATATACTGGTTGTTAGGCAACTACTGTAATTAATCATGAGTCTCTCTCAAGGAGAGGATTAAAATCTTTGTCATCAATTTTAGAGAGTAAATATATCTATAGGGATATTGATAATAATAATAGTAGATTGACAGAGTAGTTTTCAAGGCATGTTACTCAAATTGCAGATTGTATGTAAGGCATACTGTTATATTTCCTTAGAGAAGCTTGTGGATTTGCATTTAGGACTCTTTTTCCCTTTTGGATTTAGGCACTGGTTTGAAGTTTGTTTTTCTTAAGTGGTTATCTTTTGCAATCCTTATAAGAACTAAAATTCATTTCAATTACCAGTTTTTACATTTTCAAGATTGTGTTTATATTTTGAGAAAGAACTATATCCTAGTGGTATAAGTTCACATTTGGTGATTCTTTAGAGAAATAATCAGAGGTTAACCCTCCTTGAGTCTAGCTCAGAAAAGGAATAAGGATGGGAATCCTTAGATCATTGATTCTTGCTATTTTCACAATCATATTTTGTTTGGTTAAGTTCTGTATTCAGTTGATTATGATCATATGCAAAGCATTTTACAAATTGATTCACTAGAGGGATTAATAGCTAATCAGTGTCCACTTTCATAATACTGTGTAATCAGTAATTATTCAAAGGTAATACCTGCCTGAGTATGTGGAGCTCAAAAATGGAGGATCCTATCCAATCCTCAGTAATTAGGTCTTTCTCTTGTTTGAATTAGCCTCAAGAAGTATAATTTCAAGTTGTTATTCAAATATATGATTCCAAAAAGAAAAATCCCTAACATGACACACGAGTACTTTTGATATAATAAATTGCTTGTTCCTAGTTTATTTCATCTTCTTGTGCAAGTAGGACTCCTAGAGAAGTATTAGTTGTTGAGATATACAAGAGTAATGGTTTTCCCTGGAGAGGATCCATTAAGACTAGAGGACTTGTGATATATGGCTTGATCTGATTGAAATTATTATCACAATCATCATTCCATGTGAATTTTACTCGCTTATGCAACATTTTGGTAAAAGGTTGAGCCTTATCAGCTAGTTGAGAAATAAAACTTTTGATTGATTAGAGTTTCCCTTGTAATGTCCTCATTTGACTTATGTTCCTTGGTGGTTACATTTCCAGTATTTATTTCACTTTAGCTAGATCCACTTCAATTCCCTTTCTCGAGACAATAAAGCCTAACCGTTTACCTGATGACACGCAAAATGCACACTTTTTAGGATTTAATCTTAAGTTGAATTATTCCATTCTATGAAATATTTTTATCAAGTCCTCTATGTGGGTAGTCCTTACTCTTGACTTGGTGAGTGTATCATTCTTGTGCATCATGTCATGAAAGATTATTTGCATTGCTCTCTGATATGTTACTCCTATATTCTTGAGACTGAATGGCATGATATTCCAACAGTACGTACCCCGAGCACATGTGAATGTTATTTTCTCTTGGTCTTCTAAAGGGATTTTAATTTGGTTTTACCTAGAGAATCCATCCATTATTGAATACATCTCATAACCCAGTGTAAGGTCAACAATCATGTCAATATTTGGAATCGTGAGATCATCTTTAGGACAAGATTTGTTTAGATCTCTAAAATCAGTACACACTCTTATTGATTTGTCAGGATTATAAATTGGAAAAATATTTGAAATCCCTTTAGCGTAATCGATTGCTCGTATAAATCCAACTTTTAGAAACTTCTCAATTTCAACCTTTACTAGAAATGCAACATGATGATGCATTTTCCTAATTTTTTGTTTAACTAGCTTCACTCCTGGAGAAATGGATAGATGATGCATTATTAAATTTGTGTCAATTCCTAGCATACCAGAATATGACCAATAAAATTTTATCTTCTAGTTTTCTATGAAAAAATGTATAAATTATTCTTTTCTTCATTTGATAGTGATTGAGAAATATGGATCATTTGAGGACTTTCCACTATGCCAAGATTTACTGGTTGAGTAGGCTCAATCAAAACTAAATATCTTTCCTGAAAATGCTCTGGAAGGATATCAAGAGTCTCATCCTTTGGTGCCTTTGAGAGGTTTTCACCATTGGATACGTCTTTTATTTTTACTATTTTATGATCTGATACTGCCACTAAGTTGTTTTCACCATAAAATCTTCTTTTCTTTTTATTTTTATTTTTGAAACTAAGAAACTTGATATCCCCTTCTCTTATATTTACACTCCTTGCATTGGTGGAAGAGGTGAAGGGTTCGCAAGAATTAAGATAGCAAGCTAAAGTGTATTCATTGTCAAAGGTTAAAACTTTTGTGGATTTAGGTTATGTCCAGTCAATGAGTTCATAATTCACCAAGGATAGGGATTCACAGGGTTCAAGGGACGACACCAAGTTATTATCAATGTTACTGACTGACATGATGATTTCTATTGGGTTAGTTTCCAAAGCATTTTTAAGAATGTTAAGGTTGTGATCATCATTATTAGAGTCATCATTAGTGTTAAATGAGTTTGACCCAATTAACCTATCATTAGAAATTTTACCTTCTTTAAAATGAACTCTAGGAGCATATTTATGTACCACATCAATTTCTATATCCAGTGTACAATTGGAAGGTGTATCCCATTCATATTCATGAGAATCTATTTGACTATCATATGATCTAACCAAGAAACAGGCTATAGTTACCATTGCTTCTTCTTTCTCAAAATCATTATCTTCTTGTTGATTCTTAACTTCTTGTTAAGGTGTTTGTGGAGACATGGAAGTATCCCGTTGATTCTCAAAATGAGGTATATCAATAACATGGGTAACGGTAACCAATTATCCCAAGTTAGGGTGTCTCTTGTTCATCTTCTAATTCTTGTTCAGATTGTGGAATGATAGGAATGGTAATTAGGTCTGATAACTGATATCCTTTCAAGAGTATTAATATTTCACTTGAGATTTGTTCTCCTATTTCTTCTTCTTCATCTAAATCATATGCTCTATTGAATATAGGACCATCTCCAGACACAGGGTGAAGTGCTTCTTCTATGAAACGTAGACTAGTTTTATCTTTAGGGTTGCAGAACTCCATATGCATTGGTTCTACAATTCCTTGCTTATTTTTTCCAATTGGTCCTTTACCCTTGTAACACATTTTCTTCATGATGTCATATCCTTTTCCATATTTGTTTGGTGATATCTCAATATTTTTAACATTTTGATCATGTTCTTCTTTGTATAACCATTGCAAGATAATGTTTTCTTCATTTTCCTCTGATAGATGCATCTTAGGTTTGACAATCCATGTTCCTTCATGAATCATTCATGTTTTACCATTGGATGGTGTGAAGATTGATGAGGGTTTTCCTTGAGATCTAGGACATAAAGGTAAATCCATCATGGATATTGATGAGTCAATTTTATACTCTCACATTCCTATGTCTTGGATATTCAAACTCTTTGCAAAGCTCTATAAGGCCATCTCCTTGAAAGTCTCAGGTGCTTTAGAACTTTCTTTGTTGTGTGGAATCATGCTATCCACTTGTTTGATATTATTGAAAGGATAAGTTGTATCAACTGGACTTGTTACTTCTACTCCATTATGAGGGAATTTTATGCACTGATGGTATCTATAAGGAACTTCTTGCATTGTATGAATACATGGCCTACCAAGAAGAATATTATAAGAAAGTGGTAAATCAAGGACTTGACATATGACATCTCTTTCCACAGGTCCCACTATGCTAGGTAAAACCACTAATCCTTTGGAAGATCTTTCCTCTTCATCATAGGCTTTGATTATGATCTTCCTTCTTGGGTCAATAACATGTTCTAAAAATATCAATTGTTTCACAAGATTAAATGTGCATATATTTAAACTAGCACCTCCATCTAACAAGATACACTTAACTCGATGTTTATGAATTAATAATTCTATATGTAAGGGCTGATTATGTGCATGATTCAAGGATTCGTCATCATCTTCAGAGAAAGATAAATAGTGTGGGGAATTAAAATGACCAACCATAGCTTGGAATCTATCCACATCAAGGTATTTTAGAACACTGGTCTTAAGTAAGGCTTGATCAAGAGTCTCTCTATGAATCGGAGAAACCTTTAGCAATTTCAAAATGGAAATTTGAGTAGGGGTATGTTGTAACTGATCCACCAAGCTATAGTTTGTTGTTGAAGATGATGTTAGTTGTTTGGATATTTGTTTTGAAGTGGAAGTTCCTTTAGGTGTGAGTCTAGCTTGACTCCTCATCATTGTATTAGAATATTCTAATTTATCTTGTACTCCTTTAAGAGTGATCATATCGATAGATTATTCCCATGCTGCCAACATATTGATCACATTATTGTTGTTGGTATACATATAGTTGATCTTGTTGCCTTTGTTGTTGGATGATTCACCTTTCTCGTAGTTAGGTAGTGGTTGTTGAAATACTTTATGATCACTTTTAACATGATGTTCATCCACTTTTACCTTACCATCTTCAATTAAATCTTGAATAACATGTCTCAACTTCATATGATTTTTGGTCTTATGTCCTTTATTCTGATGGAAATCACAATAGCCATCATCGTTCCACCACTTCAGTTTTACTTATGGTTCCCATGGTTTTGATTCTAGAAGTATGATCATTTTATTGTCCAATAGTGATTTCAAGACCACTTCAAGTGAATCTCCCAATGGGGTAAAAATATGCTTAGGTTTAGATAACCAAGGCTCATTTCAATTGTTGGATCTATTGTAGTTATAAACTCTAGGAGATGTTTTTATTGTGTTATTAGAACCTTTGTTCACTTGTAGAGTTGTGGTAAGATTGAATACTTTTGGTTTTGACTTCATGTTAGGAATATCTACAAGTCCATCATTTACCAAATTCTTGTTCTTGTTCCAACCTTTATATTTATCTTTTCCATTTTTTGGATTATACTTATCTTTGTTGTCTTTGTAGATAGTAATTTCCCCCTTTTTACCATGACCTCAATTTTAATTGCACTTTCGATCATCTTATCAAAGCTTGGAGGACCTTGAAGTTGTATGGAGTAATTTCATTCTAGAATTAAGTTATTAACAAAGATATCCATCTTCTCATTCTTAGGTAAGTCTCTTGGATATCTTGCAAAGATCCTCCTCAATCTCTGTAGAAATGACAAGAAAGACTTCTCTATTTTTTGTTACACAAATCAACCATGGTCAATGTATGTTGTATGTTATAAGAGTATTGTTGAATAAAATTCATGACCAGCTCTTCAAATATTTTAATTCCCATAGGTAATTTTGAGAACCATTCTATCATTGTTCCTCCCAAGCTCCTAGGAAATAACCTCATTAAGTAGGTTTGTCTATGCATAAAATCCATGCTTGAAGTGCAAAATTCTCTCACATGGTCTTGAGGATTTGAATTTCCATTATATTTTTCATACTTGGGTATTTCAACATTAGTAGGAAATGGAACCATGTACAAGTCTTTATCAAATAGAAAAGGACATATGTGATCCAATGAGTATTGTCTCAAGGGTTTGTCTCTTTCTTTCTTTAGCTCTTTCAATTCCATTTGCATAGAAATCAATTGTCTAGTCAATATGGATATAGGCGTGTCAACTTCTTTTTGCTTTAATTGAATTACATCAAAATCTTTAGGTAGCTTGACTCCCAAGGATGCCAAGTCCGAGAAATATTTTTCTTTGTTCTCCTCTAAGGTTCTTTCAAGTAGTTTTTAGAACCTCTTACTCCTCTGGTATTTTTTATAATCTTCTTGCATTGGTTCTTCATTTCTATCAGAGTTATAATGATGTCTATGATTATTTATTTTTTTAAAGCAAAAGTGGGGTAGCCACTATATATATATATATATATATATATATATATAACTTGATTAAAAGACTCAACCGGGAAAGAACCAGGAAAGAAAACCCAGCATCGTTGACATTACATATATAGAGTTAGAAGAGGTTCTCCTATTACAATATTGGCTGCAAGAAGCCAGCAAGAACATCTCAAAACAAAATCCCTAGACCTATACAATATAAGACACCAAACTTACAAAACCAAATGTGCATCCGAGTAATGAAAACAAAATTCCCTGAGAATTCCAAAAAGTAGAGGCTAGCACATCCTAATCATTCCTCCATGTCAATCTTCTCAGAATGTCGAAGGTGATGAGGGACCCGAGTGAAAAACCATGAATCTTCCCAACCTTTCAGAGGGGCAGTCGAAATATGAGAAACCCAACCATCATCATCCACAAGTCAGGAGATAGGAGAGAGAGAACGTGAGGCCATAATGAAATCAACATCATCAGTCGAAGAATTACCCACCAGTGTAGGAAGATTAAGGTCTAGAACAAGGGACATGCAAGTTGAATTATCTAGACACACTGTAGGAACCACAATCAATAGAAAAGGACGTACAGGAGTATTGGGAGTGCCCAACAAATCAAACAAGGCATTAACAAACATTTTGATGGTGGCCTCAAATTCCCTGCCCAAGGCATTTGCCACCACCTATAGAGTGGTTCTAAAAATCTTGTAATTGTGACGTTCTAGTGCCCTCTTGATATAGTCATACACCATCATGTATTCATGTTTTTAAAGAAGCAAATACCAAGGAAACAAACCCCCTACAAAATCGTCACCTCTCCACAAATCATACTTATGAACTGCTAACATTAATTTACTATCCACAATGAACTGAGACTGAACCACCTTATTTGCAATTAAGAAAAGTAATTACACGGACTACAGCAATTCCAGAGTATTGGAAAGAAAAATGGAGACCATTTACAAAGGAAACAAAATTTGTTTTGATCTTGGTGAAAGAATATGCTCACCAATTAACCTCTGAACAGCCCTACGAATCACCGACGAATGGAAAATGAAAACATTGTCAAACGAAGCATCATCCACATGTGCAGGTAACAGAAGCTCTGACTCCCCAGGAAATAGAAAGATTATGTAATTTCATGGTAGCAAATCCTCATGAAATGAGTTACAAGAATCACACTGCGGGTAGAGGGCAAGAGAGGAATCCATAATGCAATCAAAATGCACAGCAACAGATGTGAAGGAGTTTAAAATTTCATAGGGAGCAACAATACCAGACAGCTCAAACATCAAAATTCCTAGCAAACTACACAGTAATTTATGAGCACATCCCACATATAATGAATAACTCCCAATACAATGTATACTTCACACATTGAAGATCACATGGTAGTCAGTACTTTGCTTATGAGATTGAAAATGAGTTAAGGTTCTCACACATGAAAGAGGAAGTGATAGCCACCAAAAGGGGAGAGTGTGTAAATATAATTACACCAGATATCATATGGTATAATGAGAGCTCATGTCACATAAAATCTATAGCCAACAACAAACTCGATGTCAAATCAGTCCACTTGCTAGCAAGCTTTTTTATCTGATGCAATCAATTTTTGAAAATCCTCATCAATAATAATATTGTCAAGTGGATGGGTCATTTCTTGGTGAAATTCGTCACACCCCCAGTTGGCTAAATAATCTGCCAGACCATTTCCGTCGTGAAGGGTATGTGAGATAAAGACTTCATCAAAAGAGTCTAATAGGAGCCAAATTTGTTGTAGAATGTAATCTAGTTTCTAGTTATGGGATACTCTTTTAATACAAGTAGTGATTATAAACATGGAATCTCCTTCCACCTGAATGTTTTAAAAGCCAACTTGTTTTGCCAAGACCAGCCCGACAAACAATGCTTGTGATTCTGCCATATTATTTGAGCCCTGAGGTAGGGGAGAAGATTTGAAAGCAAGCACATCTCCTTGATGATCTCAAATGCATACGCCAGCTCCTGATTGGCCTAGATTGCCCCAAGATGAACCATCAAAGTCCAATTTAACTTGATTAGAAATAGGGGGAACCCAATGGACTTTATCTCTATTTTGAGATGAGGCTGCTCTTGATTGCTGACACCAACCAATAGGCACAAGGATGCTTTTCCACTCACGAATAATAACACTATCCCAAGAAGACAAGACTGGGTTACATTTGAGTTTTGAGTGACTAGCATTTACCACTTCTGAAATGGATTTTTCAATGGAACTGAGAACATTTTCAATTGAAGTAGGCTGTTGGCGGAAGATTCTCTTGTTCTGTTCCCACCATAAGGCCCAAACCACTAAAGATGGATTGCATGTCCAAAGGCTGGAGAAGAGTGAATTGATGTAAAGCTTAGGCCAAGACTGAAAGAGATCCCATAATTTATTTGGAAGGGGGGTGAGGTAATGAAGTTTTCCAAGTACAAATAGCCAACATTGCTAGACAAAAGGACAATTGAGGAAAAGATGATCCCCATTTTCAATCTCTTGACTACAAAGTAGGTAGTTGAAAGGCTGAGAGATATTAAATTTAGAAAGCATATCACTAGTTAGAGCCCATTTTCCCAAGGTGATCCAAACAAAATACTATGCTTCGGGAGGGTAACATGATTCTAGCAGAGTGAGAAAGCATGGCTAGGAGCATTATATGCTACTTGTTGTTGAATAATTTTGTAGCCTTCTCTGATAGTATATGTGCCATCTTTACCAGGGGCCCAGAAAATTTGATCTACCTTACCTGAAAGATACACTACCTTTCTTGCTAGTAGCTTAGATAATCTTTCTTGATCATTTAATGAGAGAGGGGGATCCCCTGGATCCTTCCAAATCACTTTTCTAGAAAACAAACATATTGCTGAAACAAAGTCTATTAGATAGCAACCCCATACTCTTTCGGTTGTATCAATCATGGCCTCCATATGCCCCAATTTGATTAGGGGGGGGATCCATTCCAAGAGTCTCTCCAAAACTTGACTTGCTCCCCATTGTTCACCTCCCATGAAATATACTTAATAATTGTGTCTCTTGAAGACATCATAAAATCCCATAAAGTCGAGCCCCTCAGGGGGGTCTTGAATTGATAGCACTCTAGAAGGCCTGGTGTTATCTAAATACTTATATTGCATAATTTGACACCATTTATTGTGTGGCTTGGAATACCTTTTCCATACTAACTTAGCCCTAAAGGCCTTATTTCTATTTTCCAAATCATGAATTCCTACCCCACCCAATGATTTCACTTGAGCCATGTCTTGAAGTGAAATAAGAGGGATTTTTTTTGCACCGTCTATGTTTCCAAACCATAAAAAGTCTCTTAACAGCTTATGAATTGTCTGAATCACTAAAGGAGGGGCTTTAAGTACTGAAAGGTAATAATTAGGAATAGCTGCCAACATTGTTTTAATGAGAAGAATTTTGCCAGCAAGAGAAAGCCATCTAGTTTTCCAAGCTTTAACCCTTGCTTTAAGTCTATCAATAATTGGCACCCAATAGTTTATTTTTTTAGGTCCCATGAAAAAGGGGATGTCAAGGTACACAGAAGGAAGGAGACCCATTGAAAACCCCAGAATATTGATAATTCTATTTACAATAATCTGATTAGTATTGAAAAGGTAAATCTTTGATTTGTTCGCATTAATTTTTTTACCAAAAGCTGCAGTATAAAGGTCCAAAACATGTTTAATTTTCCTGGCTTCCTGAGCATTGGATGACCCAAAGAGCAAGGTATCATCAACAAAAAGTGAGTGCATGAATGAGATATATGAATCCCCAATCTTTATCCCATGCCAAAATCCTAGAGCATGCTGAGTCTAGATATATCTGTTGAATGCTTCAGCCATTAATATGAACAATATCGGGGATAAAGGATCACCCTACCTTACTCCTTGAGAAGATGGAAAAAACTCTGCTTGCACCCCATTGATTTTAACTGAAAACCAAGCTCCGAAAACACAAGCTCTAATCCATTTGCACCAAGATTTTGAAAATCCAAACTTTTGTAATACTTTGAAAAGGAACTCCCAGTAGACTCTATCATAGGCCTTCATCATATCAAGTTTAATAATGAAGGTCGAAGTCTTGGAGGAATTAATTGAATATAAAACCTCATGGGCAACTAAGGCTCCTTCCATAGTTTCTCTCCCAGGGACAAAGCCACCTTGCTCTTGAGACACGATTTTAGGAATCAAATGTTGCATTCTCAAATAAATAGCCTTTGTAATAATCTTATATATTGTGTTACATAATGAGATAGGCCTGAATTGTGAGAAATATTTGGGGGTTTTCACCTTAGGAATGATAGCTATATTTGTGGTGTTGAAATATTTAAGCATAGATTTTATTTTTCACGATTCTTCTATTACCCCAAGCAAATCCCAGCCAATGAAGTCCCAAAAAGCTTGAAAAAATAACACTTTGAAACCATTTGGACCAAGGGCTTCATCTGGTGGCAAAGAGAAAACCACCTTTCTAAGTTCTTGAATAGTGAATAGAGCCATTAATGCAATATTATCTGAATCTGAGACCAAAGAAGGGATAGCATAAAGAAGGACTTGAGAGTGACCGTGTATAGGAGCTGGCAAGTTAGGGGGATGTAGAAAGTTTTTAAAAAACTTAACCCCTTCCTCTTGAATACCTTGAGCATCTAAGATTGGGTTTCCGTTATCTGCATTATTAATATTAAAGATGTGATTAGCTGCTCTCTTTTTCTTAGCTAAAGCATGAAATAATTTTGTATTCTTATCCCCATCTCTTAACCATAATTCTTGGGATTTTTGACGCCAATAGATCTCTTCTCCATTACAGAGTTCAACCCATTATGCCTGTAACTCATTTTGTTTAACAAAATTATCAAAGTTCATACCCTGTTTGATAGTACTATCAAAAATATCCGTCAGTTATTTTTTAACTAGCTCTTTTTCCTTAAAAATATTTTTGAATTCTAGCTCATTCCATTTTTTAATATGCTGCTTGACACTCATTTTTGCAGCAAACTGATGCATTTTTTAGCCAACACAAAAATGAGCACTGATCCACCATTGTTTTAAAAGAGGCAAAAAATGTGGGTTCCTAAGCCACATCCTTTCAAATTTGAAGGATGGTTGATGATGAAAATCTTGATTTACACTTGGAAGGTCCAGCTAAAGGGCAATGGGGAAGTGATCAGATCTTGGGTGGGCTAAAATTTTAGACTGGAAGATAGTGTTTGATAGCTTCCACTCCTGCAAGACAAGAATCCTATCCAATCTGATTGCAATCTGAGAAAAATTTGCCCTCTTGTTAGTCCATGTGAAAGAACCATTGTTAGGCTCAATGTCGTCCAAGTTATTATCCTCTAGAAAACATGAAAAATCTTGGACCATTTTGAGGGGTGGACATATCCCACCTTATTTTCTGAAGATTTAAGAATAGCATTAAAATCTCCACCCAAAATTATAAGCTGGTCATTCTGAGACTGAATGTTATGAGACAATTCTTTCCACACTCTAATTTTGTCTTGTGTCACCGTGGGACCATAGATATTGATTAGGATGAAGGATAGATCAAACCGAATGAATTTCACTAGTTCCCAGTTATCTTGTTGGATTAAGGGGTGAACTTGTACTGCTTTAGGGTCCCATAAAAGTATGATACCTCCTGAAGCATCAATACTCTGTCTGTGAATCGAACTCCATTGGGTCCATTTGCTTATTGTCTTTCCAAAAGTTTCTTATGACATCTTAGTTTCCTGCAATATAATTATGTCTACTCCCATAGAATCAAGTTTAGACTTGATCCTATTATTTTTGTCATAGACATTTAAGCCTTTGACATTCCAAGAGGTGATCCTCATTGTTGACAAGGAGAACCCTTAGTTCTCCTTGTCAATCTTTTAGATGGTGTAAACTTATCATCCAGGGTGGAATGAATGTGTGTTGCTATCTTTGCCTTTGTCTTCGATCCTTTGGGATTTCTTCCTTTCTTTTTGGGCGTCGATTTTATTTGAGAAAATTGATTGGGTGATTGCTCAATGGATAAGATTAAGTTATGGTTGTAGCCACCTAGTGGGGTAGATTGGTCTAAATAATTTGATCATGATTCAACCGAATGTGCACCCTCATCAATGTCACTAACATCCTCTATTACCATATTGCTTTGAATGGGTTTTTGGAAGTGATTAAGTTGGTTGAAGTCCGAATAATCCTCACCAAAAGACAAGTCTAGAAAGTCCTTTAGAGCTTGGGGGTATTAATCCAGATGTTCTGCAGCAATGAAATCCTTGAAAAGTTGTTTATCAACTTGAGGATCTTGGATGATGCCTTTATCAGCCCTGAGATGACGCAAAGCTAACTGTGACTCAGGACCCTGTAACTCAGAAAGGCCTCCCCATGAGGTTGTTATGGGAGAGCCAGGAGCATGGGACTGTGGAATGGGAGTATCAATAGGTAAATTCTCAATGAAATTCTCACATTCCTTTGATGAGGGTTCATGGATTATTCTTGCTGCTAAATCTGCTATCATGCTATCAAAGCATTTCTGATTTTTAATAACGCAACAACATTACTATTGAATATGTTCTGCATATCTATCATATCGGATGGACAGTCCTGGAAGATTAGATGCTAAATTAGGGTATTGTATTCAATAGCGCCTGACTCTGCTTTATCGATATGTAAAGCTCTATTAGGTGGAGGACATATCTATAAAATTGTGGAGGCATAGTACATCTACGAGAGCAAGTTTCTCAATGAGTAATAGAAGGATGTAAACATTTTTTAGAAATACATGATCTGAGAAGGTTTGACTATCGAGAAAAGAGAAACCAAAGATAATGCATTACTAGGAATCTATTGATTCTCTTGAGTTTGAATCAAACTCGAGCATTTAGCAGGATTTGTGCAATGGTCCTCACATACAAACACCCATGATCGAACTTGAAGCTTACATTGAGAGGAAAAATGACCCAATTTGTGTTGGTATTTACGAATAATATCCTCCTGGTGTAAAACAATATTCTGAGCCCAAACCCCCCATTTTGAAGTGATAGTAATCTGACTGGGGATTCTCTTTGAAGAGTCTATTAGGACACAAAATTTGATGTCACGATGAGGGAGCTCAAAAGGAATGAGATCATGTTTAATGAAGATACCAATCTTGTTAGCAATGACTTCCACAATGTCAACATCTTTATATTCCAAAGGCAGCAGGGTAGGGCAATCCAATGGGGGAAAAAAAGGCAGGCCTTGCTATACGGTTTAAAATTTGGGGACCAAATCATAGTGAATAAGCCCAAGCCTTGGCAGAACCAACATTTATTTTTATGAATGATATCTCTAAGATCAATAGACTCAAATATAGTCACAAAAAACCTTGAATTGACGTCTAGGCAAAAAATATCCTTTAGACCAGCCCAAGATTGAAAAGCCCAAGATTTAATATCAAAACATAATAGTGAGTTGCTTGAAAACTTACCAATGAGAGTTGTTTGCCGAAGGAGGTCAATATGATCCTATAACATATGCTCTGGAAAAGTGATATTGACTGAATCCTGATGAGCATGATGAGATGGAGCCTTTTCAGATTCTTTTGCTTGCCAAATCTATTTGAGCTTCTTTGGATTGAAGGGTGCTCTAGCATGCGAGATATGAAGGGGAGCATCAGGAGGAACACCAACCTATTTTTGAATTGGAGGACCAATATTTACTAGGGAACCAGGTGGGTACCTTTGCAAATGTCAAATATTAGTTGGTTTTGTCTACGGTTCGCTGCTCCTCTCCCATTCTACATTTTATAATACTCCAAATTTTTGAAATGGTTCCTAAGAGGGTTTGAAATTTTTTCTCGCCCATTCCAATTTTTGAAATGAGCACTTTCTGTAGAATGCAAATCTTGATGTTGAGAGGCCCTAGGTTTCAGAGTTGCATGACTTGCCGATTCTCCATGTTTGTAGCTTGATATTCCATTGAAGTGCAGAGGGTTCATCGTGAGGAAAGAGGTAACCCTATGCTGTTTGGATGGCCTCTTACCCAGGAGACCATCTACAGGCAAGGTATCTTCTTGCTGCAATAACGGCCTCTATTTGTGAGCTCCTTTGGAAATTTGAGGCTTAATATGGAATCTTGGGTTAACAAAAAAAGGTTTTGTAGGTTGGACTATTGCTTTGCCCCTGAAGATCTTCAAGACATCATCCTTAACTCCCTGGGATGAGGGATCGACCTTGGTTGCATTCTTCTGAGCAAAGGGAAAGGTTTGAAAACCCTTATTACTATCCCAATGAGTCTGGGGTCTAGTTGGTTGCACAATCGGGGTGCCTCAGAAAATGTTCAAATAATCACAGTCAAAATGATGTTGACCACTTTGAAGCTTGCGATCAGGCTGTTGGGAAGAGAAATGGTGTCTTTTTCCATGCGGAGCTTGCCTTCGAAAGAAGCTCTGAGTGTTCTTCTAATTCTAAACTTTTGCCTGCTGCCCTTGCTCCTCCCTGAACCATATGCTCGCCATTGTCTACGATTATATTTGTTTCCTTAATTTTCTCAATTCTCTAGATTCCCTTGATCATCTTGATTATTATTTCATTCCTCTCAGTCATAGTTGAGATTTAACATGTTGGTGATATTAGTAGTACTTTGAGTAGGCGTATCTATTCCAAATAAAGGATTCTTCCTTGAATTTTCTCCTTGTTCAAAGGTAATCAGTCTTGGGATCTCTTCTGATATTCGATTAAAAGGAGTTTCTTTAAGATTGTATGCTTTGTTTTTAGTATTAACCATGAAAGCGTGATAGGATAATTGTCAAAGTGTCCCAATGCGTCAAATGGTTTGATAAAGTCCAAGTGTGTTCGTCGAAAGGATTGCAATTGTGAGTTTGATATGATTGATAAGTTCCAGGGTTAGAGGGTTAGAGTGCCCTCGTGTTGAGCTGGGAACCATAGAGGAATGAAAGTGATAAGACAAAATGACTTAACATTTTGAAGACCAATTTTAATTACGAGTACACTTGATAACTAATTGTTTTGATTAAGTAAAATCAGGTTTTGAACAGAGGGATTAACCACTAGAAAACCCCCACCAGCGGACAACATTCCGCAACAAGGGACCTTACAATTTAGATTTAGAGCCACCATTGTAGGACCGTAGATTCATATCCAAAGGAGGAATGAAAGGCTTTGGTTTCTTTCCTTTCATAGTTGTCCAATTGTCCTCCAATTTGGCAGTGTCATTCAACCAAACCCTTGAAGAAATAGAAGAATGGTCAACCAAAGAATCAACCCCCAACATCACATTCCCCCTAGGAGAAACTAAAGAACCCACAACTATAGCAGACTGGATAGCAAGGTCAACAGTCTGGATGGCAACAACCTCCATAGCAGAATCAGTCTGGACAACAGTAGCATGCTGGACAGCAGAGTCAACAGCAGACTGGACAACAGAGTCAATAGTCTGGACAACATCTGACCCTATAGAAACACCCACAGAAGAAAGAACCTCCTGCGAGGATCCCACAGCCAGCTCTTTAACCTCTGCTGAAGATTTATTCACTATATAATGTTCAATAGCAACACCCAACCACCAAGAAGGTGGTCATTTTGATTTCACCTTCACGGAAGAGCACTAGTCAAGTGACAATTCCTATAGTGGAAGGGAATACCCTCATAATCCAAAGTCTGTATCCAAGAGCCCCTCGAGGAGGCCAAGAAAATCTTCTCAGGGAGGCCCTTAGAAACATCCATCTCAACAAGGATGTGAGCAAAAGTCGAATGTAAAATATCAGAAGTATCTGAGTCCACAATCTGGAAATCCCCAAGAGCATTCCCCACAGATTCCAAGACCGGATCCAACCAGAGATGCATGGGACGATTCGAAAGCCTAACCCAAGCCTAACTTGATAACTAATTGTTACAAACTGATAGGTATAGTTGTAATACCCCAAAATTGGTACCTATTTAATTTCATCAATTTTGGTGCATTATCTCGATTTTACATCACCAAAGTCCTAGTTCCCTAGGCAATTTTCTCTCTCCTATCTGACTTAATTTGACTTGATGTCAATTGCAAAGACCATAAATTTGCAATAATCAAACACTAAAATTAATTCCTAAGTCTCTTTGACTTTATTAGCTAAATTATCTCTATGATACATTAATTTAATTGTAAAGTCCTATGTGCTTTAAATTAAATTAAATCAAACCACCCCCTTTGGCTAATACACATAAAAAAGGAATTAATTAATTGCTTGTTATTTGAATGGACACCTTTTCTTGAATTAATAATTTGAGATATTCGAAAGGTCCTCATGTGGCATTTTCCATTCTTTTAATAAAGTAATTCATGCTTATTTGTCCCAAAAGGAATATGAAGGGTCAGGAGTTTCGAATCAAGAAACTCTTCCTCCTCCTCTTGGCTCTTCTATTTAATGAACCTCTTTTTCTCATTCAAGGGAGAGCAATTTTTGAGAGCATCTACACTATAGGCATTTTTTTAGTCTCATTTGATTCATTGTTTTCAAATATTTTTATTGCATTTATTAGATTAATATCTCATTATTAGTATAATCTTTGCATCACATTTTAGACTAAATTTTCTTATTTGTTCTTAGTTTAATATCATATTTGTTTCAAGTTCTTAGATTAAGTTGCATCTCATCTTTATTTTCAAGCTCTTAGATAAATTGCACTTCATCTTAGCTTAATTGCATTCTTGCTCATCTTTATTGCTTCTTGGAAATCCTCCATTGTTGAATTGGTCTCCCAGTTGTTGGCTCTCGTTCTGAGAGTATTCAAACACCCCATTCACATAGGAGGCAACAGGTCGCCTCACCATGGAATTTGGATTGAGTTCTTCATACTCTCTCCCGAATTCTATCAAGTGAATAATGACCATATTGTGTTGTGCCTGATTTAGAGGTCACATTCAGTCACATACATTTTGGTGCCCACCGTGGGGCAGAAAAGATCAATTTCTAGCCTCATTCTTGACTGGTTTTTTAATTTTAGTGTTGGTTCCAGGCCTTGTACGGCCATGTACAGCCTGAAAACCTTGTAATATAGTAATGGATGGATAGAATGATAAATTTTATTTTTCATTATTTTGGTTTGGTTCATTTTTATAAAGAAATGAATAAGTTATGATCATTTTGGTGAAAGTGGGTATTTGCAGATTTGAGATTCTCTAAATATAGTCAGATTGAAACATCTGGTATGGACCAATTATGAAGAATCAGGATCTATAATAATATTCATTAGAAAGATACATGAATTATCTTTCATTTCCTTTTGTTTTGATTCATTTTTATGCAGATTTGTGAAAGTTATGGGCATTTGAGTGAAAACTGGTTTTTAACAATCTGCATTGGAGTTGCAGGCAATGATTTGCTCTTAGAAAATGATTTATGAATGGAAAAAATAAATGGCTTACATATTTGGAAATTAGATTCATTAATAGTTACTATGAAATTATTTTGGTTTCATTTGGATTCTTTTTGAGAAAGATATGTGATTCCCTAGGCAGGGCCTGGTGTTTTAAATCTGATTTATGACAGAAAAATTGCAGTCTGAAAAGGTTATTGGTTGAGGAACCAAATGGAATCATAAGACCCTGTAATTTTGGAAAATGGTAGTTTTTGATGTTGGCTAAAAACTTCATTCTTTCCATAAATTTTAATATCGTGATTTTATGGGTCAAATAAATCAATCTTTAAAGACTGTCTTGAAGACAACAATGTTACATATCTTACGGTTTGCCATTGATTTGTCTTGATTCTATACTTTCAGATGTGTGCTAAATGCTGGATTGCAGATCTTTGGACCTAAGGTGAGTTCTTAAAATATCTACAACATTTGGACTTTGGGATTAAAATTGAACCTCTCATGTGTTTGGCTTGAGTGTTTACATGCTTTCATAGAACACATTTTAATTGATGCTCTTAATGGGAAATGAATGAACATAGATTTTCTTTCATACAAGTTTATGTAAGTGAATGCTTGTGTTTAAACCTTAAGTAATTCTTGATTCCAATATCAAATATCTCATTGAGTGATTGAGGGCATGGATTCATTCCTTGTTTACATGAAGAGTTAAATGCACCACTTTGTGGACTCACTTCATGTTTACTTGGAAAGTTAAATATTCCATGATTCAAACCCTCTTGCACTTATGAGTAGTATTGATTAGCAGTCTTAGATTACTTGTGATTGATCTAGATTGCTATCTTGGGTTATTGGACTCGCTAATCCGCCGGCCCCTCATTTCCACCCCGTGGTTGAAATCTCAGTGCCACATTAAAGGGGAGGGGTCTATAGGAAAGAAGCGTTAATTGTTCCACTAGGCAACCCTTTTGTGCTTTTTGGAACTCACTTGTTTTCTAGGTTGTAGACTCGTTTGTAGCTTGTGTGAGGTGTTAAGTGTTCCACCTTGTGGACTCACCTTATATTTTCTTTAAGCGTTAAGTGTTCCACCTTTAGTGCTTTTCAATACTTTTTGATAGAGAATTACTTACTTTTCATTTTTTTTAGAAGGCCTACTTGGGGATTTCATCACCTCAAGGGACGACCTTAACTCCTGTGTTCCGGCAGAGTATAAATATCGGGAGGTGAATCCAAAGACACCTCTCTTGGGAATGAGTTAGATTTCACTCTTGGCTAAGCCTCAAAGAACTTTATACCTTTGAGAAGTGAAGGAGGAGATTTGGGTTACCATCTCCCCCTGGCTGTGTGATTTCGGATTCTTCTCATCTACAGATTTGTGCCTCACGTACCTTGCGTATATCGAGGACTCCTTTTAGAAAAGCCATGTATATCCTTGTAGACAACTTGCTAGGATGTTGTTGTGTTTTAAGTGCCTGCTAAAACATTCTCAAGAACATACACAAGTAGAGTCCTTAGGGAGTAGAAATACTAAGTCACTATTCCTATTCATGCACAAGGTTGCTTTGTCCCTTACCCATTGCTTGAAGACTGTTTTCTTGAACTCCTTGATTGCTGTCTTATGTGCTTGATCAATGACATAAATCTGATCTGCCTTTTTGTCTATGATCTATTTTTCTATTTTCCTGTCATTCACCATCAGAAACTGGTTGTCCTGAGTTAGGAATCGATCGATCTTTGCTTTGACTCATATTATCTCTCATTAGTCTACCTTATCTCGTTGTGCTCTTGTACCTTGCATTGTGATTGTCTTATCTCAGCTGTTCTAGCCATCTCTTTTTGACAATTCATACCAGGTTCATCTTGCATCTTGGCTATTCTAGCCATTTATCTCCTTTTCATTTTCTTAGAGACAGAGTCTAGCTTTATCCCGAATCTTTTCTCATCACATCTTCGTTTATGATTGTCACGACTCGAAGTGGCAAGACTTATCCCATTCAGAATACTGATCAAGATCGAAGTAAACCTCGTAATCAAGACATAGGTCATTCCCAATCTGTTATGAAATCTAAAATTTGTGAGAGATCCTCACATTCCTCCTCATTCCAAGAGTATTACAATCCATTGTTTCAGATATAGTCTGACTTATTATTTGAAGAATATTATAACCCATTGTTTGAAGACCAGCAAGACTCTGAAGGGTCACTTTCTAAAATCGACCCTATTGATTCTTTTGAACCTATCGACTCTTTCACAATCTCTCAGAATACTACCAACAATATGGGAGATCCATTCCCCTTCCCAAGGGTAGGTAAATTCAGCGATAGTCATGAGCAATCTCCAAATGACCAAGGTCATAGTCAGTCTCGAAATGACAAGAGTTATGATCAATCCCACAATATTCAATATTTAGTCAACATCCAAGACCTTTGCAATTTGAAACAATGACAAGGGGAGCCTCTCCTAACATTTCTCCAGAGATGGAGACAACTATGCATCAAGTATCCGCATGAATTACCTGAGTCTGAAAAGTTTGATATCTTCTTGGACAATCTTGTCCCAAATTTTGGATACCAAGTACGATTACAAGGTCCCCTCACTTTTGACAATATGATTAGGTGGGCTATGAGGATAGAAGCATTTATGGTCAAGAAGGGAGAATTGACTTTGAACAAAGACAACAAGCAAGGACCTTCTCCCTCAAACAAGGATAAGGATAAGATTGTCAACAAAAACATAGATATTATGAATGATGGTGTTGTTGATAATGTGATGCCAAAACCCTCAAAGTCTATCTTTAATCTTAGCTCTAGCATGCAAACAGTCAATGCCACTGAGAAGGCTACAATAGAAGCTCAATCGCCTTCCAGATTTGCTAGAAACAAACCTTGGATCTCTCACTGTGACATGATCATTGATCCAGGGAGTGAGGATACTCCTAAACCCAAAACTCCCTTTGTCTTGCGAGGCCCTACGTCTCCCTCTTATACCTCCACACAGTCTCCAACTTGTGCGAATGCTATCACTCAATCTTGTGTGAAGATTATTCTCAAAGGTCCTGAACCTTCAACATCTAGACCAGAACTATCTATGGATAAAGTCCTCACTGAGGCAAATGTCCCCAAAGATCTCGATCTTGACCAGTTTCAATCTATGGTGGGTCACTTGACTTCACCTCATTATTTATCCTTCTCTGAAGAAGATGATCACTTGCTGAGCCACCCGCATAATGCTCTCCTGCACACTAAAGTTATGACAGGCCCCAAGAGTATCCCCCGCGTCCTCATTGACAATAGTGCTAGCCTAAATACTTGCTCTGCTAAGATGCTTACCCAAGTGATAGATAGTTTTGTTCCCGCCAATAGAGAATCCACTGAGTTCTATGATGCCAAGCTAAAATAAATAGAAAAGACCCTGAAGATCAAAGATATTGGCATGGGGGAAATCAGATTGAGTCTGTCTTGTCATTGACAACTCTCCCCATATATCCACATTCCTGTGAGGAACCCTCTGAAGACATGTTTGGTATTGGCTATCAGAGCTATGAGCTTGACCAACCTAGCTGCAGCTTGCACTCACATGAAGAAACACAGATTCAGCCTATGACATGTGAAAGACCTTTGAATGATCAAAATTCTGATTCAGACTACCAGAAAGAGTCTTATCTACCTTCTCAAGTGCTTCAGAACATGATCTTGGTCCTCACCAGGAGGATTTTATACACTCTACTGAATAGATTTCTACTATTGCAGCTACTAATGAATATGTCACTACCTACAATGGCACACATACTGATTGGGAACAACTGTTGGATGCTTCCCTTATCTTGGGTATGCTCCAGGGTATGCCTACTCTAGATTATTCCACCACTTCTGCTATTGAACAGACTCCTACTGCTGCCAACTCCAATGGCACACATACTAATTGGGAGCAATTGTTGGACGCTTCCCTTATCTTGGGTATGCCTATTCTATATTGTTCTACCACTTCTGCTATTGAACAGGCTCCTACTGCTGCCAACTCCAATGGCACACATACTGATTGGGAGCAACTATTGGATGCTTCCCTCCTCTTGGGTATGCCTCAAGATATGCCTATTCTAGATTACTTTGCTGCTTCTACTACTGAACAAAATCCTACTGTTGAAGAAACACTTCCTATGTTAGATGAAAACAATGAAGAAAGTCTACCTCCGACTATGTCTCTAGCTGAATGGGACTCCATATCAGATGCTACTACAGAAATACCAGTTGATGCTATGCACCTATATGCTAGTCTTAAAAACTCAGAAAGAGGAGAAAGTTATGATCCTCCAAATCAAGCTATTGATGATGATCCTTTCCACCCTCCTGTGGAGATCATTCCTATGGCTCCTAGGCCATCTACTCCAAGCTATACTCCTACTACTCCGGCAAATCATGGGTATGTAAGACCCCATTCTGTTACAAATTTATGGAATATTGGAAGATCCAAAATTGAAATGGTTCCTATTCATGCACTCTTACCACCTGAAAGGGGACCTAACTCTTGGAATAGACCATCTTGGTTAGGCTCACATAATATTCCTCCAAACTTATCTGACTCTTCTAAGATGACTCACAATCAACAATGCTCTATGGAAGATTACTTTCTTGATCTACCCGATGCATTCATGAATGATGAGGATGATACTAATATATTTGCACTTGAGCCCATCCCATCGATTTCTCTTCCCTCTTCATCTCCCAAAAAAGTGGCCCATCCACTTCCATTTCCACCTCTCCACCTGAACCAGTCATATAAACCTCTTTCATCCACCATTCTTGAGTCTTTTGGAAGTAACTTGGATGTGCAACATAAAAACAAAAATAATGAGAATCCACTTATATCTCAAGGTCACCATGTCCCATCTAATCGACATGTGACTCCGAAGAAAGAAAAAAGCAATAAAGGTGTTGAAAAGACCGCAAAGGTCCTCAAAGAGAAGAAGACAATCAAAAGCCAGAAAATAAATAAAAAATGGATCTCGAAATCCATCTTACAGGCATTGTCATCAAAAGCACCTCAAAGTAAAGAAGAAAAAGTTCAAAAGCTATGTGGATTCCAAAAAAAGGAAAATCAAAGTTGCCATTCAAGCTTCCAAAATTCTCATGCTTCCCTCCATTCCATCACCCTTTCCTCTCATACTTTACCCTCTTCACTCCATCTTTCCTTTTCCCAAAGTGCATATCAGTATCTCCTTATTACTAATGGTATGACTAAGAAAAATCTAGAATGTACTCTTCCTAAGCGTTTAGAGCATGGGAAATCCAACAAAGAGTTAAGGTGTGTCCATGAGGATATTTTTGGGTCTCACTTAAGTGATCTTTCATTAACTATGGATCTCTTGACAGTTGGACACTACTGGTTGGATCTCTTGTTACTGCTACAACATCTGGTTTTAATTCTACAACTTCTTAGCTGGCTACTACTACAAAATACTGTGTTCTCAGAGATTCCTACTGAAGGAGAGAAACTCAAAGAGCCCATCAACCCTCTTCATTTGAAGAAGTTCTACAGCTGACATTCTCAGTGTACTCATGTACATACTTATTGATCTTGAAAAAATCCTAAAAATTGATATATTGCAAAAAATCCTAAAAATTGTAAAATGTCCTAAAAAAATGATCATCTTAGTGAAAACCTGGCAAACAGGCACTTTGATGTATCTATTATCCTGGTGAAAACCTGGTAAACAGGTGCCTTGATAATACAAAAAAAATAAAAAATGTGAAAAATACAAAAAAAATCAAAAAATACAAAAAAATGAGATATTCAAAAAAATACAAAAAAATCAAAAAAAGAGAAAAGTACAAAAAATTTGAAAAAGAAAAAAAATGTGCCATTGATGAAAACCTAGTAAACAGGCGTCATGGTAGCAAAAATATAATCTCTGCCAAGATGGTGAAAACCTGGTAAACAGGTGCCTCTTGTTTTCCTGAAGTAACATCTCATCTCAGCGTCGCTTGGCTCTTAGTTTCCTGCTTTAGTTTCCTTCCTTTCCTGCTTTAGTTTGTTTTCCCGCTTTCCTGCTTTAGTTTGTTTCCTGCTTTGGTTTGCTAGCTCATGCCTTGCTTTCAGTGTCTTTAAGATTTTGCTCGACTCTTCATAGATTGGAACTGGTTCACACTTGGGGGCACCTGCGTGGTCTAGGGGGCATTGTCCTATCACTTTTGGAAACTCTTTTTGAGCATCGGTCATCAGTGGTTCTCACTGTGTCTGCCTACTGATGCCTAGCTACTTTTGAGATTTCTCTCCTTGAGAGTCTCTTGTGTATCAGTCGCCAGTGGTTCCCACTATGCCTGCCTACTGATACCTAGCTTTCGTTCGATCTCTCTTCTTCAGGATTTCTCCCTTACATCAGTCACCAGTGGTTCTCACTATGTCTACCTGCTGATGTTTCGCTAGTATCTCTGAGATTTCTTGCCTTGAGAATCTCTCTCTCGTATCGGTCACCAGTGGTTCTCACTGCGTTTGCCTACTGATACTTCGTTAGCTTCCTGATATCTTCTTGAGACTTTGTCTCTCGCGATGGTCACCAGTGGTTTTCCACAACGTCTACCTACTATCGTTATCTTGTTGAGACTTCGACCATTATCTTTTCGAATCGACTTCAATCCGCTTGAACACAAATGTAAACTGAAACTGAAACTCTTTGTGTGTTCCTGTGCAGTGTACTAAGCTTTTCTCTTGCTTGTTTTTTTTTCTTTATCATTTCCCCTCGAGTGAATCTAAGATGTCTTTCTTGACTAAGAAACGCAAAGACTGGGGGCATGATCTTTTCTTTGTTTTCTGCTTGCTGGTTTAGTTCCAATGATCCAAGAAATCTACATAAGAGGGGTGTCCATCTGTAAGAGCCTTCATCTCGTATTGGATGGCCATGCGTACCTCGACTCCTTTTATATGGATGCCTTGGTGAGGTTGGTTCTTCTCCTTGTTTGTTTTGAGTGACTTTTTTTGCTACATTTGGAATTGCTAACACTCATCTTGCTAAGTGAACGTAGGGGTCACTGCGAGCACTCTTTGGCAAAAGAAAGATCTCTCATGTGTTTGGTGTGTTTTTTCACAAGAGACATTCAGGTCATTCTAGAAAATGTGCTTTGATGCTTATGTTAACTTGATAAATTAAAAGGAATAGGTGTTCAGGTAATTTTGGCTTCTTGTGCCTTAATGCTTACACCTCATTCTAACAAATTTAAGACTTATGTCATATTCATATTCTCATGTTGGTTAGGATTGTATGACATCTTGTGATTGTCCAAACTTGAAAGACTCAATGATGATAAATACGATGAGTCCAACAGCCAAGTCCGGAGGATTGCATTTGTTCATCCTAGGCCTGCATTTAGACTTGCATCTTTCATTCTAGGCTTGCATTTGGAGTGCTTTCTTGCTGCTCTCTTGATTGCTTTCTTCTAGATCTGCTCATCAAAGGTTCTCATCTTTTGTCCCAGTCTCATCTTGGCTGCATCCTTTTTTGGGATCAAAATCAAAAATCTGACATCTCTAGATAGCTCGAAATCGCATTTTAAATTTTGTGATCCTTTGGGATCGGATGCTTGTGCAGTTAGCCTTCTGGTGTCATCTTCCTACCAGATCTTCATCTTTGCATCATGTTCTCAAATATTTTCTTCTTTTCATCAAGTCAACCCTAGTCAAAATTTGGTCAACCATGGTCAACTATGGTCAAACTTTGTCAACAAGACCTCTGCTTTGCTCCAATTCACCTCTGCAGCTTCGTGAATCTAGTCTAATTGCTTTTGCTCTACAATCTCTTGTTGTTTATCATCCTTCTGACATGTCATCTTTCAATTTCGCTCCTGAGGGGGCAGGATGATTACATCATTTGAATCTTGTCGAATCTATTCTTGAATCAATCTGATTTGAATCATCAGTCCTCATTGCTAAGGGAATCTTCATGCCTCACATCTTGTCATTTGGAAATCTATCTCTTAGGTATCTGAGCAATCTAACTCAGATCCTCGAGGATCACTCTTCATTCTGGAGATGGTTCTTGAAATCTTTTGGGTATTGGGGCAATCTAACCCTGATTCCTGGGAGTCAATCTTCATTTTGGAGATGAATCTCGAAATCTCTTTTAGGCCGTTATCTGGGCAATCTAACCTGGGTCTCAAAGGGCTGAGCTTTGTATTGGGGCAATCTAACCCCGATTCTAGAGACAGTCCTAATCTGCATCTAAATCTCACTCTGGGGCATTGGGGCAATCTAATCCTGATTCTCATCTCTCTCAAGAACCGTTGTCTTCGCAATCTAACTTAGACTTCGGAAAATTCATGCTTTGATATGTTTTCATCTGTCACTTCAGACTATTCTTTGAATCAATGCACTGCTCACACATCAATTCAAAGAGAGGCAAATGTAATACCCCAAAATTGGTACCTATTTAATTTCATCAATTTTGGTGCATTATCTCGATTTTACATCACCAAAGTCCTAGTTCCCTAGGCAATTTTCTCTCTCCTATCTGACTTAATTTGACTTGATGTCAATTGCAAAGACCATAAATTTGCAATAATCAAACACTAAAATTAATTCCTAAGTCTCTTTGACTTTATTAGCTAAATTATCTCTATGATACATTAATTTAATTGTAAAGTCCTATGTGCTTTAAATTAAATTAAATCAAACCACCCCCTTTGGCTAATACACATAAAAAAGGAATTAATTAATTGCTTGTTATTTGAATGGACACCTTTTCTTGAATTAATAATTTGAGATATTCGAAAGGTCCTCATGTGGCATTTTCCATTCTTTTAATAAAGTAATTCATGCTTATTTGTCCCAAAAGGGATATGAAGGGTCAGGAGTTTCGAATCAAGAAACTCTTCCTCCTCCTCTTGGCTCTTCTATTTAATGAACCTCTTTTTCTCATTCAAGGGAGAGCAATTTTTGAGAGCATCTACACTATAGGCATTTTTTTAGTCTCATTTGATTCATTGTTTTCAAATATTTTTATTGCATTTATTAGATTAATATCTCATTATTAGTATAATCTTTGCATCACATTTTAGACTAAATTTTCTTATTTTCTTAGTTTAATATCATATTTGTTTCAAGTTCTTAGATTAAGTTGCATCTCATCTTTATTTTCAAGCTCTTAGATAAATTGCACTTCATCTTAGCTTAATTGCATTCTTGCTCATCTTTATTGCTTCTTGGAAATCCTCCATTGTTGAATTGGTCTCCTGGTTGTTGGTTCTCGTTCTGAGAGTATTCAAACACCCCATTCACATAGGAGGCAACAGGTCGCCTCACCATGGAATTTGGACTGAGTTCTTCATACTCTCTCCCGAACTCTATCAAGTGAATAATGACCATGTTGTGTTGTGCCTGATTTAGAGGTCACATTCAGTCACATACAATAGTGACTTTCTTGACTGATTTTGACAGAGAGACCAAAAGAGCATCCAAAAATGTAGAGACCAAGTTTTTGACACATGTGCAAGTATCCAATGTCCCAGATGTGATACTCCAAATGTGACACTTTACGGAATGCGACAAAAGATAATGGATTCGACACTTACCCTAGATGTGACACATGATTAACTAGATGTGACACTCTTTGCCAGAAGTGACTCTTTACACCATATGCGACACTCTACGGGTTCATTTTTGTTTGGATTTTGATGAATTTTATTGACTGTTGGGGGTTGTTTGTCAACTTTCAGTGGGTTTGATTATTTGATTGTTTCTTGTATCTATCTAATGGGCTATTTTTTGAGGTATTTTATTTTGGTTGTTAATTCAAGCACATTAAAAAAAAAATTAGATACTAAGAACACATAATTTCTCTATAGACTTGGTAGAGATTGGAAATATTTGATCATTGAATTAGGAACACACCTAAGGATTCCTCAGAATATGACATGCCAATCAACACACAATAGATGATGGCAGTCATATTAGCCAAGTAGTAACGTCAATGGGGGCTCAATATAGTGATCTTCTTGTGGGACTTACTATTTCCATTGCACAAGCATTACCAACCTTTCAGAGGTAGTCCAGGTGGTCACTAGACTAAAGGGTCTAATTCGGGCATCCATTCATAACCATCTCCCATAGTCTCGCACAAGGCAAGATTGATGCTATAGCCGTATGGATACCTGAATGTGTGTAGTCTCACAAGCAAGATTCAAGCGGCTTCACTCTACACAACATCCAAGAATGTCCAAGAAAAGATCAAACCTATGTTCCAAAGACAAAATTATTATGTCTTCTAAGACTTTAATATCAAGGAAGCATATTTATTATAGTGCGGCGAATGAGTTGGCATCTACTCGTTCTCACTTGGGTCGTTCCCGAGAGATTTTTACCTCAATCAGTAGGCCCTCTAATATGTTAAAGAAATAAAATAGATTAGATCCAAGAGTGAGGTTCTAATTCTCTCAAAGAGAGAAGAGCATACTTATCTACCTCTTCACTTCTTTCAAAAACATCATGTAGTTCTTTCTCAAGAAGTTTGAATTTAATAACCACTCAAATTGACTTTTGATTTTTTTATTTCTCCACTTGGAAGAAAGAGCATAATTCTCTGATCAATTTGAGGCTAAATCCAACTTCCAATTTAATGCATAAGAAAATTTAAGAATAACAAAACATTTTATTCTACTTCAAAGGCAACCTGCACATAATCCAATAGTAATCTTTTGTTGAACTTTCAGTCTTGGACAATTCGACCCGTGGTCACTAATTAGGTTGTTTAAATCACTCAAACACATCAAATTTACTCATTAGTTGTTAGAAACCTTAATTATGTGGCTTGAAATACCATATGTGACTAATGAATTGACCCCAAATTTGAGTTGCCCCAGATATAATTAAGGATTTACCTAATGCGATTAATAATCCCAAATGCGATTAAGCATTTACCAGATGTGACCTTTCTTGAATGTGATTCAAGAAATTTGAGATGTGACCTTATTTCAATGAGATGTGACTATTCTTCTCGGATGTGATCCTTGGCTACTAAATTCTATTTTGGACCTGAAAAACAAAGTTAAATTACTCAAAAACAATGAGAAATCTAGGGCTAGGCCCGGCAGTGGGCACCATAAATGTGTGTGTGGATATTGTACCTACAAGCTACAACACAACAATTCAATAGAACATTAATTTGTTAGTCCATTAACAATCAATTATCAATTTCAATAGAAAATATGAACTACAAGAGCGTAATATTTCTCTCTAATTGGAAAGAGTCTAATTAAGACCTAGATGGCTCTCAGAATTAGATCCTAATAAGTGACATTACAATTCTAGAATGAGAGATTTGAATGCATGTAATTAACTAAACATGAGAATTAAATTGAAAACTATTGAGTTCCATTATCAAATTGAAAGTGAGTTTAAGCTATGAATGAAGGTGCACAATTGAAAATTAAAATCTACAGCATGTAAGTATGAATACAATTCATCTCGGTCAGGAGAGCTTTGAAAACTTTTCTTTTATAGAAAGTGTGATGAACTCAATGGTTGAGATTGACTTGAGATGGAGGGTTTCCCTTCACTCTCATTTGATCCATGTGAGTGATCCGTCTGACTAACTTCTAATTGGTTGCATTTGTCCTTGTTGTCCCTTGAGAGGTGACATGTAATTTGGAGTTATTTATTAATTGATTTCATTTAATTTTCTTAGCCATGTATTTAATGAGTTGGATTTAATTAATTAATGCAATGGACAATTAATAAGATTTTTGGTCAATTAATGAGATTTGTGACTTTGATTATTTATGCAAATTATCGATAATCAGACTGGTATTATTAAGGACTTGACCCTGAGTTAGGGAAAATAGAGCATTTGGTTCTATTAGCCCATTTTAGGGTGATTACACAAAGTTGTATCAAACTCTTTGAGAATCCAATGTTTCATGACAAGTAAAAGTACATTGAGATCAAGTACTATCACTTCATCAAAGATTGTGTGCAGAAGGGGACAATGAAGTTGCAGTACATTCATATAGGTGAGTAGGTTGCAGACATCTTGACCAAGGCCTTGATGAAGGGAAAGTTTGTATACTTCAAGGATAAGCTGGGTGTTGTGCAAAACACCTTCCTTACTAAGAGGGAGTGTTGATTTTTGTAACTTGAAAGGTCTTTGCATGTTGTTTGAAAGGCATTTTCTTGTTGAGTCTTTTTTTAGCATGCATGAGGAAGTTCAAACTTTAGTTTATTTTTCCCTAAGTTTAGGCAGAAGTCATAGTTTTTTTGTAGTAGGCATAATTCATGCAAGATCCAATAGCCATTTACTATGATAATCAGAGTTGTATTAAACTCTTTGAGAATCCAGTGTTTCATGACAAGTCAGAGCACATTGAGATCAAGTACCACTTCATCAAAGAATGTATGTAGAAGGGAATAGTGAAGTTGCAATAATTCCTACAAACGAGCAAGTTGCAAACATCTTGACCAAGGCCCGATGAAGGGCAAGTTTGTATACTTAACGAATAAGTTGGTTGTTGTGCAAAACACCTTTGCTAAGAGGGGGTGTTGATTTTTATTGTTTGAAAGGTGTTTACATGTTTCTTGAAAGGTGTTTGCATGTTGAGTCTTTTTTAATATGCAAGAGGAAGTTCAAACTTTAGTTTACATTTCCCTAAGTTTAGGTAGAAGTCATAGTTTCTTTGTAGTAGGCATAATTCATGCATGATGTCTAAACATAGAACTGTTGTCTAAATATAGGAGTTAAACTCAACTAGTGTTCTTGGAGTCAAAACTTATAAATGGAGTCCAAGTGTTGAGACTAGGACACAGTTTTTTATTAGCACGAGCTGGTGATTTGGTGAGAGTGAGTATTTGGGCATAGAAAGAGGATTGTGAGGTTGAAATTATCTTTGTATAATTGTTGCGGCAATCTTGTAATATGCTTTCTAACTCTTGCTCATGAAGTTGAATAAACATGTTTGTAGGTTTTCCACACTCGGGTTTATTGGGTATATCTATGTTATTTTGTTATTGGTTTCATGTGAATTTGCTTCTAATGTTCATTGATGTTAATTAATCTAGAGTACTTATTGTTACAAATCAGATAGATAAACATTATTTTGTTTCTATTCTATGAAATTGTTGAACAATTAATCTTGAATTGAATTATAGAAATTAACAAGTTAAATATTAATATTGAGAATAAGATCCTTCGTTTGTAACCTTACAGATTTACAACTCGAGATTTAAAACATTTACCTAAAAAATTATTTAAAAACATAGGTTTAATAATATATTTCTTTCCATTCTTTTAATTTTCCTCAACCAAATAAATTTCTATATGGCTCTCCTAGACAAAATCAAAATTAAAGAAAGAGACAAAGAACAAAAGGTAAAGGTACGAATCTCTTTTTTCAACTATGGTCTACATCTAAAGAAATCGACAGTGTTGTCTCATTTCTCCTGAACAGTTCTATTCTGATAGATTGCTCTTACCAAACTAGAAACCTAAAGTCTTGTTCAGAGGATGTCAGGCTTACTTGATGCTCAAGTCTTGATTGTACTGAACGTTTGTTGCCTGGAAGAAAACTTATTCAGCAATCAACAATTCTGAATTTCAATGATCGGAGAAGTCATTACGATGATCAGTATAAAATCTTCCTGAAAAGAAAATTTAAAGAACAAATTTAAAACTAATAAATCAGATTTAAATCAATTCAATGAAGTAATAAAGCCAGATAGTATTGATTCTTCACAAAATGAACAGTTCACCCAAATTTCTTGGATTCCACAGAGTTCAATAATAGTTACAAATGGGTTTTGAATCAATATAAGAGAATATCAACTAATTATCTTCTGGTTTACATTGATTTTAAGTTCAATTAAAGAAACCTCAAGATTTAATTTTTAGCTCGAATAATGTATGACCTGCACAAGTAATGTTGGAGGTGAAGCGTAGATCATAAGCTCGCAGAGTGGTCAGAATTTGGTAGACTTAATTTTGATTAGATTGGGTCCCTCACAAAAACTTATAAATTCAAATTCTTTTTAAAAAATCATGTAGAATGCAAGTTTACACATTATTAAATGAATATGTTTAATGATAGGAGAGTAAGATTAAATAAAATATAATATTGAATTAATATGTGAATGTGAAAATGGATAAATATGATATGTATTTTGGTGATTAAAATATTATATATCTTAGCAATATTCAAAGTCTTATTTTTTACACTTGGCGGTGGTTCAATTTCTTCAAATAGAAGGTGATGACTTCTCAAGATATATATCGTTATCAGTTATCAATTAGGATGTCAACCAAGGTTTTTCCTTTGAAATTTGTTGTACCATCATTGTTTTGCATCTAAAAATCAATAATTTCATATTCTCTAAACATAGGGTTCCAACGATGTATAGTTAGTTGTTATATAGATCGATGTCCTTTAAGTCAACCAACACATGACAAGTTGTGTCCTCCACTATTTTTGCATGAATAGAAGGTTTTATTGCACAAAGATGAGGTCATTAAGACACATATGTTTACTTGTGTCTCCTCATGTGAATGGTCTTAAACAAACCTTTGCGTATGATCATATCTAAAATTGCTACAATGTTGGGACAAAATTATAAATCCTATTTTATGAAGATTGAGAATTTTTCTACCTCAATCTTTACACTAAGTAGTTTCTAACAAACATTTACAAGTTTGTAAGAAAGTAATAACTTTACACATCAAATATTTTAAATCTTGACTTAGTGTTTTAATAGTTCTTTCTTGAATAATAGCAACTAGCCAAGTAAAAAGTGAAAGAAAGTAGAGGCATAGAATAAGCTTCCTACACTAATCTATGAGAAGAAATATGTGCAAAGAAATTAAATCTTTACAACTGTAAGGAAAAATACATCACAAAATAATAGATAACACATGGGGAAAACGCTTTTGGAGAAAAAAGCTCCCACTCTAAAGCAACTAAATGTAGTATTAAATGATTGAAGGTTACAATGCATTTGTAGAGTTTAATACTTTATCAAAATATCACCAATCAAGGAATGGTGAAATTTTGGTCACATAACAATACTTACAAAGCTCATTAACAAATCCTCTCTATCTCAAACACCCAAATCCCAATATGAATCCATACACCAATCACCAACTTGGAAATTACATTTTGACTAAATATTATCTCCATCCAAATATTTCTTGTGATATGTCAAAATATGCATCATAAATTGGTCAAGTGTAACTCCCACTTGCAACCCTTTTATGTATCTACATATTTTACATTTTAAATGTAGGAGGCTCAATCTTTGAAGGCCGTAACTTTTATGCAAGATGCATCAGGACAATTTTCTTTAAAAAAATGCAGAGCTTAAAGAGAGTTGTGCATTGAAAATTCTCTAGAAGTGATGTTGAACAAAAATGATTTTTTTATTTTTAAAGATGAATTCTATAACCTAAATTTTATTTTTTTTTCATTTCTATACTCTAAAAATTGCAATTTTGTAATTTAAACATTAGAGCAAGGTTGAAATATATTTCCTAACAAAAAGCCTCTTTTCAAATGCTTGTATTTTTTTAACTTCTCTATAATGAGGACTTTGAACTCAACTATAGATTACACATTTTCAATGCAAGTTGAAATGTCCTTCATAACCTCTCCATCAGTATCCCTTAACAGGGAAAACTTTAGTGGCGAATGTCACATGTTAGCAACCTGAGATTTGGTGAATATAATGTGTATATCAAGTTGACCGTGTCACCCGAACTTTATAAATATTGGGTGGAATGCCCAAGTCCATCGCCCATTGGTTTATGTATTTTTCCCCTTTTCTTTCACAATATCGCCAATCGAATTAATTTGTGGACACTATAAATTGAAAAATTTCACCTACAATTTCCAAAGCTTATTGTAACTAACAACCATATTCGCCAATATGTGGTCAAAATTTAATGTTAGGGTACGTGTTACGTATATATATATTTGACATGTGTCTCTATTCCAAAGACTTTCAATGAAACTTTGTCTTTTAAAACTTTGGCCTAAAATAGATTTGACACACGTCTCTATTCCAGAGACTTTTGGGGGAATCTTTGTGTCCTTTAAAACCTTGGCCCGAAATAGAATTCCTGCCATTGATCTCGGATCATCAAACAGTTACAAAAACCCTGAAAATAGTTATAGTACCTTAATAAAATAATAAAATTCATTTGAGTTTTCAGGGGCACCGCCCCGGAAAACCCCCACGGGGGCGCTACCCCTCGACCCCGCCTTGTACCGCAATGGGGAGCACGCTAGGGGCGTTGCCCCTAGACCCTATCTTGGGGGTGTTGCCCGCAAACCCTTGTCAAGTAATGATGATTTCTAGGTATGTATTCCTATCATCGTGATTTTCTTCAATAATGCAAGATTCGCCAATATTTTATAGAATTTTTGTATAATTGAAAAAATATCACCAATACAAATAATATTTTTTCCTTTCAAATTAAAAAAGTTCACCAACAATATTATTTTTTTTGACCCAAATTAATGTAGGAATCACTAGGATTTTACACTTTTTCTAGGGAGGGGGTTTCTTAAAGTTTTCCCTGTCCCTTAAGTCATTTAAAAAGAAAGAGGGATTAAAGTAATATCATATTGCATCAATGACTTGGTGGAGTTGATTGCTTTACCCTCTATCAATTATGCTTGAGAAGGGTTTGAAATTTAGTTTTTATCCCTTTTAATAGTTTTGGATAACTTCCTTGGCCTTATTTGTGACCTTAAAAATGCAAAATGCAAGTTTTTCTCCTTATTGATCAAGCACAAATTATCTAACTAAAGTATCTAACAATTATAATTATAACTAAAGTTATAATTAAAAATATGATTTATTTATTTTAAATGATAATATATTCCAATTAGAATTTATTTTTTAAAGTGTATAGATGATACAACTAAGAATTCAAAATGAAGTTTGAAGTTACCTTATTCTAATAACACTATTCACAAGGATATTTTTATTTTTAAAGCAACCTAGCAAGGGGGTTGACCCATGCACCATCACAGCCCAAGGGTTGTCCAAGACAACTATTTACAACAAGGTCAAGAAAGACCATTAACAACAAACTGGTAGCACAACTTCTAATCCACATCAAGAATGGGTAGATATCTCACCCACCACCTAGGGAGGAGAGTGATAGTTTGAAGAGTGATTTTTTCTTCACCAACGGACAACCATCCAAATGATACTTTCACTAGGGTCCCCACCACAAGGAGAACAAAGTGCTAAAAATGATGTGTCTCAACAATCAAGGGTTGACGAGAACCAAGAGTAGCGGTAGCTGGAGAAGGGTCCACACAGCCAAAGGGGACTACATCAACAGGAGGTGGGGTCAAATCCACTGGGTCAAAGTAGGCCAACTTAGTAGAAGCATCACCCTAATATGGGGGAGTCATCATCAATCTATGAAGAGTCATAAGGGGAGGAGTCAGATGCACAAACAGTCAAAGGATCAACATTTACATCCCTCCACCAAGTGGTAGCACCTCATTGATGTGCAAGAGAATAATACGTGTTCAAATGACCAATGGAGAAGCATTGTTGACATTGAAAGGGGAGGCTCGCATAATCCAGCGATTGAGCCCATGGTATATCCCCTACCATGAGAACCACCTCTCTGAGGAGGGGGGTGGAGATGTCAATGTCAACTAGAATATGAAGAAAGGTAGAGAGGCCCATCGCAACTTTAGTTTCATCCACCTTAAAAAATGATGAATAGAATTACGATGACCTCATAAATTTTTGTTTTGACTCTCCATTTTCCTTCTTTGAATAAGAAAGATCTAACCATTATTACCTCACAAACATTTTCTTCAAAGATGTTAATATACTATATATGTTTTGCATGGTATTTATTCAATTATAAAATTTGTCAGAAACGCATGTAAAAGCTATTTCACCTTGGAAAATATCTTATCAAGTACTCAAGGGTGACTATATATGTATTTGGTATTGTCCCTACATTTTCCATGATGGGTTTTACCTAATCAAATTTGACTATATCATCTAGCAAAAGGTTAAGGAAGTGGCAACACAATAGATTCAATATAGTATTGGGTGACTCTTCTCAAGTAGTCTACATGGAACCACATATGTTGTTGAATTATCTATTATAATTTATTTCAATATTCTAAGACACATTCTCTAAATTTTCTACTTTTATAGTGGTGTTGTTGATTCATAAACTAGAGTATTTTTTCTTCATTAGATTGCCAACAATGAATATTAACGATATAAACAATTTCACTTTCCACTTTTTTTGAAATGTCTCTATGTCTTGCTTTTTCTTCTAGTCCAACAAATCTACCTCTCACTCATTCTATTCCATCGGCTCCTTCTGCATCATCTTCAATTGTGAGTGTTATTTTTTATGGAGTCATCTCTAGGGGACTATTGGATAAATATGTTGAGGTTGATTTTTCACTGCAGGGGATTTCTACTCTTGTCACCCTATCTAAGCATCCTATTGTTGTCTTTGGAGGGTAGCAAGGGGGCTTCTATCTTTGTTTCCTCCACCTCTTCACTGTCTAGGGTGGAGTTGACTTCAACTAGTATTTTTATTCCTAGTGTTGGAGGTGGAGTCTCTACGTCTAGAGTTGTTATGGATGGGGTTCTCCCCCCCAAAAAAAAATTGTTCTTGTTGGCGGACGAAATTACGCTCATACCACAAAATCTGTTGCTACTATTCTTCCAAAGGTTTTTAGTCTCAGCACATTGTCTATGCCAAGGCCTCTCTTGTGGTGGTGTGTGGCCCAAATGTGGTCAATAATGTGAATTTCTACCAAAGTCATGGGTTTTTCTATAGATTCATTGGTCTCTAGCCTTCTCTTCTAGATATGCATCATTGGGTAACAAGTTTGTGGAAAACATTAGTCTATGGTAACATTTAGGTTTTCCCTTATGCAAAGGGGTTTTTCATTGCAGTGTTTTCTTCCTCTAAAGACTATGATCTGGTGTTGAGAAAGTTGTCAGTTTGGGGGAATCACTCTCTATCATTCAATATGTGGACAATCTCCGTCAACCCTCTTATTGAACCACTTGGTTTGTGCCTTGTGTGGTTTTGTCTCCCCAATCTCTTACTCCATTTTTGGGGGATTTCTTTCTTTAAGGCGATCAAAAACTCTATTGGTCATTTCTTAAAGGTGGATGAGGGTACGTGATGCAAGGGCAGGATGGAGGGTCCAAATGATGGCACACCCTATAGATCCAACCCTACTCAACAACTCGTGGAAGCAACAACAACACAGTGTGAGAGAGAGAGAGAGAGAGAGAGAGAGAGAGAGAGAGAGAGAGAGAGAGAGAGAGAGAGAGAGAGAGAGAGAGAGATAGAAAGCAAGATCATTGATGTTATTAACTTCATTCAAATTGATTCATACATGTTGGGCTGGAAAGCCTTCCCGGTTAGGGCCAGTTATACATTAAATTACAGAAGTCCTCAAACATGCAAGGATCTGCCAATAATCTTGATTCTACTATCTTCTTTCTTCTAACAAAACTAACTCCCTAAACTCTAACCAAACAACTATACTAATACAAGAGGCTACCAAACTAAGTCGGCCTTTAGATCCACAATCAATGGAAGGAACAGTCAGATCTGGGACCACACACTTCTCGATGATAGATACCAACATTAAATCCACAACCCATAATCAATGCACAAGTCGGCCTCAATAGAAACTCAAAATAAACTACTCAGTAAGAAAGGATGATCGAGCAACAAAAAAGCATCATCGAGTGCCAGAGAAACAACCGACCGCCCAGGAGATAACCAACCATCCTCGATAACCAAAGGAAATTGACCAACTACCGACCAACTCGGTCAAAGCAGGAACCGAGCAACACAGAAAAACTTCAAAATCTTTTTGGTGACACAGGATTGCCAAGGACCCAAGATGCTTCTGCATCACTATAGCTTTACTGGGCCACTCTACTTTTTCTTGCATTTTGGTTGATATGGATATCTCCACACAACTATTGGAGGATGTGGTGCTCATGGTTGGGGACAGGCCTTGGACTCAATTGGTGGATTATGAGGCCCTCCCCTTTTTGTGTCAATGATGTTTCTCTACGAGCCAGCTAGCTATAGACTATTCTCTTTTACATTGTAAAGGTGTTGCGACTTGGTGGAAGGATGCAAATGATGATCATTTGATTGTTCAAGATTCTAATTCTCTATATGATCTTAACTTTTAAAAGTCCTCATAGCTGATGTTGATGCCCCTGGGAGATGATCCTATTGTATTGGCCTCCTCTAATCCAATGGATTTTACTCCACCTCTTGTTGTTGGTGCACTCCCTTTTGGTAGCACAAATGCTTCTCCAACTGTTGCTCGTGATCTACTTCATCCTTTGGCAACTGATGTACAATGGTGTTAGCACTTTGTTTCTGGTGTTAATAGTCCCAAAATGGGGGTTTCACTACCATTTGGTGGGGACCATAGTGAAAGTATCACTTGGATGGTTGTCCCCTGACAAAGAAAGAACCACTATATCTTGCATTCTCCTCCCCTCATTGTGAGTGTGTTGGCTTCCCACTCTTGATGTGGGTTATTAGTTGTGTTGCTAGTGTTTTTAATGTTTTGTTCTTGACGTTGTTTTAAATTCACTTATCTTTCCAACACCTTGTTTTTGTGTTGTGGTTGTGTAAGGGTTAGCCTCCTTGTTAGTCTGGTGATTTAATAAAAAACAATGAATATTAACTCTTATTCTAAGAGAGAACATATGACTAAGATGAAATAGCAAGAAATGACCAGAGATGTAGAATAATTATAAGGACTGAACACTATCAAAATATGATTTTATCATAGAGAAATATGTTGTGGGTAGAAACTTAGAAAATGTGAACCTACACTCGCTTGGTGCTTCAAAATGGCGATTCAAAGGAATTTTTTTTTTAAAAAAAAATGTTTAATGTATAGAGTCTCCAAACAATAGAGAGAACTCTCAATGACCTTCAATAGCTTCTAAAACTATTGTCTCTATTGTTGGTGCAATGCCAACCAAAGATAATAAAGAATTCCCTACAAGAACACCAATCACAACTAAGACCTTATTTTATCAAATCCCGTAAGGTGTATAGATAATATTACAATTACTTAGAAGCTAGAGAGACCAAGATGCCATGTCTAGAAGAGGAAAAACAAAGAAACTAGAATGTTACTAGACACCACAAATAAGTATTGATAATTTTATTACTTTAGACAAAAAAAAATTGAATCATCAGTCATTTACTTTCACTACTCACTAAGTTGGTGATTTTGTTGAAATGGGAAAAACACATTTTTTGAATATCTTCACATACATTGAAGCTTGAATGTGGATGCCCAATACCACCCTAAACATTTTCTAGCATACAAGAATTAGTCATATGTCCTAAAATATTCCTTGAAGTTCAAAAATTAGATGTTTTTTAGATTATATATGGACCTCAAGAACCCCATCTCGTCATTTGCCGCCATTAGAAAAATGATTATTGTCCCCCATAGAATAATATAGTGCATCATAATTGCATTGGTGCGTCCCTTACCCTTCATAATTGTCTTTGTATATATCATTATTTTCTTGAGCAATGACCCACTTGTGTTGTGTGGAGTAAGAACTTTGTATGCTTTCCTATATAGTTGTTAAAGTTGTGGTTAGATTCTTCCAATATGGGCCTCATGTCAGGTTGAAAGAAAGGTTGTTGTATAACTAAAAATGTGTCCACATTTTTTTAGCTTTCTCATATTTGTCTTTGTTCTAATTTGGACATTCAAGAAAAAGTTGTGATCTTGGTATGTTATGTGGAACAAAAAGCTATGTGTTTGGACTTTGCTAAAACTCAAGAAATTGAATGTACTATAAACTCATGGATTGAGACTAAAGCTCACAAGTTTTGTCATATGTACCTTTGTTGCTTGTGTCATGCCAAAATTCATGAGAATTGCAATATTTGTAGATTTCCTCAATCTTTCTATATTTTTTTGTCAATTAATGCAAATATCGCTTTCATCTTTTATTCTACCTTTTACTTAACATAAAGATAGACTTTATCTCACAATCAATAATGTGTCCATTTCAATTAATATATGCACTCTTCCAAAAAAAATATGTGCAAGGTTACATTAAGACAATCGATGCCTCTATTCATTTTGAACCAAAAATAGTTGTAAACTCTTGTGGTTAATTGGAGTATACCATTGGTCTAATTGGTACTTTCCACTAGCACTTCGATTTTTACATCTATGTCATTATTACATTTCAAATTTAAAACACACACACACACACACACACACATTTTAAATACAAAATATTTTACACTAATTTTAATGTACATGAACATAAATAAATAGTGTTAGAGTTTTTATCTATGTAGGAAGTTGTTCAATGATAACAATAAGGGAGTGGGTTGGGGTCCTAGCTCGGTTGGCAAGAGCTTCTTGTGGTAGAGCACAACGTTACAAGGTCTAGTCTTCCCCCAACCATGTGGTATTGGAGGACGTTTCACACCAACATTGCCAGTCACATTAAAAAGTTTACTTTGTGCACTGCAATTTATAGAGGGTGTTATATGCAATTCATGTTGTTTAAAAAAAAAATGCAACAACAACAACAACAACGACGACAAGGGAGTTGAGTATAAGGACACGAATAAGAAAAACTTTTACCCTTTATCTTCAATTTGACAACAATTTACATGTCAAAGTAATAGTAAAATTAGGAGGTTCTAAAATGACATCAAGAAAAACTAGAACTCTATTTTTAATAAACAGATTATAACTAAAATTATAGTTTTATGAACATATAAATATTTAATATTTATTGTTATTTTCAAAGTAAAAATAGAATAAAACTATTGAGATAATGAATGGTGTGTTCTTCAAAAGATATTAAAATTACATTCAATAATAAGATAGCTCCTCCTAAGTAGGATGAAAGGGATGACACACAAGGCAAAATGATTCTATGTGTCTAGTGGATGATATTATCTGGTCTGTGTCTACTTTATTCTTAATTTGTCTTTGTATTTAATATCCAGGGTAGTTCTTGTGCTCTCTAAGGTTTCTTAAGAGCTATCTTTTAGTCCTTTTATGAGCTTTGTCTTTCTATGTACTCCTCATTCTTGAGGTTGCAGCCTTCTCTTTGCTCCTATATTTTTTTTTAGGAGTGAGTCTTAATCTCACTATTTACCTACCCAAAAAAATAGTTACTCCTAAACAGTATAAGCAAATAGAATAATTTTAAATTTAATTATTATTATAATGAATAATAATGTTTAAAAATTCTTAAATAATTTTTTTAAAAAAATTGTGGAATAATAAAATAAAATATTTGTTGTAAATTAAAAAAAGTTAATAGTAAGGGGTCATCTAGTGTGTCTTGGTTGATTCAATGTGTCCTATCTATGCCCTCACTTGCGCAAAACTTTAAATCAAACACATTCACCAATAAAAAAATAAAATAAAATAAATAATATAAAGATATGTTATTTAGAATGAATATGAGAATAGGAAAAAAAATTGTGAGAATTTAATCTACTGAGTTAAACTATAGAAATTTAGTTAGCTTAAAGCAATACAACAATATTGATTTATTTTCCTTGAAGTGTTCTAAATCCCTAAATACTAGGTAGTTGACTCAAAAACTACACAATTGAATCTTGGTCGCAATATCACAATTTGACTTGTGGAAAATATCTCCTACTTATCAATTGATGAGCTTAAGGGGCTTCCTAATGACAGGGTCATAAGGCACAACACTTGTTGAATGTTTTACAAATGGGGTTGCAAGCAAGGAGGAAACTCCATAGTCAAGCACGCTTGAGCTGGAGTAGTACTGGTATGGGTGACCTCTCAAGAAGTCTCGGTGCTTCACCTCTATGAGCATCACCTAGATGCAATGAGTGCTAAGTGTTTCATTCATTCTCATGAGAGAAGGGTTCTTGTGAACCACTACTCATGAAACATGAGTCAATGAATTTGACTAAAAAACTACACAGTTGAATCCCGATAGCAATATCACAGTTTGACTACTTGTGGAAAATATCTCCTACTTATCAATTGATGAGCTTAAGGGGCTTTCTAGTGAATGGTTCATAAGACACAACACTTAATGAGGGTTTTGCAAATGGGTTGCAAGCAAAGTGGGCTTAACCAGGGAGGAACTTTGTAGTTAAGAGTGCTTCAGATGGAGCAGTATTGGGATGGGTGACCTCCAAGGAAGTCCAAGTGCTTCACCTCTATAAGCATCACCTAAATGCAATGAGTGCTAAGTGTTTCATTCATTCTCATGGGAGATGGGTTCTTGTGAACCACTACTTATGAACATGGGTCAATAAGTTTTACTCAAAACCTACACAATTGAATCCTGATAGTAATATCACAATTTGATTTGTTGTGGAAAATGTCTCATACTTATCAATTGATGAGCTTAAGGGGCTTTCTAATGAATAGTTCATAAGGCACAACACTTGCTAAAGGTTTTGCAAATGGGGTTGCAAGTAAGGTGGGCTTAACGAGGGAGGAAACTTTGTAATTAAGCACACTTGAGCTGGAGTAGTATTGGGATGGATGACCTCTTGGGAAGTCTTGGTGCTTCACCTCTGTGAGCATCACCTAGATGCAATGAGTGCTAAGTGTTTCATTCATTCTCATGGGAGATGGGTTCTTGTGAACCACTACTCATGAAACATGGGTCAATGAGTTTAACTCAAAACCTACACAGTTGAATCCTGATAGTAATATCACAATTTGACTTGTGGAAAATGTCTCTTACTTGTCAATTGATGAGCTTAAGGGTCAGGCTTTCTAATGAATAGTTCATAAGGCACAACACTTGTTGAAGGTTTTGCAAATGGGGTTGCAAGTAAGGTGGGCTTAATTGAAGGAGGATACTTTGTAGTTAAGCACACTTGAGCTGGAGTAGTACTGGAATGGGTGACCTCTTGGGAAGTCTTGGTGCTTCACCTCTGTGAGCATCACCTAGATGCAATGAGTGCTAAGTGTTTCATTCATTCTCATGAGAGATGGATTCTTATAAACCACTACTCATGAAACATGGGTCAATGAGTTTGACTCTAAAACTACACAATTGAATCCTGATGGCAATATCACAATTTGACTTGTGAAAAATATCTCCTACTTATTAATTGACGAGCTTAAGGGGCTTTCTAATGAACGGTTCATAAGGCACAACAGTTGCTAAAGGTTTTGCAAATGGGTTGCAAGCAAAGTGAGCTTAACCAAGTAGGAAACTTTGTAATTAAGCGCGTTTGAGCTAGAGAAGTATTGGGATGGGTGACATCCTGAGAAGTCCTAGTGCTTCACCTCTGTGAGCATTGCTTATATGCAATGAGTGCTAAGTATTTCATTCATTCTCATGAGAGATGGATTCTTGTGAACAATGCCTACTCGTGAAACATGGGTCAATGAGTTTGACTCAAAAACTACACAATTGAATCCTGATAGCAATATCACAATTTGACTTCTTGTGGAAAATATCTCCTATATCAATTGATGAGCTTAAGGGGCTTTCTAATGAATGATTCATAGGGCACACCACTTGCTAAAGGTTTTGCAAATGGGATTGCAATTAAAGTGGGCTTAATCAATGAGGAAACTTCGTAGTTAAACGTGATTGAGCTAGAGTAGTGCTAGCATGGGTGACCTCCCAAGAAGTCCCAACACTTCACCTCTGTGAGCATCACCTAGATGCAATGAGTGTTGAGTGTTTCATTCATTCATTCTTATGAGAGATAGGTTCTTATGAACTGCTACTCATGAAACATGGGTCAATGAGTTTGACTCAAGAAATACACAATTGAATCATGGTAACAATATCACACTTTGAATACATTTTAAACATAAATTAATATACAAATTAAGAATTTCAAAATGTAAAATAAATCTAAAAATTTTGATTAAAAAAGAGATTAATATTACTGGAAATGGAACTTGAAAATTTACAAATACATTGCGAAAAATCACTTTCTTGATCACTAATAAAATCGCTCAAGAGAGTTTGACTTCTATGAGAGAAAATGGTGAATCAAGAAAACTCTCACAATAATCTTTATGAACTGTATGAGATTTGACGAGTTTAGAAATAAAGAACAATGTTAATTTTTTTGGTTTGTTAAAAAGCCTTTTAAACCCCTAAATCCTTGGTAGTTTGAATGCATTTGAAACATAAATTAATACGTATATAGAAAATTTTAAACTGTAAAATAAATACGAAAATTTTGGTCAGAAAAAGAGGAAAATTCCCGGGAGTCGGAACTTGGAAATTTGCAGAAAAATCGCTTTCTCGATCAGTTTAGATCGCTCGAGAGAGAGTTCAAATTCTATGAGAGAAAATGGAGGTCAAATTAGGATTTTTCAGGTCCAAAATTTGGTCCTTTTGCCGCATTTCTGACGCATCCCAGCATTTCTGCCACGTTAATTGCGTGTTCGTTACGGCGAGCACTCCCCTCAAGTCCTTGTACTGCACTAGCGCTGACTTGGTATAGAGTAGCGAGAAGCTCGTTTCGAATTTTGACTCACCAGTACCTGTCAGTTCACTGTAAGTTTCGGGACCAACCTAAGGATGTCCCACGATAAAAACCGTGAGTTATTCAGCCCGTCCACTTTCTGCCTCTCGGATCCATCAATGTCATCTCTATGTCTTCGGACGCATTCTGCTACGATCTTATGATACCAAATTCGGGGAAAGTAAAGAAAAGAGATTTATTACCGCTGATCTGATGCCGAAACAGTCTGGATGACTGCCATGCTAAATTTACAGAAGTTTAATGTGCTGTAAATGGACTCAATTTGCCGAAACAGTCTGGATGACTGCCATGCTAAATTTACAGAAGTTTAATGTGCTGTAAATGGACTCAATTTGCATTGATGCTTCTGATGCTTCTGAATGACAATTAGAGTGCAAAGAAAAACATATAAGCATTATATGCATAAGAAATATGTAGCCATTGCTACCCAAGAACCAAAAAACTGTAGAACTGTAATAACAACTGCATCATCTGATAGTTTTGTAAAAGACCCATGAGAATGGAAATGGATCTGAGAATACAAGACAATCAGAAATTGGTGACTTATTGTTCAGTTTGACTTATTCTCTTCTTGTGGTCTACTTCCCATATCAATACTTTCTCCTCTACTCGTGCTATTTACACATGTTAGTTCAATGTGAGTAGTAGCCTGCCATGCATAAAATCATCATTTCTTAGATAGTCCATGCACTATAAGCTTTGTCAATACAAAAGCTAGAATTCTGGTAGAGGTCACTGAGATTGTGATGATACCAACATTGTTAGAAGCAATTAGTCAACAATTGTGGAAATCCACTTGGAAAGAAGCATTACAATGCAAGTCCATAAGTTGCAGTTTTGGTTTAGACAGCCAAAAAAATTTACCAGAGTATTGGCATTATTAGTGTACAAGTTGCGGTTTGGAGGGCATACTTTTAAGACTTCACTCTCCCTCAATGCCCCGCTTGCTCTGCGTTTCTGGTTGCAATTGCATTAATGAAGAACTCGAGTCTCCTAGATCAAGTACATGATGTATTTTTTTAAGATAACATAGGGTTAACATTCGTTTGAGCCCTTAAGCTTTTTTGTCCATTTGACTTCCCATCAAGGTTGATAGTGAACTGATAAGCCTCGACTTATTCTATCATTTCATTCTTTCAATTGCCTCTACCTAATTATTGCCTTCCACTATCACGGTTTCCCAACTCCTCAATTTATAATATTAAAACTGAAGGTTGCATTCATTTCAAATTGGGCTGCTTGGAGACTGTGTATAGCCATAGGATAAACATCATGATCTATATTGCCAATGTTCTAAAGCTTTAAAACGTTGTTTGAATTATTGTAATCCGCTTAATCATATAATTCTGATTTTAAGAGGTTTGTTTGCTGAGAAAGGGTGTTGTCCATTCGTTCTTGCTCATTAGAGTACATTCGTCATCAGTTCTCATTCCATTTTATAAAGTGTTGGACACAATATTTGCAGCACATGTACTAGAGAGAGATTCCTGGCCCTGCCCTGGATGTAAACCAAAGGATAGGACGTGCTCCCACCTTGTCAGAGAGGGCACCCAGCAGATATAACTAGTGCAACGTTGAGGTATCTGTTTTCATGCCCCTCATGTACTTTACAAAAGATAATTTAGGATTGCAAGTTTATCTTTTATCTTTCTCAAAGGCTGGAAACGTCAATGGACAACCTTGGGGTACTCTAAAATTAAATCATGACAGTAGTACACTTCAATGCATGGCCCATTTGTTATATGGTATCCTCTCATTTTCATCATCATTTTGTTTTTAACATGCAAACTTTTAAATTTGTGAAATATTTGGTCAAAGAGTGTACAAGGACAGAGCCATGCATCCCCACCATGCTAGAAACACTATAAAAGATTTCATCTGGAAAAAGTAACAGTTATAAAGGCACACCTTAGAAAATTGGAACGTAAAACTACTTGCACATGCCTTCGACAAAAAAGATTTTATAATAAACATACTTCAAAACAATCATGCATCTAACTTCTGGATCACCTAACTTCAGATGGTAAATTCATGGAACCATTGTGTTGATGGACCAAAAACCAGATGAGGCTGCGTGCAAGTCCCTGGAAAGTTAATGTGCAGCGAACCCTCTCAATAGAATGTTAGTAACCTAATGGAATACAAAGCTTAATGGTGCACACCCTAGTGGAGTGTCCCAATGTAGTCAAAGGTAAACGGAAAAAACATAAACAAAGAAACAACCCATCATAATTCTAAAAACAAAATTCTACTCTTACCCAGCACTAGAGAAATCACAAGTATGTGAGGCAAGCATTTTCTCTTAAGCTTAATAGGTAAACTCCTTTCTTTGTTTCTATGGGGAAATATGATCTCCTCTATGAGTACAAGTTAATGCTTAGGCTGAATCCGTTCAATGCATTATTCCTCACTCTGGCTGGAAATTTCTTGACACTTACAACAGTTAGTCCGAACGACCTGGTCAGAAAATAACAAAAGGACATGCTATCTTTTAACTAAAAGACAATAATTACAATAAGGCGATGCAGAGTTTCCAAGGCATAAGAAGTAATATCTAGACACGTGCACACAAATTCTTGTGCCAATAGAACAGAAAAGAGAAACTCAGGTACTATACAATCACAGTAAAATTGTCTTTTGCCAGAGATCATATATAATAATTCACAATAAAAACCCTTCTCTGCTGGAGCAATACTAACAAAAGACTAAACAATTCATGGATCTCATTTAAATAAAGGATTAACTCATACAATACATCAAAATTCACTTTTATGGATATGTCCACCAAAATAAGGAGATAAAAAACGATGGATGTATTTGCAAATGTATCAACAGCATTCTCAGGTGCTTTCTAAAACCATCTATATGGGTTTAAATTTCTCAAAGTAGATATTCAACTATGTTAAACAAAAGCAACATATCAATACAAAATACGATGATAAACCACGAGGCCACAATTAAATATTATGTTGCAACACAATGTTCCTGTTTCTGAAACAGGTTTTATGAGTCCATACCAATGCCAACAATGAGAATGAGGATCCACATGAATCTGATGAATGGTTGCTGAAAGGAATGCAACATAAAATAAGAAAATCTTTTTACGGTCACAAATTATTGCTAGTGGCGTACAATTGCTCTGAGTCCTGTGCATGCTCATTGGAACAAAGATAAATACTAAAAGAGGTCCTGATACCTTGCAAATTCCAATTGTTCAAGCTAAGGTCTCTCAAATGGGTTTCCAATGTGCCTCAGAAAAGTAGAATAAGCAGAGATCCAGTGCCAATTATTACTTTTTTATACCTACAGAACTTCAAATGAATCCATAAATTGTAGAATGGGGGCAAACAAGCAGTTGATAGGCCCTAGAACAATTCAATCTCTGCACCAATCAAAAGCTTTCATTTCTCATTTGTCACTGCCGGCATCCAGATGCAAACACACAACTTTCACAACAAACAGAAATAAATCATCTCTGTGTTATCTCCTGACCTTTACATATTTTACAGAATAATGGTTAGCAATATGCGATCCACAGTGAACTCTTAGAAGGGAATCATTTACCAGCCCAGTGTACTAGCAGAAATCTCAGAAATCATCTTCAGACATGGAAAACCTTTGATTAGGAGATTCCTTGGCATACCACAGCACTCCAAATCAACTTAGTCCTTCAAGTTGTCGATGATATAGTGCAAGCAGACATCTAAGAACAGAGTTAATGTTGCTAATGTACTCGTCTTGAGTTCAAGGAATTTCAACATAACAATGTAGACTGACCTGTCCTATCAGACTGACCTGTTCTGCTCTGTGCTAGCTCCAACTCAGTCTGTAATCTTATAAGAAACTATCCACGTCTACATTTTAATCACTTCACTTTCTCCTTTTTCTTCTTTTGAGAATTTGACTGAAGTAGAGTTTCAAGTGATTTGGCCTTTCTGCTTCGTGCTCGGCCAGCTTCTTTCAAGAGCTCAGCCAGTCTTTTCTTCTCATCATCCACATCTGGATTTGCTGTACCAAGTTTCTCTTCTCTGATTTGAACTATATACTCCAAAATTGCAATTGCATCTTCTAACCTGTAAATAATGTGTCAGATTCACATTTTTATTAAATAGCAAATAAAATTTCAAACCACCAAAAATAATGTCATCCAATCAATTCAAATAAAACAGAACCGTTGATGCTGGAAAAGATACACAGAATAAGAAATGAATATCGCTGCTTCTGAATCTGCTTTTCAATTAACAACCAGAAAAACTGATGCAAAAAAGCATGCACTTGTTAAGTGGCTTGTGAGAAATTCTAAACAACTGCAACACCATCATTAAATTTGCCAAACAGAACAAGGTTATCAGTTTTTACTTTTTAGAAAGGGAAAACCTCAAACTGATTTAGAAACTTCAAAAATTAAAAAACAAAAACAAAAAAAAAATCTATAAAGAAGAAATAAAATTCAAAACAAGAAATAATACAAGAAAAAACAATCCATTTCATAGAGCAAGCATGAACGATTGCAAATACATTTTCACAGGGGCTGAGGGGCTAACTTCCTGACCTACTCTATATATAAAAGCAACTAGATGCATAGAAGAACGTAAATTTAGGGAAAATAGCTCCCGAAAAAAAAAAAAAAATTTTGGGAAGCTTATTGCATGAAAAAACAACATATGGACACACACAAATGGTAGAAACTGTATTTATTTGGGAACCTCTCTAAGAGAAGAGATAGATACTTGGAGAAACAACCAATCAATCTGTATGGGAGAGAAAGCACAAGCAGCTGCGAAAAATAAGACCAAAAAGGTAAAAACATAAGACACAATATTCATATTTCCTGCTGAGAGCAGCCATTAAATTATTGTTCTCAAATGGGTTTAAAATCAGCGTAAAAAGTGTCAACTAATCTGTGCCAGCTTGATCAATCACAAGCAGATGCACTTTCAAAACAATTTAAGAGAAAGCATAACCAAAACAAAAAGCTTACATGCCGAGAACATATATTCACTTGAGGATCTACTTCCACAGAACCTTGACACAACAGGCACGCATGAATCAAAAGCTTTACTACACTACTAATGAGATTGAATAATCAGATGTAGGATGGTGATTTGTGCATACTAATCAAGATTGGAAAGGGTAAAACACAATAGATGCCATTGACCAGTGCATATATGCAGACAAGCAATTTAACTTTTTATAAATTTTAATACAATAGATAAACCATCATTGCATTTTCCCCAGTTTCCTACTTTATGGAGCATGTTGTATTATAAAAACTATAAATTATATACATGCCCTCTCCAGAATTGATAGACAAGAACTATTCAGGTGGGTAAAAGTCCATAGAAACTGCCAAGAAGTCTCAAACCTAATAGATCTAGAGAGAAGCCCCAAATACCCAAGAAGGATCCACATACTGCTAAAAAATGCATCTGAGAATACAAGCAAAAACAAACTATTTTAAATCAAAAGATCATCTAAGAAACACAAAAAGGTAGAACTAAAGTCTAAAACCAATTTGCTCACCTGCCCATTGCATCATATGTACCAGCCAAATTGCTATAAACTGCAAGTGTATCTGGATGATAGGGAGTGCATACTTCTTCCAAGATACTCCTGGCTTCTTCAAACAAATCCGCGGCTTCATTTATGGCGTACCGTTGCACGCATGCCAATCCCATCTGATTCAGGACAATACCAAAAAAGGCAGATTTTTTCTCACCACTTGCCCGCAGTTTTGCCACTGCATTTTTGAAAGAAGCGTATGACTCAGCATACTTCCCTAGAACATAATAAATCACTCCAATTTGTGCTTCAATGCCTGCCACTGCGCTCTGTTGACCAGGAGCATCATCCAAAAGCTTGTGAGCCTTTTGGAGAAGCCTAAGTGCTTGATCGGGCTCATCTGTAGCTTCATATATTGCAGATACTTCTGTTAATCCACTTGCTATATCCTCAGGAGGATGCCCTGCAATGGGTTTATTATAAATTCTGAGAGCGCTCTCACAGTATGTTTTGGACTCCCTCAGTTTTCCTGTCTTGTAGTACAGATCTGCAAGGCGGACAAAAACTGCAGCAACGGAAGGATGGTTCTCACCTTTTGTAGATTTGAAAACGGTGAGAGACTTCTGATAAGCAAACACAGCTTCATCGTATCTTCCCAAGGACAGGTAAGTATCTCCAATACTGCAATCCACTGAAGCCACCTCCGTTTCTTGACCATTTGAAATCATTGCCATGCTTGCTAAGACCAAATGTTCCAGGGCACCCTCAAAGTCCCCTTTTCCATCACAAATCAAAGCCATTAGTCTCCTATCAGCTGCTTCTTCAAGAGAGGCAGGAGTGCTGTGCTCTTTATGAATATCAAGAGCATGTTGACAAAGCTTCTCGGCCTCGTCGAACTGCATTGCCTGTACATAGGCTTCTGCCAAATATCGGCAAGTCTCTCCAACTCTAGGATCCATTTCTCCAAGGATCTGTTTCTGAATTTCCAAGCCAGATTTATAACATTCGATAGAATTCTCAAGCTGGCCCAACATAGCATGGGTGTCACCCAGCTGCATATGTCCTGCGAATGCTGCGAGTGCGTGCTCCGGCCCTTCGTCCAAGGCAGGAACTTCGATGGACCGCTCGAGAACCGGAATTGCTTCCTCGTACTGCCCCAAACTGCAATGAATTGCTGCCAGAATATGCAAACTCATTACCAATTCTAAACTGGGTTTTCCATCGGCACACTTCTCAAACGATTTGGATGCCCTTACAGCACATTCCAGTGCCTTGTACGGATTGTCCCCAGATGCAATCATACTCCTTGCGAGTTTAAGCAGGAATGGTCCAAGATCTGGGTTGTCAAGGCCTAATTCCAATGTCTCGTCTGCTTCTTTACTGGCTTTGCTAACTACAACAGGCAAGGACCTCTTCTTCCTCATGGGACTAGAACTCAGCCTCCTGGGAGGCTTATCTGGGCTTTCGAAGAGCTTCCTTGGGGTCACCCCTACCAGAGATGCAGTCTCCTCATTGGTGGGGTTTGGATTTCTATCAGAATTCTCATCTTGGGGGCTCTTGGATTGCTGCTGCTTGGAATTTTCATCCGGGGTGCTCTTGGAGTGCAGCTGTTTAGGGATGGGTTTTGTAGGGGTACTAAGGGCATTATTCCTGCTAATGGCCTTACTAGGACTAATTCTAGCCTTGGTAGGGCTAGTCCTGGCCTTAACTGACACATCTGAGCTGATAACCAATTTAGTAGGTGGCTTCTTAGTTTGGATTGAAGAAACAGGCTTAATGGGTCTGTCAGGAACAACCTTATTCTTCTCGGCACTACCAGTTTTCTTAGTTTCAGATTGGATTTCCTTACCTGTACCCTTGGCGGCAGTAGCTCCGTTGCTGACAGCTTTATGGTGAGTAGTAGTCTTTGCTTCCTTGATGGGTTTCCCCTCCTCCTTGACGGGCTGCTTCTCTGCAGCAGCACCAGATGAAGAAGATGAAGGCTTTTCTCCTCCAGCCAGCTCCTGCAGTTCAGATTCAATTCTCAAATCCTCAACCTCAGATTCTTCAGAAGAACTCGGCCGAGAAGGAGATTGATCCCCCGAGCTCTTCATCTGGCAAACATTTTCGTACAGCTCTTCTATACTGGTAGACACATTCTCATTCCCAGAGCCTCCATTCTCAGGCTTTTTATCGTTATTGACTGAATTTCGATGATGCTGTGGACTGTTGTGATCAGTGGGATTCAAAGAATCAATCTCGGACTCGGATTTCATGTTCTTCACCCCCGTAGTCATAAGATCAGCTTGCGGTGGACGACTCTGATTATGGTTCTGATTCCCCTGCTCCTCCATGGCATCTCCTGATACCAATCCCGGCATCTCTCAGTAAAACCTAAAAAGCCCAAAATCACAACTTGGGTATCCGAATACTCAGATCTCTTGCCCTTAAACACACAACTTCGTACACCACACAGAAGAATTCCGTGCTTTATGATAGCAGAGCTCGTGAGAGGGAGAAGTAGGGATGAAGTTTTATTGTGATGAAATGGCAACAACAACTACCCAGATGGGCCAGCAGGTAGATAATACTAAAATTTTAAAAACAACAGACTTCCAACCAATTGGGCGATCCACTCCTAAAATCCACAATCTATAGTCAGTCAAAACAACCGATAAATCTGGGGGCCTAAGAGGTACCCCTACTGCGAAACTGGCCGAAAACGCATTGCAAAACCGTGATATGGGTACCCAAATTTTACGCTGGCAATTTGTAATCTGGCCTAAAACAAAACTTCAAAGGCCCCTCCGTATCAACTACCATGCTTACACATCTCCTTGTTCTGTTAACTTTTACGCATCTATGCTCTCTGGAAATCCACTTCCACCGTCAGATTTTCCATCCCCCCTGATTGGTTCCGAGGCTTGCCTGGCAATTGGGTGTTCCGATCTGGACTCAAGATTAGATTACTTCAATAGGCCGCTTCTACCGTTATCCCCTGCGGTCATGCCGGCCCTCAGTGGATCAAACTGAGCCGTCCATCTGCCCGGGAATTATTTTCCCGGCCGGTGACGTCACTAAACACCGCGCAACTTGGTCACACGTGTGACAAGCCACAAGGAGGACAGTCCCTGTCGACTGCTAGAGCGTCGCTATCTCACAACATGAGACCCTTAACCGGCTCTCTCTTTAGACTAAGATTCAATCGTAAACCGTCCATTTCTAGAATAGCTGAATGATGTTTAAGAAAATTGCTGGTGACCCGTTCGATCTTGACTAGCATTAAACCGTGTGTCCGACGGCAAAGTGCGAAGTGTTTAAACGTCTGTTTCGGCATTTTCAGTCGCGATAGTTAAATGGTGCGCATCTTTGTGAAATGGACGGTCAGATGGCGAATGAGGTGCAAGAAGTTTAAACAACACTGTCCCAATCTGTCTAGCTGTAGGATTTAACGAGTGAGCATTTTATTCTACGTGGCGCATTCTCGTCCCTCTGTCGTTATCAAGGTGCCGGCAGCTTAACACGGAGTAAAAATAATTGACTTTGTTACAATTACCTATTGTTTTTTTGTTGAGTAGGCGGTCACATGGGCAACTAATGCCAACTATGTTAAGGGCCAAACTTTGAGAATACGGTTTAAATAAAGAATTATTATAATTAAAGGTGGATGTAGATTTCTCAACTAAGGTTTGACAACATAGATTTACCTAAATTGGAAGAAAAAAATAAACAATTTTCTATAAATAGTCAATTTGTGTAACCTCCTTTCTACATAGGTAATACTCACAGCAATGGAACCTTACAAATATTATTTTGAAAAGGACATGTATTCATTAAACCTAATTTTAAGACTAAATAAAGGGGGAAAAGGATATTAATGAATAATTATTTTTTAAATTAAATTTATTGATCCATATTAATGAGTGGTAGATTATATGAATTTATTTTCCATAATCATGAAGGGTTTATGTAGTATTTATTGGTAATTTTTATGATATTAAATAGCATTTTATTAGGATTCAATTAAATATTTTTTAAGTCAAACTCATTGATCTATGTTTTATGAGTAATAGTTTATACAAACATATTTTTTGTAAGTATGAGTTGTTCACTTATCACACATTGATCTAAGTGATGTTCATAGAGGTAAAATATTGAGACTTCCTAAGTAGTCACTCAACCCCATGTTGCTTTGACTAAAAAATGCTTAACAATGGATTTTTCCCAATATTAGCCCACTTAGCATGGTAGGTCATTCGTAAAACCTTCAACGAGTGTTTTGCTTTATGATTGATTCATTATAGAACCCTTTTTATCTCATTCAATGAAAAGTAGGAAATGTTTTCATAATATATCAAATTATGAGGATTCAACTCCATGAGTGCTCTTCTCTAATCACATCGTCGTTGCCTTGAAATTTTGAAACTTTTCCTATAATGTCATTGGGAATAGGATTGGAGTATTTTGAAATGTTATAAATCTAATGCATGTTTTTTTTCGAGGTACTTGTTGATTTTGTTTTTGCTTGGACACTTGTTCATTATGCATATTTGGTGCATTTCATTGATTACCCCATTTCTTATTTTGTTGTTGGGATGCACAAGTGTGAGCCTAAGTCAATTAGTTGATTACATCTTGAATTTCCTACCTTCTTCACCTATATCTATTAATCATTTCTATCCCTTTATCTAAAGTTATTTCTCAATATTTTTGTATCACTTGACCCAAATGAACTACTTTCATCTTTTGTTTTACATTTACCACATTAAATCCTTGTATTGCTAGCATTATTCTTTTGTGTAGGTCTTATAAAAGAGTTGTTGTTGCCAAAGCACTACAATAAATCTATGTGAATAGCTCCCTTTTATGCTCCGTTTTTTGCTTTCACCTACTCTTTCAATGTACTTTTCTCTAAATTTTTTAAAAAGTTAGTGCTATTTTTTGAGATGGCGCTATTTTTGACATTTTTTACGTCGATCAAAATAAGTAAGTGGTAAATCCAATGTTATTTAGTGCCTATTTTAACACCTAAATTAGTAGCACCTAAATTAGCACCTAAATTGATAGCACCTAACTTAGCGCCTAATTTAGTGCTTAAATTAGCACCTAAATTAATGCCTAAACTAGCACCTAAATTAACACCTAATTTAGCGCCTAAATTAGCACCAATAGGTGTCCTTATTGAACGGATGTCATTTTTTAGTTGGTCTAGCTCTTTTTATTTTTTAAAATTTATGGAGCTTCCGCATATGTTTCATTTTCCCTATTTGGCCATGTTGTCATGAGAGATTACACCCAAAATACTTAAGTGTGATACTTAGCAATCCCATAATTCATGCCAAAAAGAAACCCCCTCATTGACCACGTAGACTCAAAAAACTTCTGCATGCATTATCTCCCTATTTTTGCACTAAAATAATGATTAACCAAGTGTTTCATAATTCAACACTTAGTTATCATTTACAATCATACGTCATGCAAAAAATAAAATAATATCATCTCTTCAATTGGTCTCCAGAAAAATATGTTCAAGAAGACTCCTTCCTTTCCTCATGTGAAATCAAATCCCTCTACGCTCATAATTACATGCAATATTTTTATAATTTTGCATTTAAATTTAATATTTATTTACATGGTTTATAATTCACCATGTAATAAATATTACTTACATTATAAAACATGCAAAAATAGAAAAACTCACAATATATTGATATTAATATTTATTAAGTAATATAAGACACATCACTTAATAAATATTATGTTTTAAATAATATATATTAAGTAATGATCTTATATTACTTAGTAAACATTAGTTAAAATATATATATCATTGTTTTTTCAAAGGCAAAGCCTTTCTATAAGCCCAAGTATTAATTCAAAAGACTTTAATAAACAATAATGAAAAAAATGTCTTTCTCCCACGGTGATACTAGGGTATTCAAACCCTAAAACCAAACATCATTTCTCATTTTCATTTTTTTTACATTTGTTGTGGAAGTTTTTCCCATGGCCGCCAAGGGTTTTTGGTTCTGACTTTGTGAAAGTTTTTTTTCCCTTTGGAAGGGCATCTTTAATTTATTTTACAAGTTTCAGCTATAATGCCCCTTCCATACTTTGATTTTATATATGTTATGATTATTTTAGGATGATGAATTATATGTTAGAATATCATTGATGCTTATGGTTTTACTGACCTCATACTTGCATGTGTATGGTTGATGTGTATGTTTTGTATTTATATTTGACATGCCTGATGTGGGTGAGGGATGGAGTCATAGTTGCTTGCGAGATCCACATGATCAGTCGATCCCCGTCATTGCTTGTTTATATTTATACATGTATGTACATGCTTGTCTTTTATGCAGGTTTGTAGATACTGGGCATTGACTTCTTTGAATTGTCAGGATGAGCATGCCCTATTGCAAAATCTCAATGGTAAGAGAGGGGAGATAACATACAAATCCAAATCCTAACCTTAGCCATTGATTGTCCTAAATAGTGGGCAAGTATCTGCTTCTACCCATCTAAATTTGTCAAAGTGACATGAATTCGTAAGCCCTTCCTTGGTGTTTGTTTGATATGGAGTTAGTTGATTTTTGTGTTTTGTGAGTCGAGTGGATTTGTTTACGTGAATTACTTGATTTAATTAATTAAGTTAGGAGTAATTTTGAGATTTGAATATTTATATTTTATGAATGTGGAAATATTTGATATAGAGTATATTTAATTATTATGGGTAATTAAATACCTTTGTTAATTAAATGATTAAATTAAAATATTTAAATTTGAGAATTAAAGGGTTTAATTAATTATTAAATCCTAATTTAAATTAAAGGGCATAGTTGATTTATTTAATATTTAATTTATTAGTTTGCATAGTTAACTATGTGCTAAAAGTATTTATTATTTAATTAAATAATTGTATGCAATTTAAGTTGCACATTTGGTTTAAGTGAAATTGAAATTATAATTAAAGACAAAGTTGAGTTCGAGTTTTATTTTAAAAGTGCATTATTTATTTTTAAATTATTTTATCATACAACTAGAGAGGGAGTTGAGTTTTGTTTTAGGTTTGCATGTTTTAGAAACCCTAGGAGGGATAGGTTTTCTTTATGTAGGGATTTTGGGTATTATTTTCATTACGTCTATCAGGTTTTGGAGGAGCTCTCTTGGACGAATTTGAAAGATTTTTAGAAAGTTTGGATTTTGTAGGCGTTGTTAGAGATTGTTAAAAAGCTTGGATTTTGAAGGGTGAATTAGATCTCTTGATTTCGAATTTTCAGGCGTTGTTTGAGGTAAGATTTGAAACCTTTTTTTTGTAAAATTGTTTCCTTTGAAAAGATTGTTTGCTTCGTGTATGGAATTATTTATGTGAATGAATTTGAATTGGGTTTCTTTGTAAATCAGGTTTGGTTTTGTGAAATTTTGGATTAGTTGATGTTAAATTAGATCTAGTATTCAATTTGGTGGTTTGAAAATCTAGGATGAAATTTTTAAGAAATTGTGTGAATTTTCTCAGTTAGGGTATTTACCCAAAAAAGATTGATATTTTGTTCTCAATATGTTTTGCATAGAAAATTAAATTTGAAATTGCATGTGAAATCATATTCAGAAGAAATTAGTTTTGCCCCGAAACCCTAGTTTTTCATTAAAGAAATCAATTAAGAAAATGTGTTTTAAAAAGAAAAAAGGATTTTTGTTATTTGAATTTATTATTATTATTTATTAATTTTTGGATTTAAAAATTTAAAAAAAATTAAAAATTTATTTTATTATTTATTAATTTTTAGATTTAAAAATTAAAATAAAAAAATATTATTATTTATTAATTTAAGATTTAAAATTATTTTAAAAAGGTTAATTATTAAATAAATATTAATTGATTTTTTTTACATGCGGGTTTTAATATTAATATTAACATTTTCATTTATATTTATATTTAGAAAATTAATAATATTATTTTATTATTAAATACATGATGTTTTGATATGCATGAAAATTTTAGTTAAATACTTATTTAAAAAGTATATATGCATGAGATTTTATTTTAAATATATAGTTATGTATGAGACATTTATATGAATGCTTTTGTAGTCAAATGGACTTTAGTCAACAAGATGATTGTTTTAGTCAACTGAAATTTATAATTATATATGTTTATTTGCATGATTATACAAACATGAAAATATAGTTGAGCTAGTTATGTTTTAAAATTAATTGGATTTTTTTAAGGGAATCATGTTTTCTTGTAAGTGTTTGAAGTTTTGATTTGAAAGATTTTTGTTGGACCTTGTTATATCCTTATTGATTATTGGTGGTCTTTTCTCTATGGTTGTTTATACATTTTCTTTGTTATGCATTATGATGAATATATCATTTCGATCATCTTTATCCAACATTGTCCATTGGAATCCCCAAGTTATTGTGAACAACTAGAGGGTGTGTACCATTTATGTATTTTGTGATGTGATTTGTTAGAATAATTGAGGGGGGTGGGTGAATCAATTAGATCAGTTATCCTACAATCACAATTAAACAGATGTACCTTACAAAACAATTTCAAAAAATTATGCAACTTGGTAATATAAAATATCAATCTCTCTGTCCACTTTACCAATTTTCAGTAATTATCCAAACTGTGATTACCAACTAAATCAACTATGTAGTATGTAAAGTATGATAGCAAAACAATAATAACAAATAACACATAACACAATGATTTAACGTGGAAACCCTACTAAGGGAAACACCACCTAGGACTGGTAACCCAAAATAATTCACTCTTCTGAAGTGAGCTCAGTGAAGAGCCAACCTTGTTAAAGGTTACAATGCACACTGTTAGGTGTGACCTAGTTAGAGGATTTATCACTAACAGTTAACTTTTGACTAGCATTCACCATGGGGTCAACAAGATAACACTTTACATTCAATGAATGTCATAGGGTAGTACAATAAGACTGTTAAGTCCACTCAGTTAAGAGATTTTTTGAATCAATGGTTAAACTAATACAGTACTGATCTGATTCAAATACAACTCAATTGCAAATATTCAGATCTATGCTAAGCTCATAAATCCTCTGATCATTAATCAATTCACTTCCTCAATATTTCTCAACTTACTTTCACTCGGTAAATAGTTCTCTAATGCTCGGCAATGTCTGTAGCTTGGTTCTTTCAATAACCAGTTTGATCAGGCATGCATGAATACAATCTTCACATGAAATCTCTGCAGTCTCTTTTAATTCAGCATGTTTCAATAATGAAACGCATATCTCTTATATAGACAAGTAAACCGTTTTCATATCAACCATTAGATTTTGCCTCTTAATCTCCCTCATCCATTTTTCTGTTTAAACCTTCCTTGACAGATGTGTCCATAACACATTTCAATCTCATCCTTTAGATCATCTTTGAATTTTGTCAATCATGGATCTCATAACCAACTTTATCCTTAACCTTGAAATCATAACAATTTATAGCTCATCAAATTCAATCAGTTGTTATTAGCATTTAATGTTTTCATCCATACTCAGTCAATATAGAAATGCATCAATGATAACTGTTGGCAAGTTGACTATACTGTTGTATATGACTATAATTAAGTGTTGTCATTATGGCAACAGAGTCATAAGAAGTTTTGGAGTTAGCGCATAACTCATAAGATCAACAAAATGGCTAAGTATGGAAGACTAGACAAGACAACAAAGTACTAGATGAATAGAGCATCAATGCACGTGCGTATGACCAAGTTATGGTATGCACCCTTGAAGATAAGCTTCTAAGTATGTACTCATGCTAAGTCTAAGAGTGCATGATCATATGAGTTAGTGAAGAAGTTACAGCTATATGAAGTGACATAGACAGTGAGCGGTAGAACAAAACAAAACATAGAGCCAACTATTGGTATTTTGGTTAGCATGTATAATATTGTTTTGTAAAGGCTATGCACCTATTGTATTTAGGTTATAGACATGTTAAAATTATTGTATGTAAACACGCTTGAGCCAATTCATTTGGAAGTGTTGTATGTAATTAGTTAATGGTCAACTTAATGAATAGTTTTGTATGCGCATATAAATAAGACATGCGCCTTTGTATTTGAGCATGGCATGAGATATAGAGTTAATAGCAATAGAGAAGAAGTATGCAAAGTACAGTTAGAATTTTGTATAGCTTTACAAGAGGCTAAAGCATCAGTACACAAAAGGAATTGATCAAACAAGTAGTGTCAAAGTAGTAGTTCACCATTGGGAGATATAGTGTGTATCTGATATCCAAGAGGTTGTAGCCTTCTCATTGAGTAGTGAGCTCTAACAGTGAGCTACCACCCCTAATAGGGTTATTGTAGAAGACTCCTTATAGGGTCTGACCCTTGACCAAGTCACTGTACTTATTGCATTATAAAGATCAACTCCTAACAAGGTTGTAAGATTTTCTAACGGGGATCATAATACACTAGTGTAGTTCTTAGTGGGTGTCAATTCCCACCAAGGTTTTTACCTATTTGGATTTCCTCGTAATCATATCTAATGTTATGTGTTATGATTGTTTATATTACTTGCATTGATGTTCATTTCAGTACTTAAGCAATTAAGTTAAGTTTAAAGATATAAGAAAAAGTAATAATATATAGAACACTGATTCACCCCCCCCCCCCCCTCTCTCAGTGTTCCCATTCCTAACAATTGGTATCAAAGCTCTGGTCCTCTGAAGAGAATTTTAACCACTTGAGGAGATCATGGATAAAGGATAAGTGAAATATCTGAAAAATAATCTTGAAGCAGCTCTTGAAGACCTTGACAGATCTAAAAAAGAAGTTGAAGAACTGAGATTAGAAGTTAATGATTCTAAAGCATTCATCAAGAAACTATGAAAAGATTTGAAAGATTATTCTACAAGTGATTTAGGGATAATGGTCAAAAAGATGAATGAGGAAAACACATCTCTAAAAGATCAGATTGAAGAATTGGATGAAAAGCTACTTAACAATCAAGAAGCCTATGAAGAACAAGAAAAAGAAAACAAGCAGTTGGATGAAGAACTGAGGCAAGCTAACTTAAAAATCTTGGAGTTAGAAAACATTAAGTGGATGGAATCTGAATTAAAAGAATAAAATAATCATATTGACAAATTACACACAAGCAAGGATCTAATAGAGTCACAATTGTATGCACAAAAGATTAAAGGAGACACCACTGGTATTGGATTCAATGAAGCACAAATTCAAATCAATGACATTCAAGAAAAAAGAAAGCATCAGAAGAATCTACATAAGCTAAGATGAATGGAAATCATATAGAAGTTGAAGCTGAACCATCTAAAGATGAGGGCAAACCAGTAAACAAAACTTGTTATGCCTGTAACAAACATGGTCACATAGCAAGAGATTGTAAAGAGGTAAGACCTTTCAATGGTTACTATTATTCATGCAATAAGTTTGGTCATAGAGCTATGAATTATAGATCAAATCAAAGAAATTAGAATCAACAAAATCAGAGAAGTCATTCACAACAAAATGTAAGAAGTTCTCAAAACATTACATGTCAAATATGCAATTGTAATGGTCATACAGCTAGATAGTGCAAATTGGTAACTCACATCAATGCGCCGAGGAATATAAGGCCTCCAGTTATTTGTCACTCATGTAACAAGGCTAGACACATCTCAAATTTTTGTAGATCAAAAGTGCAAAGACAAGAAATCCCTATAAAGTCAGAAGGATCAATATTGGATGAAGCAGGAGAAGTCAAGTTTGTACAAGCTTCAGAAGATGCAAGCATGATTTGGAAGGAAGAAAAGACAATTAATGTTGGTGAAATAGTTGAGGATGCATCTACAATGGATGCACCTCCTATTTATGGTTAAATGACCCTCATGATCATATGGGGAGCTAGACTAGCTCCATGCCCCTGCACGGCTGGTATACTCACTCTCAAAGTATGTGCTTTTGGTTACAACTATTTTGAAACTAGTTGGTGTAGTATGTGAGTGCGCACCTCCTAATTGATAGCAGAGATAGAGATTGAAATTCTTTGTTTCATTATATGTTTACGTGACAAGAATTAATGGTGAAAAGTTGATTTAAATTCACCGAAGATCCTTTATTCACACATTTGTATCCAAGTTCGAGCCTTTGGAGAGCATAGGAGATCAAGTAGTTAAGAGCTAGAAGTTTGTAGTTGGTTTATCAATGAAGAAGTTGGCTTCAAAGCCCTAGTTTGGACACGACAGTTCAGAAGCCCTTGGAAACCTATTTGAAGTGTTTAATCAAGTAAGTTATGGCTACACCAGTTGTTTTTTATGTTGCTAAAAGAAATAAGTACATATTTAAGAAGCATCCATTCAAGTCTATCCTAGATGATTTGGAAGAAGCATTTTCTAAAACCCCAATAGGATTAATGCACGTAGAGGATATACATGCATATATCTACTGTAAAAAGGAACGAGTAGGATTGGATAGGATCATGTCACACATGGAAACCATGATGAATCTAGACAAAACATTGACTGATGAGTTCACGCACTTAGAAGACATCCCTATCATTGAATATGTGATTGCTTATGAGTTTTATGAATCTGAATGGATTAAGATTCTCTTGAGAAGAATACATGATGACCTATTCTAGATAGGAGAAGTTCTAGTTAGAATAACCACTGATCTTATTCATGAGATGACAAGATTACCCAAGATAGGTGCCATTCTTCTTGTAGGCAAAGATGTTAGGAAACTAGTTGAGCGGGCTTGTAAGTCTCGCAGTGACAAGTGCAGAATGATGGTTGAGCCTATAGAAGAAAAATACATCAAGCTCATGTCTATGATACTTGGATACAAGTTCCAACATGCAAATAGGGTAAATAGTGTGTCCGCAACCACTATTCTAGTAGCCATAAGGATTGTAAAGGAAAATGGAGACTTCAACTTGTGTGAGATCTTGCGTGCATAATTGATGGACAATATCAGGGCAATCAAACATGACAAGAGCAAGATATTCAAGTTTGGATCACTGATAATCTATATGTACTTCCATATAGTTGGAAAGTGTCAGATCTCTATTTAGACAAGAGCTTGCCTACAATGCCACATATATCATTCAAGACATCTTCTGAAAGTACCTTGAGAGATTTCATGGAATTGGAAATCAAAACATTCAGATGAAAGATGCAGAGGAGGTATAGGATACCTGAAAGTATTATGGAGAAGTATAAGGATAGTATTTGCTTCATGGTAGAGACAGACATCACATGCATGGAAGTAGTGGAAACTAGAACTAAGTGGATTCATCCACTTGGTTATGAAGTGGAGGAATATATCCTAGAAGCATATGCACAAGTCCTCCTATTAGCATTGAAGGATCCCAATGAACCAAGATGAGGTACCTATGAGGAAAAGACTAGATAAGTAGATGTAGTCTTGAATAGTGTTGTGACCAAGAGGAAAGCTTCTAGAATCACTTCTGAAATACTAAATATTCATGGTGTCACTCAAGATGACTTGGATAAAGCTAGAGAAGCCAAGATAGCAATGCAAATTGAGAGTGCACCCACTGGTGAAGTCAAAATAGAGAAGTCTAATGACCCTAAGGAGAAGAAAGTAAAAATTGAGAAAATAGATGATCCTAAGGAAAAGAAGAGTAAGACAAATGATATCACTCCTGCGACCACATATATAATTGATCTGGAGTCCACTGAAGCATCTCCTGAGACAAGCAAGATACCTAAGAGGAAAAAATAGACTGTCAAAAGCCATCCATCAAAAAGTGCCACAAGAAACAGAGGCAGAAACATTCATCCACCTCCTGAGGTAGGATTCCAACAAAATCTATAAGTATTGAGAACAAGAGTAGTAGATGAGGGCAAAATTGATCAAATAACCAAGTTTTATGATAAATATCATGAGATAGACAAATCTGAGATCCATGATATGTTAATTAAGCATATGATCAAGTTTAAAAAGATTGTTTTGGAACTTAAGACAATCATTCCAGATAAAGTTTGGGAAATTTTGGATACATTGAAAAGACAAGCTTGTTGAGCATCATTTTTACACAAAGACAACAACTAGGAATTTGCAAGAGAAAGTTCCCCTCTTGGAAGATTGATGGGATCAATCTCAAGGTTCCTTATGGCTGGGTCTCAACCACTTAGATAGCTCAACGGAAGACAGATGTGGATCTGTTAACAAGGAGGCCTTTGCTAGTTCTTCTCTTAAGGGAAACTATAAAACAAAATTTAGGATTCCACAATATCTCTCTTTGTTTATTCAATTTTTAGATTTAGAAACAAAAGCAATGCTAATTTAGTTGATCTAATGAAAATAACTTGCAAGGAGGGTTAGCAAAGACAAGGTAACAAGAGATCAAATAAAATTGGCAAAAGAAATCTAATGGACATATGCTAGCACCACACCACCATGCGAATTAAATAACCAAGAAGATGAAGAAACCCACAAAATAGAGATCAGATCATATCACAATCTTCAGCTAAATGGATGCAATCATCAACAGAATCAAACAAATGTAGACGTATGATAAGTCAAAACTCATCAAATCATGAAGCCACTCCAGATGTGCACACATGTGAGACAAGTTAATCTTCAAGCACTAAAGAATTATCTTCTCAAAAATTTGTCACAACATAACAATGCAATACCAACAAACACCGAACTAAAATATCGCAGACTTAAAACCATTAAACAACCAATTGGCTCTTTGAAATAAAAGAATGAGCAAATCATACATTAACAAATTTTGCATAGATAGCAGAAGCATCACACCATGAATGAAGCACCAATTGTATGTATTGTATTAATGATCAAATCGACCCCCATTACATTGTTTTATTACAATTTATAGAGTTGGGCTCTCATTTTCACAACTAGGGTTTAGCTGCAACTAAAACTTGAAAGTAAATCTAAACTAAAGCTTGCATTAATGAAACTACTTCTAAAGCTTATCAAAACTATCCTAGCACGGAATTAAACCTCGTGCATTACAAAGCTTTGAATAAATAATGCATTAAATAACTTGAGAATGGAGCTGGAACTCATGCATGCTCTTAATAATCTTCATGTTTCTGCCCTTGATCCTTGGCTATGGCTTCTCCACGTGGCCCCAACTAGAAGAGATCCCAAAATCATGCACAAACAACCCTCAAAAAGAAGCCCAATTGATTGGAAAATCAACTCTGAGATAACTGAAGTTAAACTTCGGACGTGAGAAAAAATGCCCAAATCCCGTCAATTGGTTTGAAAAAAATAGGTTCCAAGATTGACTAAGTGTAAGTCCTCCATCTCCAAAATTTTGGACTTCGAACTTTCCGAGGCTGAAAGTTCTCTAGGGCCGAAATGCTGAAAATCAGGCTTTGCAAAAATGGCTAAGTGTGAAAACTACATTTTCTCTATGTTGGTGTAATTAAATATTTACTAATTACACTTTACTTAAGTTTACTTAGGATAATGCATTTTCATATTAGTTGTCATTGTGACACCTAGGAGTTTGCATTTCTTTTTAGCACATGGTTAGGAGAATCTCCACTTTAGGTGTGATAGTTGTAATCACATACCTCTTTGTGTGTGAGATCCACCTTTAGTGATCTTATCACATTATCATCCTCTCATTGTTGCACATGTTGCACATACTTTCATGTACAATGGAGGATGATCCACCTTTGGTGGACATGTGATTCCACCATGTCTAGTTGTGATCTTATCACTTGCATATCTTCTAGATATCATGCATTGCCTATATATTTAGGCACTCCTAGTTTGTAATCAATTCAATTAGCTATAATCAATTATTTGATTATTTTTCCTATCTCTCTTGTGCTATCTCTTGAGCTTCTAGATCTTGGCTTTTATTCTTTGCCTTAGGAAAATTCTTACACTCTATACAAAAATTGGCTAAGTCTAGACAATTTGCTCACTAGCTAGGGAGCACTCTTGGATGTGATTTCTTGAACCTATCCACTATCTCCAGTACCTCCTCAAAATCAGGGACCTTGAACCCTTGAATGATTTCCTATTGTTTATCTCGGAAGGCGATCAATCCACCTGCAAAAGCTTGTATTTCTTCTTCTTGAGATAAAATCTTTTGGATCTCCTCTTTCTAATAGAACATTTGTTGGAGATCCTCCTTAGTCTTTACTCCATGAAATATATCCAGGTATTGGTTGATGATGACATTTATTGAAAACATGGTTCTTTCGTCATCTTCGTCATATAAATCTAGGTCCAAACCCTCAAAAAACTCATGCAACTTCTTCATGAGAAGCCCATTGTTATCTCTACACTTATCCTTTCTTTTAAGGACCTATTCAAAAATAGTCAATGCTTTTGTGATCTCTTGGATCCACTATTTAAAACTGTCTAACTCGGAGCCCTCATATACTTTTACCAAAACATGGAAGTGTTGCTTCTTTATTACTATTAGCTGGTCCAGTACCTTCTGCCAATTTGGGATCATTTCCTCCAAACCATTTTCTTCACTCATGATCTCTACCAATGAGGTTACTCTTGTAAGAATGGCTCTAAGAGGTGTTGTGAGGTTTCACACCATCGTCCCAAAAAAAATTTTGGGACCCCATTTTCGAACAGACCTTGGCAATTTTTATTTTTTTTAGATCCGTGATCTCTTGATGCCTTGGCAAAATTGTGGGCTTAGATGGATGACGTTTTTGAAACTATTGGATTTGAAGGGCTTTGATTTCATTTTTGAATTTGATTATGATTTGGTCTTTTGAAAATCTTGCAAACTATGGGTGTTGAGGTGGATCAAATAAAAATTAAATGGCCTAAATTAAAATTAAAATCTGGGCAAATAAATATACAAGCAGTTCAAAAATCTATACAATTTATTTGAAAATCTGGGTCAAGCAAATCAAAATCTGGTCAATTAAAGTTAAAATTTGGGCATTTAGGTTTGATTTATGTATTAAATTCAAAGGCCTAGACCCTATTAATTTAAAGAATCTGCTTTAAAAGTAAATTTGGGCAATGAGAATAAAAATATGGGCTAATGGTTCGAGAGTCTAGCCTTTAGGATGTAAAATCTGGGTAATTAAATTAAAAGTATGCATTGAAATTTAAATCTGGGCATCAAAATTTTAAAGATTGAGCTATAAAACATAAAATATGGGCTAAGTTTTGAAGTTTAGGGCCCCTTATAAGTGGTGTGAGGCATTAGAAAAGTAAATGGGGCCTTTCCTAGTGGCGTGACCTTAACCCCCCAAGGCAATTTCGAAAATCTAGGCTTTAGTAATTAAAATTTAATATAAATTCAATGCCTTGTTGCCTAGTTGGCCCATCTTTTTATGGACTTTTAATTGCAAAATTTCATTTTTCTTTTGGTCAGGTCGGCCCCCCTTGCATGGCTTTTAGTTTTAATTTTTGTTATTTCCTTGTGGCAGGTCGGCCCTTATTTTGGAACCCCAAACCTTGTATAAAGAAGGCTCCCTCCACTCCATTTCCTCACTCACCTCTCATTGCCAAAGCAATGAAATAGTAGAGAGAAAGCAAAGAAAATTATATAGAAGAGGAGAAGTAATCTTCAAGGTAGAGCAGAGGCATTACTTTGGCAGCGAACTGGTTAGAGGAGCAGAGCTATGTTTAATAGAGGAGGTGTGAAATTAATAATAGAGGGGCAGACTTGCAACTTTGAGTCTAGAAGGGGCAGGGAGCCTTAATGGAGGAGTAGAGCATTAAGAAGGGGCAAAATTTGTGAGGAGGAGCAGCGACTTTAATTGCAGAGGCCACTAAAATTAGTAGTAGACAGTGAGTTTGGAGTGAGGAACGAAATTGTTTAGAGGGCAGCAAATTTGCCTAAGGGGGTAGCGAGCCTTAATGGAGGAGTAGAGCATTAAGAAGGGGCTGAATTTGTGAGGAGGAGGAGTGACTTTAATTGCAGAGGCCACCAAAATTAGTAGTAGACAATGAGTTTGGAGTGAGGAGCGAAATTGTTTAGAGGGCAGTGAATTTGCCTAAGGGACCAACAAACTTCATCAGAGGGCAACGACTATATTTGATAGCAGGGAGCCTACCAATTTGAATTGAGGGCTTGTGAAATCTGCCCAGACTTGCAATTTTGTTGGAGGGCTTGCTATTTGTCTAAGGAAACCATGAAAATCACAAGAAGGGCTTGCTACTTGATTGCCCAAGCTACCATTGCCAGGGGGACTTGCCATTTTTTTTTGTTGGAGGGCCTGCTATTTGATAGCAGGGAGCAGAATTTTAGAGGGCCACGAATTGTGAAGGGAGAGGCCATAAATTTTGAAGAGAAGGAGGCTATAGATTTGCCTAGACCTGCCTATTTGAATCAGATTTGCAAAATTTGGTGAGTGGACTGAACTATTTTCTTAATTGTTATCTTTTTCTTTGGTGGTTGATTGTTTGGTGTAGGAGACAAGTTTCATGATTGAGGGTGAAGGCTGGTCTAAAAGATAAATTTTCTCCTTGTTCTTGCTTGGTACATTTCCCTATTTTCTTGTTTGCATCATCCATCCATCACTTCATCATCTCATTAGGGCTTGAAGTTGGGAGATATAAGTGTAGTTTCCATTTAGGATTTGGAGAAAGGAGAAATAAGTGGTAGTCCCACCCCTAGGAAAGAAGTTGGGAGATATAAGTGTAGTCCATCTCATAGGTAACGAAGAGGCATAAATAAGTGGTAGTCCATCCCTAAGCGAAGAGGCAGAGATAAGTGTAGTGTGATAGGAATTGGTGAGGCAGAAATATGTTTGATCATCCCTAGGTGAAAGGGCAGAAATAAGTGTAGTCCCACCTCACTGTAGAAAGAAGGGGCAGAAATAAGTGTTTTAGGATGGCATATGCTAGTGCAAGCAAGAAACCAAAGGGAATTAATACCAAGAAAGACAAGGAAGACATGACACCCAAGACCACCTTCTTCTTAAAATTGAAACGAGTCGGTGACACCAACATCGGCACCATAGATATGATACAATTGAGAGATAGGTTGAAAGGAGGCCAGTCCTTTATGGAAAATAAGATTAGTAGGTGTGAAATTGTACAAGGAAGTGTTCAGTATACCCCAGCAGAGGGGCATGATAGCTGCTAGGTTCTTTTAGGACAATCAGGATGCCTACCTCGCTCTACTAAAGTAGAATTGGTTGCACGAAGGCAAGGAGGGAGTCACCGAGTCATCAAAGCTCACCAAGTCAGATTTCAAATCAGAGTAGGGTGATCATATTGTGCTTTTCAACTGAGTCATGGGCTCTGCTCCAGGTACACAGTTTGATCCTTGGATGTTTTATTTTATTTGAAAGAGTTGAGAATTGAAAGAGAAAGTTTGATTGGGTTAGGACCATTGGCAAGAATTTAGAGTTGCAATTTAGGATAGTGCAAAATTAGAAGCAATTCTACATGGGGTCCTACCTCTTCTATTTGAATGGAAGGTTATTGGTGATGCTTCGCTAGCCGAACCAAATCCAATTTTGGGGAGATGCACTGCACCACTATGGTTAAGGCAGATGCTTATGCCAAGGGGGTGAGGTTGTGGTAGTTTTTGAACAGTTGAAGGCATTCAAGGATTAGTCAAAGAGGAAAACATTAGTGAGGAGGCAAGTTTCATTGAAGGATGGAAGAGATTTGAAGATATTTGAAGCTAGGAAGGGCTTGGATATTCGTGCAAGCTAGTTTGGTTAGATTTGAGAAGGAGGTATGGCCAAGGCAAGTGCCTCGAGAACCAAAGAGTATTGAAGCATAGGGGGGGTGCATGCAAACCAAACTCAAGTGGGAAGGTTGGAGAAGACCATGAAGGCCATGAAGGTTAAAGGAAGGAAAGGATAATGAAGGAGGAAGGCGAGACAAAAGGTTGAAAGAGGTCAAGTTTGATTTCAAGGTTATGGCCAAGAGCAAGGCTCTCAAATTGAAAGAAGGTTCACATCCAAGCAAGCCACCAAGGCTAAGGCAAGATTACTCCAAGAGCATAGGGACCTCACCCTTTCAAGGTCAAGACATCAGGTACAAGCAACTTCAAGTGGTGATGAGAAAGTTTCGAAGGATGAGCTCAATCATCCAAGGCTTCACCTCATCTCAAGGATTAAATAAATTTATAAGATAAGGTTGATGAGGTGGCAATTTCATGTGCATGCAATAAAATCATGCCAAGTGTCCAATGTTCTCATTGGTTGACAAATTATTGTAATTTTCTCATTGGCCCACAAATTTGGTGCCTCATGTAATTGGTTGAAAGATGGTAACCCTAATTAGGGTTTGTAAGGTTTAATCTTGGCCCTTGATTTTGCCTCTTAATCTTGGCCACTCATTGTAATTTTGAGCCTCTATATAAGGCCATTTGTTCTCATTTGTAATAGAGTTATGTTGGAGAATTATTGCCAAAATACTATCAAAATTATTTTCTATTCATTGTTGTGGCTTGCATGGTGCATATACATGATCATTTTGGTGTATTGCATGGTTCTTCTCATCTCTCAAATTAAAGTAGATTTTATTTCAAGAAAGTGTTAAAGTAAGAATAGAAGTAGATGGCTAGTTGTATGGTGATATTGGTAAATGTTTGACAGGGATCTATATACTAGGCCACTAGCATCGTAGTGGCTTGTTAAGGAGCCTTGTGTGGTAATCTAGTCTCATTCCCCTTGAATCATTGCACCTATGGAGGTACTGCCATTGGCAAGCTTTCATTAGGTTGATCCCTATCCATTTGCTAATCTTTCCATTCCATAGGAGTAGTAGTAAAGAAAGAAGTAGTTTAGTAGTTGGAGTTTTGAAGAGCAAAGTTGGAAGTGATATAAATTTGAGTATACATTGCAAAGCTAGTTCATATCTTCATCATGGCAAGAGTTTGATATCCTCAAGTGAACAACATAAGCCCACCTAATTGATTACCAACAAATCACATTAATATAACTAAGTTAGTATCCACAGGTGTAAGGAACCTTAGAGTATTCTCATGTTCTTCATGAGTATATACTTTTCAAGAGAGGGTTGAGTGTTTGGTATTCTATATCAAGTATTCAATTGCTATATGTTATATAGTGGTACAAAATTGACATCAATAAGAGGCCTTGGGATCTTCTTTAGGGAAATTTGAGCAAACTACTCAAAATCTTGCTTCCAATCAGCACATGCATGTACAAAAGAATGTGGTATATTAGTGTTAATTTCCCCCTTCTCCAAAATTGCCTATAATGAGGCCTCGGGGTTATCAGGGTCAATGGGACCCACTGTCTTCAAAATGAACCGCTTCATGGCTTCATTTTGTTTTACCAAAATTGCTATCCTCTCTTCATCCTTATCCATGAAGCTGAGGGCATGTTTCAATCCAAAGGTAGCCAAGGTTTTGCTACCTTCTCTAGTCGTCTCTCCCAAGTCTACCTCCTCCAACAGATAGTCATCAAGAGTAATCTCACTTGTACTAACATCCATCATGGGAACATCCAGCTATGCCTTCCACCTACCTACTTGATCTTGTGTCACATAAGACAATGTTCTTGCTTGGGTAATTGATGTTTTTTGGTGGAAGGCTTGCCCTAGCATAGTCATATTAGCCTCATCATCTATGTTTACTCTGACCCTTGGTTGTATCTCTTTGGTGAACCAAGTGGGCTTGGAGAAAGCATTCAATGGCTCATATGGAGCAGCCAATGTGTAAGAAGTTATTAAGTCTTCTATCTCCATTTCCTCTTGACTCTCTTCTTCCTTTTATGTCTCTTATTCATCTCCTATATTCTGCTCACCTTCTTCCTGTGTCTTCCTCCTCATCAGCTGTCTACTACTCATCAACCATTTGTTCCTCTATATTAGTTTGTTGTTTCTCCTCCTCAATGTGTGGCTCTTCTTCAGCCTATGATTCTCCTTTGTTAGCTATTTGCTTGGATTCTATGTGTTCTTCTTCCATTTTTTCCTCATCAACTACCTCTGTATCTTTCTCAAACTCTTGCGAGCTTTGAGGCACCGACTTATCTTGGTTAGGATGTGGAGTGGGGGAAACAAAGGGAGTGGGTGAAGGAATTTGAAGGGGAGGCGGAGTTGGCATGGGAACATGAGATGATGAAGGTTTATGAGGTAGTGGGGTGGTCTGTATTAGAGGTGGAAGTGGAGTGTTAGGTGGAATGGATGAAACTAAAGGGACCTGTGTAGCTGTATCCTCTTTGGAGGTGACCCCAATGCAAGAGTCTTTATCAAGCTCTATAGTCTCCTTCTGAACCTCGACAGTCTCTTTCCTAATCGACTCTTGGGGTTCCTCTTCAGTGCTACTAAAAAGGTTAGTGAATTGAGTGGGGACTTGCTGCTCAGACTCCTTGAACCCATGCAATCTTGTGAAGTCTATGATGTTAAACTCATCATCCCCAAGAGCATCTAGATTAATAGGGTCCTCTTGAGTAGCTCCTCCCGTATCCTTCAGATCCTTATCCATTACTCTCCTCATCTTGATTGACCCTGTGAACCTTGTCCTTCTATCGAGAGGGATGTCATCCAACTCATCCTCCTCCAGTAGGGTATCCATCTATGTAGGTGTTGAGCCTTTCTTTCTTTTGTATACATTCCCTTCGATGACTTTGGTTGGCTTGGGTCCTATGATCTTGAATTTTGTTTTCTTTGCTGCACTCAGAGAATCATGGCCACTAGAGGAAGGCATATCTGGTGGTGCAATACTTCCTATAATCCTAGTCTTCACCTTCTTTGAGTGAGTGGCCAGATCATATGCAGTTGGGAATTCATGCCTTTATACATTTTATGGCTTTAGAGGAGTAGCCTCTTTGAACTATGGCTTGAGGATCTTTTCTCCTTTCTTCTTCTTTTCTCTAGAGGGCTGCCCTAGGATTTGTTTCATAGGCACTAGTTTCATAGGAAAAGGAGGATGGTCGATCCAAGCTTTGGTCACCTTGACCACATGCTAGGCTCTGAACTCAATGTCATCATTTTCATCCATGTCCACTTCAACATTCAGAATAGCCCTTGTATATACCTTATCTATATTATAGATGGAATCCAAGATGTCCTCAGAATCAACATCTTTTGCCTTTTGAGGGATTCTTAATGAAAGAGTGCCTTGTGCCAACTCTAGACTCATCCGACAATAGTCATAGATCCTTACTCCATAGTCATCCACATAGTTTTCCTAATGGTCCTCAATATGTGGTTCATGAACGTAATGCCACCCCATTATATGGCTGAATGCACCAATAGGATCAAAATGAGGTCTTACCAAATTGTAGGTAGGCAGTGGGAATTCATCCCATTCCCAAGTCAAAGATTTGTAGACCTTCATGTCTGGCACATAGTGGGGGCTGATAGAAATGGGAAAGTCCCACAAGTGCTTCTTCTTATCCTTGATGTGTTCATGGGCATCTGATAGCTGCCTCGCTATTTCCAAAAGAATTACCCTGTCAGAAGGATATCTTGGTAGCTTTTTTTAGTGCCAAAGTGCTTCCTACCACCCAAATGTATGTGAAATTCTAGAATTATATGAAGAATGCCCCAAGGGCCTTCACTTTTGCTGCTACTTCAGTGGACAATCTCTTTGCATAGTCTCCTTCAATGGAGCATATGATAGCAAACACAAAGGCATCGTTGACAATTTGGAAGTCTAGACTGTTATGTGTATAGAAATCCTTCCTCATCAGTTGAGGATACAGTGTAAATGGCTAGGTGTCTTGTTCTCCCATTGTCCCAACCTTGATGAATCCTAGATATATTGCCCTGGCGGCTAGAAGATACATGACATAGGATGTCATGTAGAAATGGGGATTGGTCTTTACCCGCACCAACTATTCATCTAGGTTATCACTCAAAATGGTGGCCCAATCGAACCTTGCTTGCCTTTCCCTTATGTTCTAGATGAGTAGGATCATCCATGGTTCTAATTGAGATGATCTTGCTAGCCCATACACCCTACTGATCATTGTGATTATAGCTTGGATATCTTCTTGCATGTACCCTCTCCTCATATCAATTTTGTCTAGTTTGTTCTTGGGCATGGGCTGCATCAGGTATTCATTATTTACGATGCCATGAGCCCTAGAGACATTGTTGTTGTATAATTCCATCCTCTTATTGATGTGGAAGTTGAAGAACTTGTCGACCCCTTTAGGTAGGTGGAAGACATCCTCAATGTTGTCTGGCCTCAGGTCCAGGACTACTTCACCAACTTTATTTTCACCATACACTCATTAGGTACATAGTGGTTGGCCAATGTGTTGATCAGGTTCGATGAAAGGATAAAGATTGGGTGAGCTATTGTGTTTACTAGAGAGAAGTGTACCAAGGAAATGCAGTCTTCTGATCACCCCACCGGTTGGGCACACTTTGTTAGGTAATCATTCCATCTTACATTCCCTATGTCTATGTCCATGATGCCCGCATGTAGGTTGGTTACCTTAGAAGGTGGATGGTATCCCTTGAATTGGTACTTCATGGCAAGTGATGCTATGACTTTCTCGGCCATTTCTGCAAAAAGAAAAAAACCATGAATCAATGACATACTGGGAATAAATCTAAAAAAAAAGTACATTGTCAACATTAAGCTCAGAAAGGCTACACAAGGCTTTTTCGACCTTTCAGGCCTTTGGGGTTGTAGGACCCCTAAAAGGTCTAAAAAGGATGAGAATGCGAAAACAGGGTCATGAGGCTTTAAAAAAAAACCATTTCAAACTTTTTGGTGAATCAGAGTAGAAGAACCTTAGTCGGCCAAAATCTTTGAATCACTAAAGATATGCCTTGGTGATTGTTTGCTAGTTCGATACTGTGAAGTGTTTCAACAAGTCGGGGAAGACAACTCTTCGGTATGTGAAATGGCTGAAACACTGAAAACAACACTTGTGCGCTTGAAAACTTGGGTTCTTGGGTTTCAGAGTTTTAGAGGAAGTGATGTTTCGATGTGCGACAAAACCAAAATGTTGCAAGCTATCGAGCACTCTGGAAAATTATCCACTTTGAAACTCTGCAAGCTCAGAAGTTTCAGACCCTAAAGGTCCAAAACTAGGGTTTGATAGTTGGACTCGAAAATGAGTTCAACGATGAGTTTGACCACAAACTCACCAAGGGGATGCAAGGTGACTACCTTACAATCCCCGAGGCTGAAAAGGTTGACAAACCACAAACCATAGCCTACGACCACAAGAAAACACAAAGAAATAATGAAGGAAAGAGGGGAGGAGGGAACCTACCTCAAAAAACAAGGAACAAGAAGGCGACAATGATGAAAGAAGATCGGGACAACAAGCTAGCAACAAGCGGCATGCAAGAAACTCTAGAGATGAAAATGACAAGAGAAAAAAGGTGAAATGATAAAAGCCTGCCTTATGCCTTATATAGGCAATCCTAGCGGTTGATGTCAACACCCCGATCAATTAGCCTCTCAACTTTTTGGGGGTGTCAGACCTCCGAAAGGTTGAAAGCTCTGAAAGGATGACTCCCCTTTGGGAGTCAGACCTCTGAAACTCTAAACCTTTGACAAGTCTGAAAAAAATAGGGCCAAGAAGGCCAAAACTTGAGTTTGCTTCACCCTCACCTTTTCATACTTTCACACTTTCACATGTGCGATAGGATAGAAACCCTAGAAAAAACTAAGAAAAAACCAAAAAATGAAAGGATAATAGACCAAAAACAAATGACAAGCAAAAAGCAAGAGGGGGCTCCTGAAGCCAAAAGTCTAAAAGGGAAGCATGGTTGTGGGACCACAACAAAACTATTGAAGAAGATTTCAGAATAAGAGAGAAGACACTGGATGATAACCTACTAGTATGTTCAGTTGAAGAAAAATCTTTGCTAATGAAGAATTTGGTAAAGCCACACCTCAGACCCAAGATGAGAACTTTACAGATTATGAATAAAGATTATGAAATGGTTGCCAGGGAAACTAAAAAATCATTTGAGAAGGTATTTATGGAATAACATATGTATCCATCATCTGTGCCCACAACCCAAGTACCCTCTAAGCAAGTAAAAGTAGTTGAGACTCCAAATGCACCTATGACAGGTCCACAAGATTTTGTACCTATGCCTGAAGCCATCGAAGACACAATTATGATAGATAATGTTGAGATATCTATGGCGGCCACAAACAAAGACTTGGATAAGTTTGAGGAAGAATTTTTTAGCACATAAGAAGTGGAGATTCTATGCATTGATAATTCACCCAAGCATCAAGAAGAAGTTCACATGGAAGACATAACTGGACATGAAGAAGAAAAAGAGAAAGAAGAAGAAAAAGAAAAGGAAAAGGAACCTGGTTAATGAGCCCTTAATTGAAATGCCATTAAAGGCTACTACTTTCCCCCAAGACCGCATTGTCATTGTTGTCAAGTCTGTCTCCTGACACAACAAGTCTAGACTCATAGGGAGAAGAAGACCTGCTCAAGACTAGTGTATTAGAAATGGAGAAAGCAAAGGAGAAACAAGTCATGAGAAATCCACTTTTTGTTGAATCAATCAACATTTTGAATAGCTTACTGGCTGCAGACAAGAAAGTGTCTAGTTTACATTCAGTAGATGATCTCAGCACCATCATGACATTCCTTAAAGAAAATTTCTCAAGTCTTGAGGAATCAGCACCCAAGATAGCAGAAGAGAAATACCTTAAGAAAAGAGTGAATGAGATGATAGAAAAATTTACACTTGACCTTAGTTCACTAAAGGTTGGTCAAGCTATGTTGAAGGAGATTGCAGCTAAAGGAAGAAAGATCATAGCTGATTGTATGAACAAGAATAAACTAACTACAGACCTCTCAAAGAATATTCAAGAAGTTGAATCCATGATGGAAGTAGTAAGGAAGTCAGTACTAGATCCCTCCTCTTATATAAATATGTGCAATAATGTCTACCAAGGACAATTGGATAAGATAGAGAAGGCAGAGCAAGAAATGGTTAAGATAAGGGATAGGCAAGCTCAGTTGAGACATGCACTTGTGCTCTCATTAGATGTGCTAAGTAAGAACATCAAGGAGATCGATGCCACTATTATGACATATGATCAAGGTCCAAATTCAGATTTGGAGAAGATGGAGAAATTGACTTATGCTTTGTGTGCCCATCTTCAGACTGTAGATGCAGTGAAGGCATTTTGGTAGCAAGAAACCTTCAGACTGCATACCATGATGTATTAGCAATGTAAGTACTTGAAGCTCAATTTTTATGTACCTTTGTCATTAATGTCAAAGGGGTATTATAGTATATAGTATATGGGAGAATATGGAGCCATGTATATGATGTAAAGGGGAGTAGAGTATATAGTAGAAGGGAGATAGAAGATAGAGTATATGTTAGAAAGTTCTGTAGAAAGATACAGTTAGTAACTTTGCCATATTCTTTTGTTGCCATTAATGGAAAAGGGGGAGATTTTTGGAAAGTTGACTATACTATTGTATATGACTATAATTAAGTGTTGTCATTATGTCAAGAAAGTCATAAGAAGTTTTGGAGTCAGTGCATAACTCATAAGATCAACAAAATGGCTAAGTATGGAAGACTAGACAAGACAACAGAGCACCAGATGAATAGAGCATCAGTGCACGTGTGTATGATTGAGTTATGGTATGTCCTCTTGAAGATAAGCTTTTGAGTATGTACTCATGCTAAGTGTAAGAGTGCATGATCATATGAGTTAGTATGAAGAAGTTACAACCAGATGAAGTGACAGACAATGAGCAACATAACAGAACAAAGCATAGAGCCAACTATTGGTATTTTGGTTAGCATGTATAATATTGTTTTTTAAAGGCTATGCACCTATTGTATTTAGGTTATAGACATGTTAATATCATTGTATGTAAACAGGCTTGAGCTAATTCATTTGGAAGCATTGTATGTAATTAGTTAAAGGCTGACTTAATGAATAGTTTTGTATGCACATATAAATAAGACATGCACCTTTGTATTTGAGCATGGCATGAGATATAGAGTTGATAGTAGTAGAGTAGAAGTATATGAAGTACATTTAGAATGTTGTAGAGCTTTACAAGAGGCTAAAGCATCAGTGCACAAAAGGAACTAATCAAACAAGCAGTGTCAAAGCAACAGTTCACCATTGGTAGATACAATGTGTATCTGATATCTAGGAGGTTGTAGCTTTTGTAGTGAGCTCTAGGAGTGAGCCACCACCCCTAACATGGTTATTGTAAAAGACTCCTTATAGGGTCTTACCCTTGACTAGGTCATTGTACTTATTGCATTGTAAAGATCAATTCCTAACATGGTTGTAATATCTTCTAACAGGGATCATAATACACTAGTGTAGTACTTAGTGGGTGTCGATTCCCACTGGAGTTTTTACCTATTTGTGTTTCCCCATAATCATATATGGTGTTATGTGTTATGATTGTTTATCTTACTTGCATTGATATTCATTTCAATACTTAAGCAATTAAGTTATGTTTAAAGATATCAGAAAAAGTAATAATATATAGAACATTGATTCACCCCCCCTTCTCAGTGTTCTCAATCCTAACAATAACTAGCTCAGTTATACTGTTACTCGGTATACATTGCATTGGCTCAGTGTATACAAAAATCTTTAATTACTGATCACATTGACTTGTTCAAATTCAAATCTCTTCTTCATAATAGATAAATGTAACATGCTCAAGTCAACAATATAAAGCCATAGACTCATCAATAAGTTACCCAATGTTTACCTTATGCTTATATGTCATATCCATCTTTTTCTCATGTAGATATCTTAGCTCTTCATCTTTTCTTCCTTCAAAAGATGTTCAGATGTTTGTAACTATCATGATAAGTACTGTCAAAACTAGTTGACATCAATGACAACATATTGACCAATTTAATAATCTTACATATCATTTCAATAGCTTAGTGATCTCTAATCACTATTTATTCAATTCATCAGATATCCAATTAGTTGTATTTCATCAATCTCTCCCTTTGGCATTGATGGAAACACAAGCAATATGAAAGTATTCCATACACATACCAGACATTTATTCTACAACTATGTAAGTAAATGTTGTAGCTCGGTAAGCTCTCCCTAGCTTGATATTTAATATGTTTAATCACTACAAAACAAAGCAGCATTACATGCAAACTCTCCCTACGGATTTGATATTTTCAGTTCTCAAATAGTTGTTCTCAACAACAAATATTCCAATATGAAGTCTCTCTCCCTTTCTGCAATCTCTCTCTGATCTTCTCTTATGCAATAAATTTTCATATTCAATCTCTCTCCCTTTGAAAACAATGCCAAAGAAAATATACAAACAACTCTTCAATAGCCAAGTAATTCTCTATTGTTTGGTTCATATCAGGTACCTTCAATGTACTGATAAACAAATTTTTGTTCCAACTTCTACAATCTTTCACAACCTTAGAAAAAACTAAAGTGTGAGCTATGTGCATCAACATGAATGATCTTCTGATAAGTATAGGTTGATGCAACCTACTGATCAGCTCATTGACTGATAGATAGGGGATGGACCCCAAGTCTAGTCCTCAATTATTTAAATGTGTCCTTCGGTAAGGGTTTGGTAAAGATATTAGCAAGTTGTTCTTTAGATGTTACAAATTTTAGTTTCACTTGCTTCTCTTGAACTTTTTCCCTTAAGTAGTGATCCTTAATAGATATATGCTTTGTTTTTTAATGCATCACAGGGTTCTTGGAAATATTTATAGCACTAGTGTTGTCAGAATATATAATCACCAAGTTAGCGATTACCTCACTCATTCCTTCCAACACTTGTTTAATCCAAGAAATATTTGAATAATTTTTAGCAGCAACAACATACTCTACTTCAACAATAGACTGAGAAGTGCATGCTTGTTTCTTGCTTATCCAAGTCACAAACCTTTCTCCTAAAAAGAATGCTCCACCGGTTGTGCTTTTCCATTCATCTATGTTTCCAGCCCAATCTACATTGGTGTAAAATCAGAGTTCAAATTTGCCTTTCATTATGTACCATAAACCATAGTCTTTTGTCTTCTTCAAGTATCTCAAAATTATTTTAACTGCAACCATGTGTGAATGTTTAAGATTGGCAAAAAATCTCACCACAATCCCAACTACATGTGCAATATTAGGCCTACTATGTACAACATACATCAGTTTCCCAATCATAGATCGGTATAGTGTTTGATTTACTTCTATAGATTCATCATCCTTTGTCAACTTATATCCAGCTACCATCAGTGTTCCAATTGGTTTTGCATCTTCCATGCCAAAAAATTTTAACACTTCTTTGATGTATTTTGATTGAGTGATGAAAATCTCATTATTCTATTGTATAATTTTCAAACCTAAAAAGAATTTAATCTCTCCAAACATTGACATCTCAAATTCCTTTCTCATTTCATCAGCAAAAGATTTTCAAATCAGATCTTGTCCACCAAATATTATATTATCAACAAATATTTTAGCAATCAAAATATTATCATCAGATTCTCTTTTCATGTACAACTTACTATTTTCACTAGTTCTTATAAAGACAATACGGATAAGATAAGCATGTAGTCTTTATACCATGCCCTTGGTGCTTGCTTCAGTCCATACAAAGCTTTGTGCAGTATACATACCATGTCTTTCTAATTCATATTAACAAACCCTTTCGGTTGTTCTATATAGACCTCCTCCTCAAGAATTCTATTTAGAAAAGTTGATTTCACATCCATTTGATATACTTTGAATCCCTTATGTACAACATATGCAAGTAATATATGGACTCCTTTAAGTCTAGCAATAGTTGCAAAGGTTTCACCATAATCAATACCTTCTTCTTGTGCATATCCCTTGCATACAATTCTAGCCTTATTCCTAGTGACCTCTCCATTTTCATTTAACTTATTCTTGAAAATCCACTTAGTACCAATAATATTTTTATCTTTCGGTCTAGGTACTAAGGTCCATGTCTTATTCTTCTCTATCTGCTCAATTTCCTCATTCATAGCATTGATCCATTCCTCATTTTCAAGTACATCCCTAACATTCTTAGATTCAAACTCACAAACTAAGCATGTGTTATGTCTTAACTTACTTTGGGTTAGCATGTTAGTTTGCTTATCTCCAATGATTTGATTCTTCAGATGGTGTCTTCTAACAAATCTTGCTAGCACTTGATCTCTTCTCTTCTCATCATTCGGTTCAGGTTCATTTTCCTGCTTAGTAGCTTCTTCCTGATTCTTGGTGGCATTTTCGTGATGCTCGATAGACTTAGCCTATGGCTTCGGTAGATAATCTAGATCTTCAACATAAGTAAACCTACCATAGTCTTCTAGTTCCTTTATTCTTTCTTCATCATTCTTTTAAGAAAACTCATCAACTCTTACATTAACACTTTCTATCATTTTATTAGTATCCTTGTTCAAACATTTATAAGCTTTACTCATAGTAGAATATCCTAAAAATATTCCTTCATCACCTTTAGAGTCAAATTTACCATTCCTATCATCTTTTAGAATATAACACTTACAACCAAAGATTCTAAAATAACTTACACTTGGTGTGTATCCAAACCATAACTCGTAAGGTGTCTTGTTTGTGTCTTTCTTCAATTGAACTCGGTTCAGGGTGTAAACTGTTGTGCTAACTGCCTCTCTCTAGTACATTTGTGCAACATTTTTCTCAATCATCAATGTTCTAGCACAATAAAAAATAGATCAGTTCCTCCTTTCAACAATTCTATTCAGTTGCTATGTTCTATGTGCATAAACCTACCTTTTGATTCCATGCTCATTACAGAATTTAGTGAGTTCATCAGAAATAAACTCACCTCCTCTATCAGACCTTAAGCATTTCAATTCTTTTCTGGTTTCTTTTTCAACTTTAGCCTTATACCATTTAAACAGTTTGAATGCCTCAGATTTTTCTTTTAAGAACATTACTGTCATTAGTCTAGAATAGTCATTAACAAATAAAATAAATTATTTATCACCATAGTAGCTTTGATTTCTCATAGGACCACATAAGTTGGTGTGTACCAACTCTAAAATAACTTTAGATGAATAGTCCTTACTTTTAAAACTAGATTTGGTCATCTTTCCTTTTTGACATTGATGGCACATAACATGATCATGTTTGGTTAGACTTGAAAATCCTCTAACTTTTCTCTTTCTACTGATCTTAATCATGTTATCAAAGTTTACATGACATAACCTCTTATGTCATAACAATGCATCTTCATTTTTCACCAGTAAATAAGAAGTTTTAGCATTGTTAAGATAAAATAAATTACCTTTTGATTGTCCTCTAGTACCAACAAGTTTTCCATTTTCATCATATATTTTCACCTTCTTACTTTCAAATGCAACTCGGTGACCTGAGTTATTCAACTGTGCTACACTCAAAAAATTGTAGTTAAGTCCTTTTACCCAATATGCATTATCACATCTAATTCTATCATTCAATAAAATAGATCATTTTCCTTTCACCATACAAGGTGTGTCATTTCCTACTTTCATTGATCCTCCATTATAATGCTCAAGATGATCAAACTTATCTTCATCACCAATCATGTGATGTGTATAGCCAATATCAATGATCCAAGTATCATTCTCACTAACTTTAGAAATAAGTGTTATTTCTACATACCTTTCCTCCTCTTTTGAATCATCATCAGTATCGGTGTCGGTGTCATCTTCTCCAACAAGGTAACATGCCTTCTTACCTTTATCTTTGTAATCTCGGTTGTCTCTATTGTACTGTTGATTTCCTCTGTTATTCCTTCTACCAAAATTTACATCACCAGATCGGTCATTGTCTTCCTCTTTCCTATTAGGACATCTAGCAACAATATGGCCAACCTCTTTACAATTAAAACAAGCTAAATGTAACTTTCCTTTATACCTTCCTTTACCTTTCTGCAGTCTCCAAGCCATAAGTGCTTCAAGCTCATCAAGATCATATTCAGTATTATTGTCACTTTTATTTTTTATATTATGCTTACTGTTAGACTTACCAATCTTAAGAGATGACATAAAAGTAGACTCAACACTTGGTACAACACTGTTGTCAAAATTATTCAACTCAAAAGTTGTTAACTTTCCAATCAGACTATCAAGAGTAAGAGTGCTATTAGGTACAAACCTCATTTCATAAATAGCAGATATTCTGATTGCATAGACAAACAACATGGTTCTCAGTATCTTACTTACCACTATATATTTAGAAATAATACCTCCTACTCCTCGGATAACATTGACTACCTCTTTGATTCAGTTTGAATATTGTGTGATGTTCTCTCCTTCTTGCATCTTCATGTCATCAAATCTACCTCTTAAGCTTTTAGCTCTAGCTCTCATCACATTCACATCACCACCATAAATTAGAGAAAGTTAATCCCACATTTTCTTCATTGTAGTGTAATCCTTGACATCCTCAAATTCAACATCAGATAGAGTAGTTGCAATCTCTATCATAGTAATATTGTGTTCATGTTAGTCTCTCAACTAATCAAGAGTCAAAGGTCCAACATTCAGTTGTAAGTTGCCATTGTCAAGTAAATGTACAACAAATTCTTTGATTCTAGATATGTGAAGCCTCATCTGACTTTTCCATGTGGTAAAGTTATCTTTGTTCAGCTTCGACACTTCCCTCTTATACATCTTGTAATCTTTATGCTCAAGTCCTTAAAACTTTCTTCCAAGAAACCAATACACTCTGATACCAATTGTTAGAATAACTGAGAGAGGGGGGGGGGGGGGTGAATCAATTAGATCATTTATCCTATAGTCCCAATTAAATATATGTACCTTACAAAATAATTTCAACAAATTATGTAGCTCGGTAACATAAAATATCAATCTGCCTATCCACTTTACCGATTTCCAATAATTATCCAAACTGTGAATACCAACTAAATCAACTATGTAGTATGTAAAGTATGATATAAAACCAATCATAAAAAATAACACATAACACAATGATTTAACGTGGAAACCTTGTTATGGGGAAAACTACCTAGGACTGGTAACTCAGAATAATTCACTCTTTTGAAGTGAGCTCGGTGAAGAGACAACCCTATTAAAGGTTACAATGCACACTGTTAGGTGTGACCTGGTTAGATGATTTATCACTAATAGTTAACTTTTGACCAACATTCACTATGGGGTCAATAAGATAACACTTTACATTCAATGAATGTCATAGGGTAGTATAATAAGACTATTAAGTCCACTCGGTTAAGAGATTTTCTGAATCAATGGTTAAACTGATATAGTACAGAGTTGATTCAAGTACAACTCAATTGCAAATATTTAAATCTATGCTAAGCTCATAAAATCCTCTAATCATTAATCAATTCACTTCCTCAATATTTCTCAACTTACTTTCACTCGGTAAATAGTTCTTTGATGCTCTCTAATGTCTACAACTTGGTTCTTTCAATAACTAGTTTGATTAGGCATGCATGAATACAATCTTTATGCAAAATCTTTGCAGTCTTCTTTTATTTGGCATGTTTCAATAATGAAACTCATATATCTTATATAGACAAGTAAACCATTTTCATATCAGCCATTAGATTTTGCCTCTTAATCTCCTTCGTCCATTTTGCCACTTAAACCTTCCTCGGCAGATGTGTCCATAACATGTTTCAATCTCATCCTTTAGATCATCTCTAAATTTTGTTAGCCATGGATATCATAACTAACTTTATCCTTAACCTCAAAATCATAACAATTTCCAACTCATCAAATTTAGTCGATTGTTCTTAGCATTTAATGTTTTCATCCATACTCAGTCAATATAGAAATGTGTCGATGATAACTAGCTCGGTTATACTGTTACTCGGTATACACTGCACTGGCTCAGTGTATATAGAAATCTTTAATTACCAACCACATTGACTTGTTCAAATTCAAATCTCTTCTTCATAATAGATTAATGTAACATGCTCAAGTCAAAAATATAAAACCATAGACTCATCAATAAGTTACCCAATGTTTACCTTATCCTTATCTATTATATCCATCTTTTTCTCATGTAGATATCTCAGTTCTTCATATTTTATTCCTTCAACAGATGTTCAGATGTTTGTAACTATCATAATAAGTAATATCAAAACTAGTTGACATCAATGACAACATATTGACTGATTTAATCATCTTACATATCATTTTAGTAGCTCGGTGACCTCTACTCATTATTTCTTCAATTCATTAGATATTCAATCAATTGTAGTTCATTAGTGATTATGGGTTTAATGGGAGTTTTATATTTCCTATTTTAGAGGCATTACCAAGGGCTTGGGGTTGTGCAAATGTTTATTCTTTTACCTCACATTGTTGTATTGTTGAAGTTTATACTTTGTGGACACCTTGAGAGAGTGTCATCATGATTTTGTGGTTTGAGAACTAGTGTGTTTTAGTTGTACCAAGGAGCCGATTTGAGGATTATTATTGTTATCTTCTTGTGGATTAATCTATGAACCTAGGTAGGTTAACTAAGTGTATAGGTGGGGAGTAGCTTGCAATAGGCATGGGGGCTCACAAGTGGCTGACAGTATAACTTATTACAAGTGATTTAATAAAGTGATAACATAATAAAATCTACTAGGATAGAAATATTAACAAGATATATGTTTCCTCACCCATGCCTTGAGTGCTAGTATAGGCTAGGATGGTTTGTGAGATGATTCTTGCCACCTGCGTGGATTTGGATATAGCATTGTTGGTACCTCATCTTTATGAGAGGATTATTGATACTACATAGAGTCATTAGGGCGTTGGGGTCTTGAGAGACTTCTAGGATAACTCTAGAAGTTGTTCATGTGATGAAACTTCCCCATATGCATCTTAGGTTTCTTAAATGTGTTGTTTGCCTCTAGTCGAGTATGTTTTACCTAGTTATCTATTATACCTTTTGAGTTAGAAAGATTTCAAGATCCATTTTGTATTTTGTGTTGTGTTTGTCATTTTGGGTGTTTGATATCTAAGTGGGGTTTGTTGTTATCTCCTCAGCACAATGGGAGTGGACCATTTGGGCTCCATGAGGTTGGGTGGTAGTTGTGTGTGTGAATTTTGTACCTAGTTGTAGACACAACACTTCAGTAAAACATTAGAGGTTAGCTAAAATCAAAATCGTGTAGTGAAATGGAAACTAATCTAACTAGGCAATTTACTGCCTTCTAGTAGGTGCGAGTATGATATTCTTAGATTGGACCGAGATTAGTGACCTTAACGACACCTAAATGAAGGATTTGAATGTAGAATCTAGATATGAGATGAATGCAAATTAATCTATATTTTTGGATTTTCTATGCAATAAGATGAGGAAAACTAATATGAATCTATTCTATATGAAAAACTGATATAACATGCAATTAATCTAACAATGATATGCTAAATGATATGAATGCTCAAAACAATGAAAATCTCACAACAACTTTTGATTTGCAAAGATTGATTCTTCGATCACCAATTCGCTAGCGTGAGGATGCAATTCGTGGAAAGATCCAAAATGAAGAGCTAAGGCCTTAATTTTATAGAAATCTAGGACTTTGGAGGTGCATGGAAAAAGCCATAAATCACTCTTGATAAGCTCAAGTTGATTTTTGAGTTATCAAGAAATTAGAGATAGATTAACTCACAAAATCATGCAAATCAACTTTTTGATTTAAATCAGAAGTTGCGATCAGCTTTCAACTCAAAAGAGAGTTGAGTTTAATTTTAAAACAACTTGAATTGATTTTATGATTTAAAGTTTAACTGCTCTTTGAATGTGCACAAATAATCATGAATTAATTAAATAAATAAAGTGATTTATTCTCAACTTAATTGATTTTAAAAATAAAACAATTGATTTATGGGAATCAATTATTAAATCAAACTTTTATTCAAAAGTTATATTATTAAATGTGACAATTGACATTAATTAATTAAATAAGAATTTAATCAATTAGTCATAGGATATTTGATTTATTGTCAAAATGAAATAATACAATTTAGGAATAAATATAATTAAATCCAATTAAATAATTAAGTGGAAATATTAAATCTAATTAATTAAATATTCAGAACATTCAATTAATCAAACTTTAGGATAAATATGATTTATCACCAAATAATTATTAAATCAAAGATAATTAGGATAAATAGGAATAAGGAATATTCCCCGATGCAGAATTTATGATAAAATCAATTAGGATTTCGATAATGTTTAGATGTGCCTTAGGTTAGGACTTTGATGTCGATTTCGTTTGATGTGTCGATATAGGAGATTAATGAACCTATAGCCCATTTTTGGGGTATTACATTTTGCCCCTCTTTAAATTATTGTGCGAAGTGCAGTGGTTCAAAGACAGTCTGTGTATGATGTTGAAACTGATGTTTGAAATTGAAATTGATATGAAGATAATAGGTCCTGAATGACCAAAGATAATGTTAACTATAAGAGCAATGAATCAATGATTACGAAGAAGTGTCCAAAATGCCTGATTCTGAACCTTATGATTGCGAAGAAGTGAGTGACCGATTCCACACCCGATTGTCGATAAGAATCACATTGGTATCACATCTGAACCCTTTAGTTATGAAGAACCAAGGAAAAACACTAACGAACCGATGGTTAGAAAAGACTGATACAATTTACAAGATTAAGAGAATACCAGATTGATATGGATCTTGATGAATCTGACATGCCCCAAGCGATGAGGTCTTTTTGATGAATCAGCAACTAGACGTGGTTGTTGTCTTGATTACTGAGGAAAGCTATGATTTCAAATTTAAATTACAGACTTTGAATGATGTGCAATACCATGCCCCCTTCGGGATTAAAATTGAAATCTGACAAGAAAAGTCAGCGTTGGATAGTTTAGAAGCATGTTAATTGATTTAAGAAGTGGTTAAACACATCTAAGAATGTGTTCTACATCGTTTGGAGGTCTAGAAGACCAAGTTTGTCTAGGTTTGACCATGGTTGACCAAGTTGAAATTTTGATAGTTTGATGTAAGATAATCAGTTAAGTTGAATATTGGATTTTTGTGATGATGGAAGGTTGATTATGCAAGCAGTAGACTATCTCGGGTCCGAAAATTTTAAATCATGATTTTGACATAGTAAATGATCTCAGATTTTGATTTTGATCCTGAAAATGGCTTCAGGACGTCGAAATTAGCCAGGGGTGCAATTTTTGTGAAAAATGGAGCACTTTTGAAAATTAGGTAAAAAGCTATATAAAGGTCGAAAGGGTCATTTTTAATTCATTTCAACCTTTTGACTTTAGAATTCTTGTGGAGCGCTCTGAGTGAGAAAATGGTAGAACCAAAGGTACCTATGAGTTTGCATCTATTTGAGCACAGTCAGAGACACCAGAGACCTTGATAGTACGGACATCCGGTAGGTGGATCTCTTTGCTTATCTGAAAAGTCAATTTTCCCATGATTTATAGCATTTTTAGCATTTTTATATGCATTTTAATTTTGAATTTTTGAATGCATGGAAACTCGTACGACTCTCTAGTGAGACTCGTATGACTTTTGAATTGTAGATAGGTTGTCGTTTCATTAACCCCCAAGACTTGTATTAGAGGGACCCAAGAGTCATACGACATTTCATCAGGTCCCTCATAACTCGTATGAGGAGGAATGCATTGTCATTTGGTATGATGTAGAAACTTGTACGACTCTTCCTGCCAGTCTGAAGTGTTGTATGGAAAACAGTGAGCCAAAAACTCACTACTAGGTCAAATTTTTGAATTTTTTGATCTTGTAGCCTGATTGCTGACCTTTTAACCTACATTGTCAAATACTGAACTGTCCCATTTCTGCCCTTGTAACTTGTTTTGTAACCAAATTACTGATAGGATTCCCTATTTCTATACTATGTAGGTCATATATCTAGATGTTCATGTACATATTTCACATCCAGCTACTGAGAGATTATGTGTGTCATTGCCAGACCCTATGAGGGTACACCTTGCTTCCTATGGATTTGAGTACCTCATACATTTACCTGAGATTAGGGTAAATCATGAAATTTTGACTGATCTGATTAAGAGATTTCATTCAGAGACCTAGACATTCCACCTGCCGATTGGGGAAATCACTATTACCCTTGAGGATGTGTATTGTATACTGCACATTCCTTTCCATGCAGGCTGATGGCTAGAGTATGTGAGTTCAGGGAACTCAGGTCTATTAGCATTCAGACGTCTCTTTGGAGATGATACTCAGATGACTGCCTCCATTTCTTGGGAGACCTTAGTACAACATTATGGATAGATGCACCGGCTAGAGTGTATTATTGCCGGGATGATAGGAGGGATTATCATGTCTAACCATTAGCAGTGTTAGGAATAAGGTGTCTCAACCTTGGATAATTCCTATTCTTATTATTTGTTTTGTAAATGTATTTTTTTGCAAATAATGTAATTAAGTGTGAGTGTACATATCTAGTTGGCATGTTGATGTGTCACTCCACTTGATGTGTCGGCATCTTGTGCGTAAGGAGATCATGACTGAAATGGTCATGACGGATTCCTATGATGCGTAAGAACTATTTAAGGAATGTGCTATGACAGGTGTAAGAGCATCTTATGACTTGGGCCTATTTGCGCGCCCAAGAAGAAGTGGTTGGTGTGTGTAAGAGAATATGCCAAAAATAGGTTGGTATGACAGATTCTCTTACACTTCTCTTGTGACCGTTATTTTTGGCGGATTCTATGACAAGCTGTCATAGTCTATTCTAGGGATGGATGTGTATTCTTGGGATTACATGTAACAACTGTGTATATGTGGCTTTGTGCATGGGTCTTGGTGGTTGTGCCTATTTGGGTCCAGAGGAGTCTATATATATGATACTGCTCCTATGGGAGAGATATAATAGAAATTTAAGTCTTGTTGGCTTTGTCTCTCATTTCCTAAAAGAACTTGCATTGCAAGTGTATTGTAATCTTTGTGTTGAAGATAATACATTGTGCAGGTTTTGGAGTGCTAGGGTTTTTTACTGAAAGGTTTTCCCCAGGGTATATCATTGTGTTATTCTCTATTTTTCTGTATGTATGGTATGTGGTTGCAATATCTTTGTTAAAGTAGTTAACGAATCTAAAATTGTAAGGATTTTTAAGAATTTGCACAATACTCTCCTATAGAGATTAGCGTAGGAAGCTATTTCCGCACCTGAGTTTTCTTACAAGTGGTATCAGAGCTTGATCAACTTTTGATCCTAGTTGTTGGGTAGGGTTTTTTGAGCTAATCTCAAGTTTGAGTGGGAGTTTTTTGCAGAGCATTCTGAAATCTTATTTGCAGATTGAGATGGCAAGTTCATCATATGGAAGAATGGAGGTGGAGAAATTTAATGGCACTAATTTTGAGTTGTGGAAACTCAAGATGGAAGACATGTTGGAAGATCATGACCTATGGGAAGTGACTTCAAATACTATAAGACCAACAACTATAGCTCAAGCAGATTGGGATATCAAAGACCATAAAGCTAAGGGTCTCATAAGACTCTATTTAACCGATGCAGTCCTTCTGAATGTTCTAGATGAGAAAATCGCAAATAGTTTGTGGGAAAGACTTGCGGCCATGTATCAGGCCAAATCTCTGGTGAACAAGTTGTTCTTGAGGAAGAAGTTGTACTCTCTGTGAATGGAGGAAGGTGGATCCTTAACGGATCATTTAAATGCATTTAATCTGCTGACTGCACAATTGACATCAACTGGTGTCAAGTTAGAGGAGGAGGATCGTTGCTACACACTTTTGTGTTCTTTACCAGATTCATGGGACCATCTTGTGATGGCTCTTGGAAGCACTTTAGTCACCTTCAAAATGGATGATGTGGTGTCTTTGGTGCTATCAGAGGAGATGGGGAGAAAGGCTTCCGTTTCAGAAAAAGAAGCCTTTGCTGTTCGTGGGAGATCCACTGAAAGAGGGAAGAAAAATGACAATAAGTCTAATAATAAGGGTAGATCCAAATCTCGTGGGAAGTCAAAGACTTCCAATAAGTCCAAGGAAAAATGTTGGAACTGTGATAAATCTGGGCACTTCCATAAAGACTGCAAAGAGCTGAAGAAGAAGAAGAAAGGTTTAGATTCAGCTTTAGAAAGATCTCAAGAAGATGGTGATGCATTCATTGCAGCTTTGATAGCCCATGCATCTAATGATGTGTGGTTGGTTGACTCAGGTGCATCTTTTCACATGACCTCTCATCGAAATTGGTTCTCAAAATATGAAGAGTTCGATGGTGGAAAGGTGTACTTGGGTGATGATTCTCACCTAAAGATAGTTGGATGCGGAAGGGTCACTATCAAATTTCTTGATGGATGAGTAAAGGGAATCAATGGAGTTATGCACATTCCGGGTTTGGCATGAAACCTATTATTTGTAAGTATGCTGAATGATGTAGGTGTGCAAGTTGTTTTTTCGAAAGAAGGATGCAAGATGATGAGAGGATCGATAGTGCTTGCAAGGGGTACTAGGAGAGGTACCTTATTTTAGCTAGATGCATGTATTCCTCTATGTAATAGTTCTTCATCCTCACCATCTGAACAAGCAGTGAAGAAGTCTGTGGCTATTGGTTCCGATGGTAGTGCAAATACTTTGGAAGGTAAGCTTCCTGCAGAAAAGACAATGTTGTGGCATATGAGATTTGGCCACATTGGTGAAAAAGGTCTCAGAACCTTGACAAATAAAAATCTCGTTGAGGTGTTAAATGATTGCAATCTTGAGTTCGACTTCTGCGAACACTGTGTCTATGGTAAATAAAATCGTGTTCAGTTTTACTCTAGTTCTCACAAATCTTCTGATGTTTTGGATCTTATTCATTCTGATGTATTTGGTCTTGTAAAAGTTCCTTCAATCTCCAAGTCTGTATTTTTTGTATCTTTCATAGATGATTATAGTAGAAGGATGTGGATTTATTTCCTTAAAAGTAAGACACAAGTCTTTAGCCGGTTCAAGGAATTTAAAGCTCTTGTAGAGAATCAGACTAGTAAGAAGATTAAGTGTGTGAGAACTGACAATGGTGGTGAGTTTTGCTCAGCAGAGTTTGAATAGTTTTGTAAAGAATGAGGTATCGAGAGGCATAAGACAACTCCTTATACCCCATAGAAAAATGGAGTATTAGAGAGAATGAACAGGACACTGATGGAGAAGGCTAGGAGTATGCTTAGTGGAGCTGGTTTAGATCAAAGGTTTTGGGCTGAAGCTGTGGCCACTGCTTGCTATCTAGTTAACAGATCTCCTACATCAGCCCTTGTTGGTAAGACACCCATGGAGGTGTGGTCTAGTAAGAAGCCTTCAATTAGACATATTTGTGTTTTTGGTTGTGAAGCTTATGCACATGTTCCAAAGGAGAAAAGATCTAAGTTGGAAAACAAAGCTGTTAAATGTATTTTCATCAGATACAGTGCTGGTGTGAAAGGATACAAGCTTTGGGATCCCGTGACTAGTAAGGTGTTGTATAGTAGAAATGTTATTTTCAGAGAGCTAACATCTTCTCCTATTGTGCTACAACCAGATGAAAAAGAAAAGGAAAAAGATGTTGTTTAGTTGCCTCCTACCCTTGAGAAGACTGAACAGAGAGATCATGTTGGGCCTAATGATGAGGAGAGCTCTAGCAGCTCTGATAGTTCAGAAGAAGAGGAAGAACAACCTCAACCATAGCCCTTGAGGAGATCCATGAGAGAAAGAAAGCAACCAGAAAGGTTTGGTTATTCTATGTTAGATTCCAGTTGTGCCTTTGCTTTGATTACTAACACTGATGAGCCTAGATCTGTGAAAGAGGCTTTGGGCATGGAAGATGCAGGTTCTTGGATTGAGGCTATGGATGATGAGATGGCTTCATTGGAGGAAAAAAAAACTTGAGACCTTGTACCTTTTCCTAAAGGGAGAAAATCTGTTGGCTGTAAATGGGTGTTCAAGAAGAAATTTTGTGTAGATGGTAGTGTTGAAAGGTATAAAGCTAGATTGGTTGCAAAGGGGTATTCACAGGTAGAGGGAATAGATTATGGTGAAATATTCTCTCCTGTTGCAAAGTTGACATCCATTAGATTTATGTTATCTCTTGCTGCATCATATGATTTAGAGATAGAACAGATGGATGTGAAGACAACTTTCCTTCATGGTGATTTGGAGGAAGAGATTTATATGTCACAACCTGAGCACTATATTGTTAAAGGTAAATAATCCTTAGTTTGCAGATTAAAGAAATCTCTATATGGTTTGAAGCAATCTCCTAGGATGTGGTACCTTAAGTTTGATGCCTTTGTGTTGTCAATTGGATTTGTAAGATCAAAATTAGATCATTGTGTTTATTTCAGAGTTGAAAATGATCATCTTCTTATTGTTGCATTATATGTTGATGATATGTTGCTATTTGGGAAGGGTAAGGGTATGATTTTTGATTTTAAATCTCAGTTGTCAGCATAGTTTGAGATGAAAGATCTTGGGGCAGCTAGGTACATCTTGGGTATGGAAATTAGTAGAGACAGGTCTAACAGAAAACTTTGGTTGAGTCAGAGCAAGTATGTGAAGTCTGTGTTGGACAGGTTCAGCAGGGCAGATTTTAGACCACTATGTGTTCCTATTTCTGTGGGAACAAAGTTATCTGTAGATGATTGTCCAAAATCTCCTAGTGAGGTGGAGGACATGAGTAGAGTACCTTATGCTAGTGCAGTTGGTAGTCTTATGTATGCTATGGTCTATACTAGACTAGACATTGCCCAAGTAGTGGGAGTCCTAAGTTGGTTTATGGCTAATCTTGGACGAGTACATTGGGATGCAGTTAAGTGAGTATTCAGATATTTGAGGGGTACATCAGATTACTCCATATGTTATCATGGTAACTCTTCTAGATCTCCGCATTCAGTTTGTATTCATGGGTTTTTGGATTCAGATTGGGTAGGTGATATTGACAGTAGGAGATCCACCAGTGCTTATGTGTTCACTATGTTTGGTGGTGCCATCAGTTGGATGAGTAAGCGACAACCTATGGTTGCTTTGTCCACTACAGAAGCTGAGTACATGGCTACTACTCATGCTTGTAAAGAAGCCATTTGGCTTAGAAGATTATGTTCTGATGTTGGTGTTGATGCAGAATAGATTACTATTTGGTGTGACAGTCAGAGCGCTATTTGCCTTGCAAAGAATCTAACTTTCCATGCAAGAACGAAGCACATTGATGTGCAGTTTTACTTTGTGAGAGATATGGTGGAAGATGGAAAGGTAAATTTGGAGAAGGTAGATACTGTGAAGAATGTTGCAGATGCATTAACGAAACTAGTGGGCACTGAGAAGTTCAGATGGTGTTCGGAGTCTATGGGCCTTTTGGCCTATAGCAGTTAAAGTTCTTGTTATGTTCCTGTTGCTCTTACAAGGTGTTCGACAAGTGGGAGAATGTTAGGAATAAGGTGTCTCAACCTTGGATAATTCCTATTCTTATTATTTGTTTTGTAAATGTATTTTTTTGCAAATAATGTAATTAAGGGTGAGTGTACATGTCTAGTTGGCATGTTGATGTGTCACTCCACTTGATGTGTCGGCATCTTGTGCGTAAGGAGATCATGACTGAAACGGTCATGACAGATTCCTAGATGCGTAAGAACTATTTAAGGAATGTGCTATGACAGGTTTAAGAGCATCTTATGACTTGGGCCTATTTGCGCGCCCAAGAAGAAGTGGTTGGTGTGTGTAAGAGAATATGCCAAAAATAGGTTGGTATGATAGATTCTCTTACACTTCTCTTGTGACCGTTATTTTTGGCAGATTCTATGACAAGCTGTCATAGTCTATTCTAGGGATGGATGCCTATTCTTGGGATTGCATGTAACAACTGTGTACATGTGGCTTTGTGCATGGGTCTTGGTGGTTGTGCCTATTTTTGGGTCTAGAGGAGTCTATATATATGATGTTGCTCCTATGGGAGAGATATAACAGAAATTTAAGTCTTGTTGGCTTTGTCTCTCATTTCCTAAAAGAACTTGCATTGCAAGTGTATTGTAATCTTTGTGTTGAAGATAATGCATTGTGCAGGTTTTGGAGTGCTAGGGTTTTTTACCGAAATGTTTTCCCCAGGGTA